>JARKIC010000227.1:0-364045 GCA_029378375.1 Mycena olivaceomarginata | reverse complement strand
TATTCCCTCGAAAGAATGTCACACCCTGCATGGTAGCGTTCCGTGGCGGTCATTCAAGTCAATCTTGAAACTGGAGAGTCTGAATCTCTTCAGCCTCTCTAGTCTACCGGGCGTGAAAGTCGTTCAGATCACGTATACTAGATATAGAGGGAAGCATACTTAAATCCCCGTCAAAAATCTGGTCCTTTCTTGCTGATCCCGAATCTAGGCAGGATTCGCCAACGTTGCAACTGGATGAAATTTGGGCGCCTCGTGGGTGGAAATTTTTGTGGACGGAGCGCCACCCTGCGTGTTATTGTGGTCCGATTTGTCTGTGCGCTCCGTTCTTGGATTTCTCTTTGGGGTTCTTTTGGGGTTCTATAAGTACTATTCGGCGGATATCTCTTGTATCGCGGCTTGGCTCTCGGTTACCTACCCCAATGCATTTCACTTGATTCGGGACATCTCCTGTGCTCGCCAACTCGATTCTTCAACCAAGGGTCTCGTTTACTTCTCGTTTCGAGACCGATTCGGACCATCCCCTTCTGGCAGCGGGCGTTGAGTCGAAATGCGCTTCTCGTGATGATCCAATCAGCTATCAACGCCACATTTGGCTTTCTCTCAACCATCGAATGCCGCCGGCAAGACCTGCGAAGCGCCAGCGACGCCTCCCACCTGACGCAGCGGCGGCCGAGGAGACCCCTTCAGTACGCCTGTCCTTCTGTCCTTCGTTGAATCGTTCGCGTCATCGAGCTGTCGCAGACATCCAGTAGACTGCGTCTCCTCTGGCTCGCGGTTCCAGCTATTATCGCAGGCTTGGCGTTTTATGTTGCCAGCGGACGCGAGCTTGGTGTTGACTTCACCGGCGCAAATAGTGCCTCCGGTGCAGCAGAATATACATACCTTCCTGCATGAAGAAATCGAACCGCGACCCATTCGTCGTGGCTGATCTCCCGGGCAAGGGCAAGGGTCTCGTCGCGACCCGCGACATCAAGCAGGGCGAACTGGTGATCCAGGAATCGCCGTTGTTCACCGTACCCACGTCAAGTGCGCGTCCCACCCTCTCCGAGACGACACCACAGCTAACGTCCGAAAATTAATAAACAGCCTCCGAGTCCCCACCGCGCTCATCTCGCGCCTCCTGGCCGCCGCAGACCCAGTAGCCGCGCCGCTTCCTGAAACTGTCCTACGTCCACTTCCCGGAGGGCCTGGACCCGGAGCAACCCCGCGGAGGTCGCGCTGGCGATATTCCAGACGAACGCGGTCGCGGCGGGGGACCAGGCGGCGTGTTCCCGCGCATGGCGCGCCTGAACCACGGGTGTTCGCGCGCGTTCAATGTGGTGTATACGTGGCGCGCGCGGGAGCAGCAGCTGTTCGTGCATGCGCTGCGGAATATTTCGCGGGGGCAGGTGGTTCGTGTCGTGTCGGGGTGGTTCGCGCGACGCTCATTTTTGTATGTATGTATGTAGGAATTGCTCACGACGTACACGGATACGAAGCGGACGAGGAGGGAACGGAGGTGAGCCGTCTGTGTTGTATACTAAAGTGTGCACTAAACCTTCCTAGAGAGTTTCTGTCACAGCAATATGGCTTTAAATGCACTTGTGCCGTCTGTTCGCTCGACGCGGCGGCGTCGAAGGATTCGGACCGGCGGCTCACTGGCATTACACAGCTCTACGGGCGCTTGTCTTCGTGGGGAACGGCGCCATAGGAGGGGTCGAGGCCATTCGCACCATCAACGAAATTTGGAAGCTCGAGGACGAAGAGGGCTATTGGAGTGAGCGTGGCCGGCTCGCAGAGGACGGAGCGTGGATTGCTGCGTCTCATTCGGAGTACGTTCTCGGAGTTCTCGGAGTTCGGAGACCCGGCCCAAGCTCACTTTTCGTCCTTTTCTTAGCGCGTCAGCTGCCCGGCTGTGGGCGCAGCTGGCTATTAAATGGTATACATCGAAGTCGGTGCTGACAACGATCTGGTGTTGGACATAGAAAGAACCGCCAGTGATCCTCAAGGGGCACCGGCGTGGGCCTGCGGGAGCCATTTGGCTGTGGGTGGGCCGTTGACTCAGGAGGGCGTTTGATCAGCGCATGCGGATTGAAACGGAGTGCGGAATAATATCCGTTGACGAATCGGACCCTCCGCCGGATCACCCTGAGGCCTCGACGGGACTAGTCCGCCGGTCGGTTGGTAAAAGTCAAGGGTCAGGGTCAGCTCGGAGCAGTGGCGAGGTAGAAAAAAAGTGCATAGCAGAATTGGAGACCCTTGTAGTTTCATTGTCAAGAGAGTCGATTGCGGGCCGCTTGCCCGGTTGGATCGGCCCCTGAGCGCCACAACATTTGCGAGTGGATTTGTATTGAAGTGTTTATCTGATCAGCCACGGTCCTTTATCTCTCTTTGGTCCTTCCGACCTACATAAGCCTGTGAGGTGATTTTTTCACGTATATATTTTCTGCTGGTAATTTCCAGTCCCCTTTTGCTTTCTCTTCTCCCACCATTAACCTCCTTTCCGTTCGCCAGTTATTCCTTAGACGGTAACACCTGCCAGCGAAAAGTCGTACCATGACCTCCACTTCGTCGTCGGATGTCGTCGTCCTCGGTCTCGGTGTCGTTCTTGCCGGACTCTATCTCTTCCGCGAGCAGCTTTTCTCGGCGCATCCACCAACCCAAGGTCGTAGCACTGCCTACCAAGGTAGCAAATGGATCGGGAAACCCTCGGGACTTCATAACGAAGATGAAGGAGGGCGTACGTGCCACGAATACTCGTCTACTTGGTTCTTCGTACTCACCACATCACCACAGAAAAACGGATTGTCATCTTCTACGGATCGCAAACCGGCACGGCAGAGGAGTACGCCATCCGTCTCGCAAAGGAGGCAAAGACCAAGTTTGGTCTTGCGTCCCTCGTATGCGACCCGGAGGAGTACGACTTTGAGAACCTTGACCAGCTCCCCGAGAACTGCGCCGTGTTCTTCGTCATGGCTACCTACGGCGAGGGTGAGCCGACGGACAACGCCGTGCAGCTCATGCAGAACCTCCAGGACGAGTCGTTCGAGTTCAGCAGCGGCGAGCGCAAGCTCGAGGGCCTTAAATACGTCGTCTTCGGGCTGGGTAACAGGACTTACGAGCATTATAATTTGATCGGGCGGCAAGTGGATGCAGCGTTGACCAAGATGGGCGGTATCCGGATGGGCGAGCGAGGTGAGGGAGACGACGACAAAAGCATGGAGGAGGATATCTCGAGTGGAAGGACGGCATGTGGGAAGCATTCGCTACTGCCATGGGCGTTGAGGAAGGCCAGGGCGGCGATTCGGCCGACTTTGCGGTCTCTGAGTTGACGGAACATGCCCCTGAGAAAGTATACCTTGGTCAGTGTGCCGTAGTTTGTTCATATATCTCTATTGACGTCCACGATAGGTGAACTGTCCGCCCGTGCGCTCACAAAGACCAAGGGCATCCACGACGCCAAGAACCCGTACCCGGCACCTATCACCGGCTCGCGAGCTGTTCCAGACGACCCAAGAGCGGAACTGTGTCCATCTCGAGCTTAGCACCGAGGGCTCTGGAATCACGTATCAGCACGGTGATCACGTCGGCGTGTGGCCTCTGAACCCAGACGTCGAGGTTACTCGCCTCCTCTGCGCCCTCGGTCTGCTCGACAGAAGGATACCGTGATCGGCATCGAGTCCCTTGATCCCGCACTTGCCAAGGTTCCTTTCCCCGTCCCACAACCTACGCCACCGTTCTCCGGCACTACCTCGATATCAGCGCTGTCGTCGGTCGTCAAATCCTCGGCTCGCTCTCGAAATACGCTCCGACACCCGAGGCGGAGGAGATTGTGAAGACTCTCAATTCCAACAAGGAGAATATCACGCCGTCGTCTCCAATGGTTGCCTCAAGCTCGGCGAAATTCTCCAGCTGGCGGCGGGCAACGAGATCAACCCAACCCTACCAGGGAGAACACCACCGCGTGGCCCATCCCCTTCGACATCATCGTCTCCGCGATCCCGCGTCTCCAGCCGCGCTACTACTCCATCTCCTCCAGCCCGAAACTCCACCCCACCTCCATCCACGTCACCGCTGTGGTACTCAAATACCAGTCCCTCGCCAGCCCGCGCCTGCAGCCCAAATGGGTGTTTGGTGTCGGCTCCAATTTCCTGCTGAACCTCAAGTACGCGGCGACCGGCGAGAGCCAGCCGATGGTTGCTGAGGTCAGTCAGCCGTTGTATTCCATTGAGGGGCCGCGTGGTGCCTACAAGAGCGAAACGGTATATAAGTCGCCCATTCACGTCCGGCGATCGACGTTCAGACTGCCGACCAACCCCAAAAGCCCTGTGATCATGATTGGCCCGGGAACCGTATGTCTCCTTCTCTCGTGTGTTTCCGATTCTAAATCTTTTGTTCCAGGGTGTGGCTCCCTTCCGCGGCTTCGTCCAAGAGCGCGTGGCGCTCGCCCGCCGCTCGCTGGAGAAGAACGGCCCGACGCGCTCGCGGACTGGGGGCAGATCTCGCTGTTCTACTACGGATGCCGCAGGTCGACGGAGGACTTCCTGTACAAGGACGAGTGGCCGCAATACGGCGAGGAGCTGAAGGGCAAGTTCCGGCTGCACACGGCATTCTCGCGCGAGCCGCCGTACAAGCCCGACGGGGGCAAGATCTACGTGCAGGATCTGCTGTGGGACCGGGCGCAGGTCGCGGACGCGATTATCAACGGCAAAGGGTACATCTACATCTGCGGCGACGCGAAGAGCATGAGCAAGGCCGTGGAGGAGGTGTTGGCGCGCATTCTGGGCGAGGCCAAGGTGGGTCGGCAGAGGTGGAGGGCGCGGCGGAGGTGAAGCTGTTGAAGGAGCGGTCACGGCTCATGTTAGATGTGTGGAGTTAGATGCCTTGCCGCCTCCGACTGGCGACGAGTCCGAGCCTGACGAGGACACAGTACACTCCTTTGGGTTTGGTTATATATTTTCGTTTTATTCGTCCCTAATCTTCTATGTCACCCCTCCTTACATCACCGCTACGCTACGTGATACATGGTTCTGGACACCTAATGTAGACGTGTGGTAGGTAAAATATTAGACTTTCTCGACATTCTCAATTTCTTCGCCAAAAAATTTCGGCGATGGATGGACTTCCTATTTGGGACCTGCCGCGTCTCGTTGCCGAATGTTGCTGAGGTCGTCTCTGCATCGACCTCTTGTCGCCCGCCGGCTCCCTCCTCCTCTTTTTAAACGCAATGTAGTGCGTTCTGTACCTCCGGACCCTGAACCCCAGGTCGCCCAGCCTGTGGTGGAAGAATCACCCTCTGAGGCAACCCAACCACCACTCGCCGAGGAACCGTTGGCTTCATCCTCTCGGCCTGGCTCTGAGCTCAAGGAACGCATCCGGCAATGGACTCACAAGAGCGCGATCGTCGTCCGAACCCGGGCAGACGAGTTCACGTCCAGCACGAAGAGCACACTGTCTCAGCTGGGATTACACCTGAATAAAATGACGGGCTACGAGGAGATCGAGGCGCTCAAACGGCAGGTCGTCGAACAGGGTGTGTATGTGGTTTTGGCATCCGACTTATAACATATTTATTTTGTACTCTATAGAAACGCGTATAAACGAAGCGCGCGAGGCCGCACGGGCAGCGAAGACGGCGTACGACCTCGCGGTGGTGCAGCGCTCTAGCTCGCAGCGCGAGATCAACGACCTGCTGCAACGCAAGTCCGTCTGGACCGGCGCGGACATCGCGCGCTTCACGACGCTCGTCCCACAGGACCACACCTTCGAGCAGGACGAGGCGCGCGCGCGCGCGGCGGTGCACGCGGCCGAGGAGGCGGTCGAGCGCGAGTTCACGGAGCTCATGCGCATCATCCTCGCGCGCTACCACGAGAGCAGGTGTGGTCGGACAAGATCCGCAGCGCGTCGACGTACGGGTCGCTTGCGGCGTTAGGGCTCAATTTGCTGGTCTTTGTGGTGGCGATTGTGTTCGTGGAGCCGTGGAAGCGGCGACGGCTCGCGCTGACGTTCGAGAAGAAGATGAGGAGATGGGGCTGGAGAACAAGGCTGTCGTCGCGGAGAGTATGAAGGAGATTGGGCGGCAGATCGAGGCGCAGGCGCATTTATCGCGCAGTGCCCCTGTTATGGACGCGGTGCCGGTCGTGGCACGTCCCGCCACGCAGTGTCGTTCTCGACAGCTTGCCGAGGAGAATTTGGGAGAAGAGTCGGGATCCCGAGGTAGGCGCGACAGTTGCCGGCTCCGCCGTCGTTGCAGGGATATTTGGCTGGCTGGTCAAGTCCTGGTTGGGCAGCTAGCGGGCTTTGTGTATAGAAAAGTCTCGTCGCCTCAAAAACATAAATAATTCCGCTTTCCATCTGTCCCCTTCTCGCAAAATAGCTTCCCCCACGCAGCACTCATTCCCAACCTTCAGGCAGCTTGCGAACCGCCTGTGAGTGGAAGAAGGGACTTCTTCAGTAGATTAGATAGTGATCTAATCTACATGGTACTGCCACATCTCTCTTGCCGTTCTCCTCCCATCGACGCGTCTTTTGAACGTCACCCTCCCTTTCCTGTTTTTCTCCGCTGACGCTGGGTCGGACACCCTTTACGTCTTCATCCTAGTCCCTTCAGCGGACCCGCAGTGCACAGCGGTGTTCTGTCTCTTCACCTCTACGCGATCCTAGGACCACACCTCCCTTGACTCGGAGTTGCCTTATGCTTTTCTGGAGACGTTCTCTCTTTCTTCTGATCTTTCTCTCCATTCTTGGTCTCTTCTACTCGGTCCCTTATTTGCAGAGCGCTCCCGGTGTATATGTCTCTGGCGTTTCCGATGCCACCACGACCATGGCCAACTCAAGCTCAACCCCAATCCTCCTTGTCTCCGCGTTCCCTCTTTCCAAATCCAAGCACACATACGAGAGTACGAGTGGTGGTTATGCCAATTTCTCGGGCCGATTACGACCGACATTTACTTCTACACGTCTGTGGAGATGGCGCCGCTCGTACGGAAGTGCCGCGGAGGTTTACCAATAACCATCGACACCACATTCGCGAGTCCGTTCGATATTCCCCCGCTTCGCGAGTTTAGAGCAATACCGCGGGCAGCTTGAGCTCGACCGTGAAAGGGATATTCACCAAAGCGAGGAGCTGTACGCCGGTGGAATGGCAACCGTTCTTCCTCGATGAAGCGGTGAAGACGTTAGCTCGGCAGGGCAAAACGTATGAATACGCATTTTGGAACGATGCCGGGAGTTTCCGCATCGTGCATGGGTTCACCGAGTGGCCCTCATTCGTGCGGGTGGATGAGATATGGCGTGAGGGAAGTGCGCTGTCCGGAGAGAGGCCCGAGGATCTGCTGTTCTACCCCGTGTGTCGGGTTCCTCATCCAAGCTACATGAATTGGCAAGAAAACACGGGTCCGGTCGATGGCTACTTCAGCGAAGGTCGGCGCGGCTTGAACTACAGTCTATAACCTTCCAAACTAACTATTGCTGTGCAGCGTCGTTCTTCGGCGGCCCCCCCACAAACCATATCCTGGTGGCGAGAGACCTATTACGCGTACCACGACCATTACCTCCGCCAAGGCCTGTTTGTGGGCAAAGACCAAAACCTTATCTTTGCGCTCTTCCTCATGTTTCCGTCTCGCATCATCGGGGTATGGCTTGATGACCCTGACGCGCCCGCCCACAAAGAGATGGGACCAATATCGGACGTAGCCCACGAAGGGAACTTGGGAAGCTGCGGCGAGAATTGGTTCTATTATCAATTTTGGCTCGCCAAGCTGGCAGATCGTGCTGCGATGAACGAAATCTGGGAGAACGCGGCGCGGTGGAGTTGGGGCGGATGGCGCAAGCGGCACGAATGCCGCCTGACGCGCGTTGTGTGGGTGAAGAATCTTTTGCATCGGTGAGATCGTCCCTGAATAAGCCGACTGAACATTAAGTGACGCCTTTCCTTGCTAGACAATTCGGGAGTAGTTGGAATCCACCCGTGTCTTCGATTGACGTCTAGAGAGAATCATTACTGCATATACTTGGATCTCTTGAGAGCGCAAATGTTCCGAATCTTCGTAAATTCAGCATACAAGGATACGCGTGGGTGGGGTGACGGATCAGGCAGCACCGGCAATCGCCGAACATCGTCGAACTCATCCTCGTTCCCAACTCGTTCCTGCTGGTTGGTCGATAAAAGCAGAGCACTCGTTTCCGCCTTTCGGCTTCGATCAAGCTCAAGCTTTTCTAGAATCGCACATCAATCGCGAAGAGTATCTAAGGCTGTTCTCGGACAAGCGCCAGCCCTGGCGCTTGGGCTCAGCGCCTGTATCTTGGTCCAAGTTAATATGTACGCCCTTCTATCTCCCAGATGCCACCTCGTGTCTCTCTGCGGAACGTGTGCAGCCTCTCCTACTCCGCCACCATGAACGAGGTCGTTTCTCTCAAACAAAGCAGGACCTTGCACCAACTCAATTTGCTGCGATACAAAGTAATTAGGGTCTTTCAGCAGGGCTTCTTCCTCCTAACAGCATCCAGCACGGTAGCGGGCCGTCTGAGCAGGCGTATTTTCAGCACCAGCGCAAACAGGCTGACGCGCCTGATCCTGCACTTCAAGCGGCCTGGTTCAAGCTCGATGCGAAAGGTACTTGAAGAGATAGATCAGGTACTGCGTTGCGTACCGGACATTATGCCCTTCCGGTTCCTTGATCTCGGGTACATGAGCACCTCTATGAATCCCGCTTGCGGTTCAATAACCTCGCTTTGACAGCTGTTGTCCCGGTGGTTTCACGTCCTACATTCTCAGCAAAAATCCGCACGCATCCGGTGTAGGGATATCTTTGCCCGTTGAGAGGGGTGGCCACGCTTGCTTGCTGGAAGAGCCCCATCTTCGCCGATTCGAGCTCCACTGGGCCGACCTTACCCAATACCAGCTCGGGCCGGTCGCCATCGACGACGCACAGTTGCAGAACTATTCCCTTCTCCCCCGGTTTTGATCTGGTCGTCATAGACGGGCACCCTCTCCGCTGCGCGAAAGGCCTGCCGAACGACAATGTGCACCTTCACGGAGACCGGCTCCTCATCTCGCAGCTCATCGTCGGGCTCGTCTCGGCCTCCGTCGGCGGCACCATCGTCCTCAAGCAGTCGAAGCCGGAGCGCCTCATCACCGCGCAGCTCATCTTCCTGCTCGATGTCCTCTGTGCAGACGTGCGCACGTGGAAGCCAATCTGCATGCACAGCACGCGCTCAACGTTTTACCTCGTTGGGAAAGCATTCCGCTTGGGCTGGCAGGCGATGCAATGGGACTATATCCTCGGCGGCCTGATGAACCTCTGGGTGCAGCTGTGCTATGCCGGCCCCGACGGCAAGGGCCGCAAGTTGCTCGCCACGGACTTGGACTTCATCGTGAATAAGAAGACGCTCGCGACTGCGTATGCGCCGCGGCTCCGCCAGCTCAGCGAGCACATCTGGACCACGCAGTCGAAATGCCTTGAAGGGTGGCGAACTGCCCAAGCGGAGGGTTTCTAAACTTGTTTCAATGACCCGAGTTGTATTGTTTCAAACCTTCGCAATGTACTTTCATATATTATATAGTGCTACAATAACCAAGCCTGAGGTCAATCAATTTGTAGTCAAGCCTGAGATGCAAGTAAAGTACTTTTGTATGTTCAAATATGCTCTGCCCACTAAAGGACTCGGTCAAATATCCTCCTGCCCTGCATCCGCCACTTAGGCGCTGCTCCAAATAAGACTGCTCGCATCGACAGAGCGCACAGCAGCAACCGCCTGTTCCACGAGACCCTAAGACGTGATCGCCGGATTGCCGCCAAGAATATATAGAGGAAGAAGAGGCCCCCAGCCTCCTACCACTCGCCATAACGATATCTCAAAGTACACAAACCATACATAAATCATGACGACAGCTATCATGGACCACCCGGTCGTCCACCTATTGAAGTCGCTCATGTCCATTGTCAGCACGAGCGAGCTCGAGCACGGCATCGGCGTCTTCTTGGAGCAACATCTCCAGAGCCTGGGCTATACCGTGGAGCGCATCCCCATCGCACTGGGGTCGTCGCGGCACAATGTGTACGCCTACCTCGGCTCGTCACGCAAGACGCGCGTGCTCCTCACAGCCCATATGGATACCGTACCGCCGCACATCCCGCTGACAATCGACGGCGACATCATCCGCGGCAGGGGCTCGTCCGACGATCTAGGTCCGCTGGCAGCGCAGGTCCTGGCCGCGGAGGAACTGCGACGGGAGGGCAAGGTCCGCGACGAGGGAGACATTGGCTTGCTGTTCGTGGTCGGCGAGGAGAACGGCGGGCACGGCATGATTGCCGCGAATGACATGGGGTTGACCTGGGAGTCGGGCATATTTGCCGAGCCGACAGAGAGCAAACTTGCAAAAGGTCACAAGGGGCAGGTGGCTTTCGAGGTCATCGCCCAGGGCCTTGCGTGGTGAGTCTCTCCCCGGAATGAATCAACAGTCATACGAAGCGGCGATATTAATGCGTCAACTCCAGCCACTCGGGGTATCCTCACCTCGGTAAAAGTGCGACCTCGGCGCTTCTCAATGTTCTAAACGATCTATCTGCGGCGACTTGGCCCGAGTCTGACCTGCTCGGTCCATCCACGTTCAACATTGGCACTCTCCAGGGCGGAGAAAAACATAATATCGTCGCCCCGTCGGCCAAGGCGCTTTGCGAAGTCCGTATGGTCTCCGACCTTCCGGGCATCAAGGCCAAGGTCGCGGAGATAGCCTCGCGGCATCCCGACGTGGAGCTAAAATTTGTCTTCGAGTACCCCGAGGCCCTGTTGGACTGGGAGATTGACGGGTTCGATGCTGCTCCTGTGGCATTTGGTACGGATGTCCCTCGACTCAAGGCCGAGTGCTGCGGTAATAGGGTCCTGTACGGACCAGGATCGATATTGGTGGCACATGGGCCAGATGAGTACATTCGTGTTCCTGAGTTGATTGACAGTATATCTGCGTACAAGAAGCTGGTACTTCACTTTCTTCGGCAGTAATCCTACGCTTCTTCATGTGCACCTTCACGGAGACCGGCTCCTCATCTCGCAGCTCATCGTCGGGCTCGTCTCGGCCTCCGTCGGCGGCACCATCGTCCTCAAGCAGTCGAAGCCGGAGCGCCTCATCACCGCGCAGCTCATCTTCCTGCTCGATGTCCTCTGTGCAGACGTGCGCACGTGGAAGCCAATCTGCATGCACAGCACGCGCTCGACGTTTTACCTCGTTGGGAAAGCATTCCGCTTGGGCTGGCAGGCGATGCAATGGGACTATATTCTCGGCGGCCTGATGAACCTCTGGGTGCAGCTGTGCTATGCCGGCCCCGACGGCAAGGGCCGCAAGTTGCTCGCCACGGACTTGGACTTTATCGTGAATAAGAAGACGCTCGCGACTGCGTATGCGCCGCGGCTCCGCCAGGCTCAGCGAGCACATCTGGACCACGCAGTCGAAATACCTTGAAGGGTGGCGAACTGCCCAAGCGGAGGGTTTTCTAAACTTGTTTCAATGACCCGAGTTGTATTTGTTTCAAACCTTCACAATGTACTTTCAAATATTATATAGTGCTACAATAACCAAGCCTGAGGTCAATCAATTTTTAGTGAAGCCTGAGAGATGCAAGTAAAGTACTTTTGTATGTTCAAATATGCTCTGCCCGCTAAAAGACTTGGTCAAATCTCCTCCTGCCCTGCATCGCTCCAAATAAGACTGCTCGCATCGACAGAGCGCACAGCAGCAACCGCCTGTTCCACGAGACCCTGGAGTGACGAGAGGACGGCGTCATAGTCGGAGGTATCGATTAAATCACGCTGATGAAGGAAGAGGGAGGGAGAGGAGTGAAAGGACGAGCTGGGCACGAGTCGCATCTCCGGCCGAGCGGAAAATCTGCACAGTGGTACTGACCGTCGAGTACTTGAAGTTACGACCGATCCACAAGAACATCCGAAGGTCCCGGAGGACCCCGGGCCTCACATCAGGGTTGTCCCAGCAGTAGCTGTCGAGGGTTTCTGCCCATTTGCGCTGCTGGTCTACAGGGGGCACGAACGCCTGGGTGAGCACCTTGAGGACTACGTAGACGGCGGACTCGATGTCGTCGTGCGGGAGCGGATCGCGGTTCGCGAGGCTCGCCACTGACATTGTGTCCAACGTGCCGGTAATAGTGCCTCGCCCTGCGGCGGACAACGGCTCCTGAAAGCGTCGTCCAATCTCCCAGTCGACTAAGAGAAGCTGATTGACGGCGACGAGGATGTTGTTCACTGAAATGTCGCGGTGGAGGACGCGGCGGCGGAAGGCGTCGAGGATTGCTCGAAAAAGATCCTCCGCAGCGGCCAGGAACTCCGCTGCCGAGGGAGTGTACTCGAGCTTGCGGGCGTTGGGGGGCGAGTCGAAGGCCATGATCTCGAGGTGGCGAGGAACTATAGCAGGGAGATCCTCGAGAGCGCTTGCCGGTCGCTTCCTCTTCCGCTGCAAAATCTCGGAGTCATTGGGCAGGCCAGGAGGAGGCGAAGCACGCGCAGCAAACGCCGCGAGGATCTTTGGCGCGTACGCGGGGGCGGGCTGAACGTCAGCGGTGTGTAGAGCGTCGACGATGATCTTTTCCCGCCAGAGCCGGCCTTCGGCAATGAAGCTCATCTTGACGACGACGTGTGTCGATCCTTACCGTCCGGAAACTGTTCGTCGAGCTCACCCTCGAGAACGAGCGTCGAACGTTGGAAAGGTGTCAAACGCTGCTGTGACAGGCGCTTCCCGCTAAGGCGGACCTTGACTGCTCCTTGAGCGGCAGGAAGAACGACGTAAGAGGGTACGGCGTCGCCGACAAAGAAGCCGGGGGGAGGAGAGGTGAAGTTGTAGATCAAGAGAGGGTTGTAGCCGAGTTGGTACAACGAGGCGATTCGCAACAGGTGCAAGAGAGCCGAGACGGTGGGGAAATTGTCCGAGTCGAAGCAATGGTCAATGACGGCGAACTCGAATCGATCACAGCTGAGGATGGAGACGAAGAGCTTCGTGTTCTTTCCTTTGCCGTGGAAAGACAATGTCGGCACAAAGAGTCGCGTTGGCTGGAACGTCAGAAGGTCATCCGCATTGGTGATAGCCTGCTGGTACTTGCCCACAGATTGGGTCGCACCGATGAGGGGGTTAGAGGCGACATTAGGTGGGTCGTTGTTGGTGAATTCGACATTGACAAAAATGTTGAAGATAGTCGAACCATCTGCTGCGGAAGGGTGCAGGGAGGCGTCGTATTTTCTCTTCTTCATGTAGCCGTGCTGCTTTTGCTCAGGTAGCTTCTCAGCTGGGAGTAGGAAAGTAGTCGAGCGCGAGCAGTGAGCCGTCAGCTGCAGGTTTCAAAGCAGCCTGCGCAGTTCATCCGGTCAGTGGGGTGAGGATATGCGAGGTAACAAAACAAACATCTGCGAGGCCGAGAAAGCCAGTAGCGATCATCTATCCTGCGGTCAACCGGGGTCAACGATGAGATGGACTCCTTGTTGAAGTTGACGAGTACAGCTTTCTCGAGCGTCGCGTCAATTTGAGTGCGCGCCACTATCTTGAGCTCTTCGAGCTTGTCAACCAGCGCCGACGTGCCCATTCTGGCCAGAACGACGTCGAGTGGTGAAAGGACAACGTGGCCGGCAAAGTGCCTGGCGCAGTATTCGGCGTCCTCGCTACGCTGCTCCCTGCGCTCGCCTGTTGTAAGGCTGCCGATGACGCCGGTTGCAGCCACCGATATTAGCGTCTTGTTTGGGTATTTGATCGCCTCGGAATCGGTAGGAAGGAGTTGAGAGAAGGACGCAGATGGCACGACGGGCGGGGGGTCTGAGGAGGGAGTCGAGAGGCTGGCGGAAGGAGGTTCTTCGCCCTGGAGGAACGTGAGTCAGGGGACACCGGTACTCGGCGGGGAAGCTCACAGGAAGGATGCTGCGTGCCATCGCGTCGCGCTCGTCTGAGGCTGCCTTCTCATACAGCTCCAGCGCCTCAAGTTGCTTCGTTTTAGGAAGGTGTGATCTTAATAGTGATCAGAAAGTCATAAGGAAATCGTTGATGCTGTGGCAGGCGCAAATACTCACCTCATTTCCATTTGCAGAGCAGTATTGGAGCAGTAGGCGGCTGGTGACATCACGGTCACGGGCCCCTATCCAAGCGTGACCCCGTACCGACTTGATGACGTTACCGCGACTTAAGTTGCGCCGCTCCCGACTTTGCTCAGGATGCAACGGCGCGTAAGACCCTGTTGACCTATTCTGCAACGGGGTCCATGGGTACAACGTCCATTTCGTTCGTCTTTTGTTTCGTTCCCGCGTTAAATTGCTGACGATACCTGTTTCTTTAGGCTCAAATTTGGAACATATCGGCTGGCTGTCGCACTGCATCTCTGTGAGTCGATTTTTCTCGCGACAGAATCGCATGGGGTGAATTCAATTCAGGGCTGCTGTTGGAGATTTCACTGTGAAGAAGCTTTGAGTTTCCGCTCGAGTTCCCGAGAAAAGTATTTATTTAAATCGAGTGTGTCACTAATAGAAATACCAATGAGCTCCAGCGAGAAAAATGAATCAGAGGCTACAGCTTTGACCGTATCTGTTTCGCCAAAATTTCTCCTTCCTCCTCGTCGAGTTCAGTCCGACCGTCAAATTCTCGTTGGTGCATCTCTTTCATGGTAAGGGGTTTCTATGTCCTTTCCCACCGGAGTCGAAGGCTGTTTACCGAACGTCGGGGCCGGAATAACGTGGTAGTGGACCTGAAGCGAGTAAATTACGACGAGCAAGTTGCGTTCGGCGTTCAAACGCACATGTGGGACCGCCTGCGCATACTCTTGATTGCAGACGACGTTCAGAGCCGTGTTATCAAGCGCTGGGAGTATCAATGAGCTTTTTCATACGAATAAGTGCGGTTTCGAACGCACCTTGCGTGAGAGCATGTGCGACTTTCGTTACGGCCAATCCAACGGCTGCGAGAAAAGGAATTGAATGTTGGATTTAAGAGTGGTTTAAATTTACCAGCAGCATATTCTGGGGGAAGCTCGGAAAGCCGAGAGAAGTGAGCCTTCGGAATGACGAGTGTGTGTCCTTTCCTTAGGGGTAAAATATCTACAGTAATGTAGGTTTTAGTTGATACGCAGATATTCCTAGGACAAACCAAGGACGGCGACGACTAGGTCGTTTTCGAACACGCGGAAGCTGGGAAGTTCGTCCTTGATTATGCGACAGAAAGCACAGTCCTTGTAGCCATTCCAGGAGGACTGTGCGCGATTTTCGTGTGCCTTGATGAGGAAAGAGGTCATCAACCGCCGGCGAAGTCCGGGTCGTCGGCTGGCATCACGAAACGTCACATGTCCCGTGATGAAGCAACGCGCAGGTCACATCACATTTCTCTTTCTTTCCACGACGATTCATGGACACGAACCCATCACCAATCGAGCAGAATGCCGAGGCGAGCGCTCCACAAACGGTGGACGCTGTCCACTTGATGCCTGCAGTCAATGTGGTCGAAGTAAATCCTGCGCTGGGCGTCGAAGCAGCACCAAAGAAAAAGAGGGAGAAAAGAGAGCCGCCCAAGGTCGAGCGGCCTCCGGGAAAAACTCTGCTGCCTATATCCAAGGTACAACATATCATCAAGGCAGACAAGGTACGTGCTCTCCAATTGCGATTCACTTCTCCCTCAGACGCGTTGTCGCAGGATATTGCGATTGTCGCTAAAGAGGCGACGTTTCTTATCTGTTGCGCCACAGAGGAATTCATCAAACGATTTGGAGAGGCGGCTATGGCTCTGGCAGAGCGAGAGAAACGGACGACAATGCAGTACAAGGATATGGGTACGCTTCCGTTTGAAATGATTCTTCCGCTATTCGAGCAAGTCTGTTACAGCTACTGTTGTGCGGAAGGCAGACGAATTCTTGTTTCTGGAAGGTGCTTTCCGTGTGCAGCGAGCACCTGCTTTCCCGTCTCACCCTCTCTTGCCAGAAATCATTCCATGGACACTTCCAGACGCACCGGCTAAGCGGAAAGTCAAGGCTTCGAATATCCTCACTGGTGCACCAACCATGTTGGACCAATTCGTCGTGAAGCCCAACGAGGCCGCCGGTGAAGAACCACGGATAATAATGAACGAAGATGGTACCATCGGGGATTCTGAGATGGCAGACGATTTCATGTGAATGGCGGCATAGATCTCAGTCGGGTTCCGGTTCACTTGTACTATTATTATTGGACTGCAATTGTATTCATAGCCTGCGGCAATTCATGTGGACTTCTAGTCGCTCGGACAGGATTGTGCTGTCGGGATTATCGGACAAAGGAGCCGATCCGGCGGCATAGTAAGCACTTCGGCAAGCTCAACGACTGGTACAGTGAGCTCCTCATCCGCCTCCTTGGATTCAGGCGACGATGAAGATCGTATCTACCTTTTACAAACCCTCCTCGGTTCTGTGTTCCGTCAAATGCAACCTTACATCCACCGGTCTTGAACATTTGGTCGTCGCCAAGCTCGATGGACTTGATGTCTATTCCGTTCGACCAGAAGGGCTCAAGCACGAGTGCAGATGGAACGTCTGGGGCAACATTCTATCGGTAAAATCCGTACCGACCTCTGTCAGTGTCCTTTAAAAATGGCTTAACTCTTGCTAATTCATGGGCTTCATAGGACTCGTCTCGCTCGAATTTAATTGTCATGCTTGATCACCCGGAGCCGGAGCTGGTGTTCCTAACATACACCCAGTCGGATGCTGGGGGCATGTTTTCTACCACGAAACGTCTCGAGTTGGTGGAACGCAACCACAATCAACGGCCTGCAGAGTTCTTCAACGACGTGCTGGTGCATCCCGATGGAAAGCTTGCTCTGGTGAGCTGCTATACCGGCAAGCTCAAGGTGGTAGTTTTGAATAATGGCAACTACAAATCGGATTGCGATGCTTCGTGCGTATATTTCAAAATTTAGGAGATACATATTTCCTAACAGAAACCCAGCATCCTGGATCTTGTAATCCTTTCCCTTGCATTCCTCCCATCCCCGGGCGAACGTGAAATCGCGATCCTATACTATGACCATACCCGTCGCGTGCAGCTTCACGCTCGCACTCTGGTCAAAGATAACGATTCAGCATCCTACGACATTTCTTACGACTTGTCCACTGTCCTGCATCCGACCCCGATCTCGACCAAGATTCTGCCGTATCCTGAGGAGGCAGTTCCGAAGCTGATTCCCGTGCCCTGCCCGCTCAATGCCACCGACTCGGAAGATGAGAGCGAGACATTCCTCGGTGGCGTGCTCCTCGTCGGCGGCACACGCATCCTCCTTTTCGAGCTCTTGTCCGAAAATGGGCAGGCCAAGCAGCGGAATAAACGCCGAAAGCTCGAGCAACGAAAAGAAAGTGGGAACAAGTCAGAGGTGGAGAAAGCTACGCAGAAGCAGCAGGAGCGTGATACAAGAAAGCGGAAGCCAAAGGCCTCTGTGGATTGGCCCTGGAGCGAAATCACCTCGTAATTTGTGCTCCTCTCTTTTCTCTCAGCTCTTATTCATACCGCTTAGGTGGTGTGCGCTTGACGGTGAACCGTTTCGATATTTCATTGGCGACTCTTTCGGCCGCCTCTCCATGCTCTCTTTGCATGATGTGCCGAATAACGGTTTGGTGCTCATACCTCTTGGAGAGGTAAGATTTCATCCATAGACCGCACTGGTGTCTGATGCCGATGACCAGACTTCCCCACCGACGACGCTGACCTACTTGGCGAACCAAGTCCTGTATGTCGGCTCTCATGCGGGCGATTCACAGCTTGTGCAAATAAGCTCGACCTCACTGTCGTCCTCGGACGAGTCCCCCACACTACCGATACCCCCAGAGATCAAGACCGTGGTTGCTGCTCGCCTGGTCCCGCCCTCTGTGAAGGGAAAAGGTAGGGAGGAACTCTCGGAGCCGCTTCGGGATTGCGTTCTCGATGTCAAGGGTCCATACATCCGGGTCATCGATACCTTCAAGAACGTCGCTCCCATCCTGGACGCCGTCCTAGTGGACACGGACAACAGCGGCCATGTGCGTTTTTTGCGATTCTCTTTCCTTCTTGTGCTAAAATATCGGGTCCAGCGTCAAATTGTTACATGCTCTGGAGGGCAGAACACTGGTTCGATCCATGTAATACGGAAGGGTGCTGATTTCCAACAATTGGCCACCATTCCTGGAATGGCGCACGCTGTTAGCGTTTTTACTCTGAAAACGAAATCCGACGCCGTGTGAGTTACATCTGATGATTGCGACTCAATCCTGAATTGGTTCTTTAGTTTCGACAGCCACATCCTTGTGTCCACACTCCAAGAGAGCCATGTTTTTGAATTGACGAGCAACGATACATTGGAGGTAACTGAATCTGACGCGGGATTTGCGCCGGGGCGCACACTAGCTGCGCGCAATGTACAACGCGGAATTGTTCACGAGGCGACAAAGAGAGGGAATGTGATTATCACCCCGGAAACCACCGAATACCAGGACACGGCGCTGGTGGTTCAGGTGACGCCCAACGGCGCATTTCTCCTGGAATACGAGATGGGTCTGGCGGCGTTCACACGGGTCCACCACTACGATGCCACCGCGCGGGGTGATCGCCGAGGACTGCAGGTGGTCGCTGCGAGCATCAATGCTACCCAAACTGTGCTAGCCTTGAATGACGGGACGCTGCTATGTCTCGAGGTTCGCAGAAACACCCTCATTCTCAAATCCGAAACTCTCAGGCATGACCGCGAGGTTTCCGCGCTGTCGTGCACACCTCTGAACCCCGAAAGTAATATATCGTCCCAATTCGTCGCGGTAGCGCACTGGAAAACCAACGACGTCGAGATTTTACAATTCGAGCAGGGCAAATTCAACTCGGTGTGCCAAACGAACCCGCTCGGCGCAGTCGTCCGGAGTCTCTTGTTGTACGACTTTGGAACCCCGACCGACCCACGTCCCTACTTGTTGGCAGGCTTCGGAGACGGATCCTTCGTATCATTTTCCTGGAACGTGCAGGAGCGGACGTTGACCGAACCAAACTTGACTTCGTTGGGCGACCTTCCTGTCCATTTCACTCCCTGCCGGGTGAACGGCAAGGAAGCGGTCTTTGCAGCCGGCAGCCGGGCCATGGTCCTCACGTGGCAGAGAGACAGCATCCACCAATCTCCGGTCATATTGAAGGTCTGTTTGTCGATTCCACTTTGCCGTTCCTTCCTCTCATCAAGTACATCAGGAGGTGATGGCGGCCGCACAAATTAATTCAGAGAAATTTGAATCGTCTCTCTTATTGGCTAATGCCTCGGCCCTCTTTATCGGTAAAGTAGGGAATGTTGACGAAATGCACATCCGTTCGGTAGGGCTATTGTGTGATCTGATTCTTTTTCGACTGTTCACTTATTACCGTCTTGTAGATACCGCTTGGCCTGGACGCTCCCCAGCGAATAGTTCACGAGCCGTCGCTGAAGGTGTTCGGGGTCGCATGCGCACGTCAGGAACCTGTACGGGTTGGGACGACCGAGCCGCCTCGCAGAAGTTCTTTCAGGCTTCTAGATGACACCGCTTTCAATCGTATGCCCGTTTTTTTTTTCCCGCCGTAACGTATTTATTCACCTACCCCGCCCAGATCTAAGTCAATACAACTGCAATCCTGACGAAGAAATAACATGTGTCACTACCCTGACCGTGAAAGAAGACGAGGAGTCCACCCCATTCTTCTGTCTTGGCACATATGTACTCCAGGCTGACGAATCGGAACCCGGTAACGGTCGCGTACTCGTCTTCTCTGCTTTCCAGCGCAGCACCGAGTCGTGGCCCTCAAACTTTGACCTCTCGTTGGCTGCGTCCGCTGATGTTCATGGCTGCGTGTACTGCATTACCACCGTAAACGGACTGATAGCGGTCGGGGTCAACTCGGCGGTGCGTCGAACAATCATGCCTCGCAGAACCCAATGGTCTGAATGAGCTCGTAGGTGATACTCTTCCGGCTGCAGATGGACAAAGACACGAAGCAATGTCGGCTCCACAACGTAACAAACATCAACCTCAACTACTTCGTCACAAGTATCGTCGCATATGAGAACAGATTAGTGGTCGGGGACCAGATTGCCTCTGTCTCTCTTCTCGAAGTATCCGAAAACCAGAAGCTGCGGACCCTGGCCCGGGACCTGACACCGCTGTCCCCCGTCTGCGTGCAGGCTCTCAACAACAAGCACATCATCGCTGCCAACGATACGCTCAACCTGCTCTCCTTCACCCTGGATGAGGAAAATCGCAAGTTGGACCGCGATGGCTTCTACCAGCAGTCGGACTTGGTCACGAAGTTTGTCCCAGGTACACACTCCCTCCTCCGAAACCCATTCGTTGCTGACTTGCTCTACAGGTTCCGTCTCTACCCCAGACGCCGGAAGCAAGCTCGAGCCCGTTCAGCTCTTCTTTGCATCATCAGGGCGTATCGGGATCATCGTCGACATTCCCGACCGACAGCTCGGCCTGGACCTGACGAGCCTGCAGCGCAACATGGCCAACGCCTTCGAGGACGGCCTCAATCACACAACGTGCGTTCTTCAGAGCCTTTTCATGAAATTAGACCTGACCTGACCTGTGCCCAGATTCCGCACTCCACAATCCACCGCCCGGCGGCGCGTAATCGAGACCGCCTACGGATTCCTAGACGGCGACTTTTTAGAGCGCCTCCTCACCGCGCCACCCGCCCAGCTCGCCAAAATCGTCGCCGGCACGAGCGAGCCCGAGCGCCTGAAGCGACCGCTGCCCGAGTTCCAGCAGCTCCTCAAGACTCTCCAGGCGCTGCACTGACCCTAGATGAGAGAGACGAAACGCGCGTGCATGCAGACTATACATACACTAACTATCCCGGTCGGCACATATGTATGTACCATTCAACTGTAAAATTACGTTCATGCAGAATCTCTACGCTAACGCGGATGGGTGTGGGTGGATGGGTCATAAGCGGGTGGTCGTAAGGTATTCGTAAGGGAGGGTATGTATGACGAGAGAATGAACCGGACGCAGCAGAAATGCTACTAACACGAAACAACTGTCTGAATATGCGCAAAGCGAACACGATAATGATATAGTACGGCGGTTATGCCAGGTAGTTCAGGACGCAGCACGGACGGGCGTGTTACCACAAGTGGGAAAGGTGCCAGCGAGCGGTCTGCCAGAACGTGAGCACAAACTCGCGCGTCTCGTGTCCGCGCTCGACGAGGCCGCTCTCGTGGCCCTTGTCGATCTCCATGTCGTCCGCCGGCGCAAAGTAGAAACCCGCGGTGAGGACGAGGTAGCTGCAAAATTACTTCAGTCCCGAACCCACAAAAGAACACAAGGACGCGGGCCCGCGTACCTGAGAATAAGTATACTCCCGCGATGGTAGTTGCTCTTCGCCTCGATATAGGTATACGTCATGAGGAACATCGAGAGGATGATAACCACGACGTCCCAGCGGGGGAAGATGAGCGTAAACGTCGTCGCTACCTCGCCCATCTTGTCGGGCGCATAGAACGCCGAGAACGCCACCATGGCAGGGATCTGCAGCAGGCACACCTGCAGCGCGTACGCCGAACCGATTTCCATGCTAGGCACCCCCAATCAATTAGCTTCGCCGGACCATAAAAGGAGGGCGAGGATGAATGACGCACCTGAGCGCAATATTCCCATTGAGCGCAAACGAGATGGCGTTCATAAACTCGGTGGTATTGGGCACGAGCGCAAAGAGCGTCACACCAAGGAACTTTTCGTCGATCCCCGAGCCCTCAAGGATAACGTCCACCACGTCTACCAGCAGCTCTACATGCACCCGTCAGACTCGAGCAACGAAGAGAATACAGAGCGACACGCACCAGCAATCCCCGCATACAGCGCCGTGCACAACAACAGCACACTCGCGCTCGTCCCCCGACTCCAGCTCGGCGCCTCATGGCCGCCATGCCCTCCTCCCCCACCACCCGCACCGGCCTCGCTCTCCGCCGGCCCCGACACCCGCTGCACCCCGCGCGCGGGCGACACCGGCGCTCCATGCTGCGCCTGGTGCCGCAACGCACTAACCGTCGCCACCGCCACCGCCCTTGTAAAGTCATCCGTGCTCAACGTCGCGCCGCCGGCCACGGGCTGCGACGGGAGGATCCCCGCCGACACGCCCTGCTTGACCGCGGCATCGACACTCTCGAGCACGGGGCTGAAGCCCGCGGGCGCGTGCGCGTACGAGACGCGCCGCGGCATCGGCTGCGGGAGGACGGGCGACGGGGGCGCCATCGTGATCGACGGCGCGCCTTGTGTGTGCGAGGCGGTCGCGGCATGCGAGACGGGCGTTACGCTCCGCTCAACGCGCGCGCCGCTGGCTTTGTGGTGAAGACGGGTGCCGCCGCTCGTGTTCGGTCCCGGCGTCTGCGGCACGATCCGATGATACAACGACAGTGGGCGCTGGGCCTGGCCGCCCTGCGGGTTAACGCTGGTCGGCAACTCAAGCGGATGCAAGAGCTGCTGGGGGTTTTGCCAGATCTGTGACGCATGCGTGCGAAGCGAGAACCAGAGGCCGATGAGGTAGGACTACGGGAGTTGCGTCGTTAGCGCCGTACGTTCGTTCGATCACGCTAACGTAGCGTGAAGAAACAAACAACTTACAAACACCAGAATCGCCGCACAGAAATACATCAGACTCTTCACCGTCGACTGATAAAACGGGTCGTTCACGGGGTCGGGATGCTTGTAGTAGCACGCGTCGCATATCCACGGCAGGTCCTTATCCTTGTCCGTGCGCGGAGTCGTCGGGCACCCCGTGCAGATGAGCTGGAACTATGGTGCGTACGAGCGTTGCGTCAGTCTTACGGTAAGCGAAAACGGATAGTAAAGGAAGGGGGGAGGGTAGCGAACAGAACGCAACGCACATTCCCATAAGTCTGATAAAACAGCGTCGGCGCCAGCGTCCCAATAATCGCCATAATCAACATCATGCTCGTCACCCCCGCGCTCTTCGCATTGAACTTCTGCTCCTTGCGTCTCAGCGCGCTGCTGCACATGCTCATCCCGGGCATCAGCAGCACCCCCGCCAGCAAGCTCCCCACGATGCTTCCCTCGACGATGTGCCCTTTGCTCTCCTTGAGCATGAGCGCATAAAGGATGATCTCGATGATGCTACCGAAGGTGGCGTTGATGACCGCTCCCATCCCGATACTGCTCTGCGCACTGATGGACGCGACGGCCATGCCGATGAAGTAACTCAGCGGGATCACACTCATCAGACTCAGCACGAAGATCAGACCCCGGTCAGCGACGATGGCGAGCAGTTTTGGGACGGGCTCCCCGCGCTCGAGGTACTCGGTGAGGAGGGGGAGGAGGATGAACCCGTCAAAGATGACGAAAAAGACCACGGGGAGCAGGTTGACGAACATGATGTTCACGCCGCCGACGGTGTATTTGAAGTATTGCGTGCCCGCTGCGCGGTACGTGCACAGCAGGACGGTGCGCGCGGCTGCGGGGGCGACGCCGGGCGCGGCCTGTCCCTCGGCGAGGCGGGGGTGCTTGACGCTGAACTGAGGCGTGTCGTTCCCGGTGTCCTCTTCGATGTGCGGCGACGAAATGACGACGGCGGGCGGGGCGGCGCAGAAGCGCAGCGTGGTGGGCTGGCTAAAGATGGATTTGACCAGGGCCCAGTTGAGCTTGGCCATGGGAAGGGTGACGACCAGCGCCCAGCAGAAGAGGGAGACGAGGAGCATAAGCGGCATGATAAGGGACGCGAATGCGATCCAGAAACACACACGGCCGAGGGTGTCGCTGGGGGTGACTTTTGCGGCGCCGACGGAGGAGGCGGGGGAGGATGCGAGGGCGGTGGCGCCATAGGAACGCGAAGGGGGAGCCACACGCTGCAGGAGGGAGGAGTGCTCGTGGACGTCGACGGGGTTCCAGGACAGCGACTGGACGTGCTGGGGCTGGACGTGCTGGGGCTGGATGGTGCTAGACTCGGAGAGAGGCACGCCGCGGATGGTGCCTTCGTCTGCGGAGCTGTCCTGACGGCCCGCAGAAGCCTCTTCGTCGTCGACCTCTTCGAATTCCTCGTCAGACTCGCCCTCGACATACTTGCCGAAGGGCCAGACGAGGTACCAGCCGAGACCGTAAACGAGGGTCGAGTAGCGCTTCCCGCCTTGGGGGACGACGTAAAGCAGACCCGCTACCAGCATGCAGACGAGAGAAAGCCACCAGCCAAAAGCGACGACCCAGAAGATATTACCCGGCAACAGATGGCGTTCGGCCTGAGACGAGGGCACCGAATGCAGCGCCTGGTCGGCATAACGGGTGACAGAGCGATCCTTTTTGTAGAGAGCAGGTTTCCAGATTGGCAGACCAAAGGGATGTTCTACGTTAATCAAAGACTGGCGGTCGCGGACAGTAATAGGGTCCTCCTCGTCATCAGCATCTCCGTCGATGCTGGCATTTGAGTTGGGGGCGGGAGGGTCTGTAGCTGCCTGCTTGCCGTGACGAGTGCCGCGGCGAACGACGCTGGCGCCGTCATCCTCGTCCTCGTCTTCGTCATCGTCCTCGTCGGCCTCACTCAGGGCATCGTCTCTGAAACCGCGATTAGTGACATGGGAGCTGCTGACGCTGGTACTGCGAGGCCCTCTGCGAATGGAGTGTGTAGAAGAGCTGCGAACGAGAATGGGAGCCGGGCGAGCGGGAAAGTACGAAGTGCCCTGGTTGTGGTGACTGGGTGTGTCAGAGACGGACCACGAGGATCCGTGGCTCAAGGAGCGGTGGAGGTGGCTCGTCGGGGTCGGGGTGGTCGAAATATTGGAGGGATCGTCGTCGGACGACATTGTGGTGAGCGACAACCCAATTTACCTGCGTCATGTCACGCGTGACCCCCGCCTCAATGCCTCAAACCGCCATCTGCGGCTTGCCTGGTACCTTACTGTTCCATGCTTGAGAGCAGCCACATCTAGACACATTGATCAAGGCGGGATTACCCAAAGGTCTCGCCCTTCGACTTGTTCCCCGACGGTATTGGGACCATTGGACGTCTGGCTTCCCAACCACAATAATCATAGATTTTTACACAAACCTTCTCATTGTCGTTTCGCCGTCGGGCTATGATACGCGACCGGCCACTCATTCCCTCCCATCTTTGCGGCTTTACTCTCTGGATGCTCAATTCTGTCCCTCTCTCCGCAATCAGCACGCCATGGTCCTAGCTTCTATGTTTCTAGTTTACGACCGCAGTGAATCTATAGCCTTGCTTGCTTTTTGATTTTAAACTGCCCAATAGACGTCGACTGCGTCTACAGGCACTCGAAAGAAGTCGAACCGTTATCACCGAACTCGAAGCCTATATAGGATCTCTTGGCGGACCTGATCTCCGAGATTTCGACTTCAAACGCCAATCATGGTTTATCTAGGTTTATCTCCACACCAAGTGAGCTACCAAGTGCTCTGTGAGAGGTGGACTACGCGCTTCTAGGTCCAACGTCCGCGGCATCGAGTGTGATACACTCCTGTCTTTGCTTCTTTGACGTCCACCCACATGGACATTTGTATCTTACTGGTTGACGACCTCGACGCCCAGGAATACATCCGATTCCAGGGTCTGATCGAGCGAGGCCTGATCATCCAAAGCCCGCTCTGCACGATTCGTAGGCGGTCTGGCTTACCATCTCCGACCCACTTTCCCCGAGGCCACAGACCGGAGACGGTTGGAAGGAATTGCGGTCCATACGAGCGCTCGCGCACATAAGCATCGTTGGAGGGAGCCGTCAGTGCGACCTCTTCACTTTCTCGTTTCTGTCGTGGCCCACGTTTGCTTATTAGCCAATCGAAGCAATCGAGCGTGTCCTTGCCGCACTCGGCGACCCAGAAATTCACACTCGGGGGCATCTATTCAGGGTCTGTCGCCTTCTTTGTGCATTATCAACTTTCTGGGCAGTCTCTCGCGCCGCTGTGTACGGAGTACATATATAATAAGGGAAGTCATTGACAGAGTACTGGATTCCCAGCTGGTGTCGACGACCCTGGTCCACTTTGGAGTCCGGCATCGAACCGGACTCGGTTTTTGTTGGGCCTGAGAATCGAAACCATCGATTCTGGAGTCGATTCTGGCATCAGAATCGGTGCAGAATCGATTTCAGAATCGCCTCAGAATCGCAGAATCGACACTGAATCGCCAACTCTGACTTCCCTTACATTTAGGAAAGACAAATACATATGTTAACCTTGCGATAGACTCGAGCCGGTCGTTATTTCGCTATTTATGATAGTCTCGTTTTGGCTTCAGTCAGTGGTTGGATTTGGGCTCGGTCAGTGGTTTGGTTTGGGGTCGGTCAGCAGTTGAAACACGGGCTCGGTCAGTATGTAGTTGGTTTGGGGCGCAATCCTATTTTGCATGATAGTCGATACTGTAAATATCGTGTCAATAACCAATCGAACGACTGTCTTTGTGAGTATGAACCGCTGCACTGGTTCGAGTCTAACCTTGCGACAGTCCGTTCCAGATTCCAATTGACATCATGCAGTTTTCGTGCAATCCGCCGAGTGGGCCTAGTTTGCAGTAAGAACAGAGACGAAACAAATAGTTGAGACGGCATTTCAATTCTATACATTGTGCTATGATGATACAGATAATATTCGATGCGTGAATGTAAATATTACCCAAAGCGCTGTACAAGTCCAAACCTAAGTTATGTACGTACGTTATCCCAGATAAAAACCCACTCAAATAAAATACATTATACTGCAGCCCTAAATTCATGCGGACGGAGACAGGGACGAGGTTGGGGACGGGGTTGGAGAAACGATGAGCCAGCCGCCTGCCTCCCAGCTGCAACCTTGGTGGTACATGTCGAGCTCCCGCTGCGCCGGATCCGTGACGCCATTCAGGATCTTCTTCAACCGCTTGAAGTCTATCGGCTTCAGAATCCAGCCGTCGATCCCATAGCTGACCATCTCCTCCCGCCGCTGCTCCTGAAGACTGGCAGAAACGGCAAATATAGGGATGTGACCTCCATTGAGGCGGTTCGAGAGGCGAAGGTCTGCCGGAAGAGGGCTCGACTTCTCTAGCTCCCTGATCCGTTGGGTGGCACCGTAACCGTCCAAGATGGGCATCCTTCAAAAATCAAGTCAGAAAGCGGATGGTGCGGTAAATAAGACGACAGACTGGATATCCATGAGGATGGCATCATAAGCCCTATCCGAGGTCACCTTGTCCAGACCCTCTTGACCATTCGTTGTTGTCACCACATCATGGCCATCGAGCCGTAATCGTTTCGCGAGCACTGTACGGTTGATATTATTGTCCTGAAACCGACAATCAGAATTGACGTTGGGTTTAGATTCGGGTTCGTTACCTCAACGATGAGCACTCTCAGTTTCGATGAGTCGGTATTAAGCTCTGGCGGGCATTCCACTGCCGGGGTAGGAGGAGGAGGCAGTAGCTCCGAAATATCTAGGAGATTCTTCTATTCGAAAGGAGACTTTTTGAGGTCCTCTCCGTTTGGAGGTATAGGCAGGCGTATCCAACCCGAAACCGTCAACCTTGACCGGCCGAAGCGGTATGCTCGAGTCCGATACTCCAAACACCCCAGGGATCACCGACTGGCCACGGGGCAGTTCGTTGGGAGATGAAGACCGTGTTCGTCGATGGTAGCTTCCCGGAGGCGACGGCCGGCCATATGATCTGATGATAGGGCCTCCACAAGAGAGTCGATATCCCCCGTCGATGATTCGAGACTCTGTTTCCGCGAGCGCACTTGAAGAGACTTCATCGAAGAAGTGGAATTCTTGGACGATCCCGCCGGCGACGTCATTATCAACTCGTCGCCATCCTCCGACAGTGCCAGAGGAATCAGAAACGAGAAGCGACTCCCCTCGTTCACCTTCGATTCCACTCTGAGCTGACCACCGAGCCTGTTGACGCCGTTTGAGCGGAAGGATTCTCCCACTAAAAAAAATAAATCAAAACGTACTGCTCCACGATTCGAGCCACCACCGCCAGTCCGAGTCCAACGCCGCCCGCGGAACCTGTTCTAGGTTCCATGGGTTCGACTTGTTCGAATTCTCTAAATATGCTCCCCAATCGTTCGGGAGCGATTCCGCAGCCGGTATCCGCTACGACAATCTCTACAGCAGTCTGACTAGGACCCCGCAAGCCTTCCGGCTCCCCGAACGTAGTGCACCCGACGGTGATCGAGCCCTCGGCCGTGTATTTTACTACATCGCGGTTGAGTCTCGGCCCAGAGGTTGCAAGTGCATGAAAAACATACAGGAGTTTGCAGTGAGGTTCTGCACCACAGTCCGAATCTTTTTTGAATCGCCCACAACAATCTTCGGAGATCGCTCAAGCTCCATCTTGAACGTGATATTCCGCCGTTGCGCCTCTTTACGGTACAGATGGGTCGCGTCCTCGATCGCGTCCTGTAAGTCAAAGGGCTCATTGAAAGATGTTTCGTTGCCGCTCTCAAGACGTGTTAGATCCAACAAGTCGTTGATCGTAAATAACAGACTCTGGCGCCCAAAGTTAGAAACTGTCAATTATTGGCAGCAAATGAAAATATCATCCAACCTTCGATGCAGCATGCGAGCGATTCAGGTTATCGCGCGTCTCATCATCCAATGGCCCATTGAGCGCCATTTCTAGATAACTAGTGGCAAGTCAGTCACGCAACGCTTCAACAACAAAGCGACGTACTTGATGATGTGATTTAACGGCGTTCGTACTGGCGGGATGTCAAGTGAGTAGAATCCCAGCGACCGAGAATCACTACTTACCTTCATGAGATGCATTCGAGAGCAACAAGTTCGTAAGTCGCGTCGTTTGGAGCGCGTTCTCCTTCTGCCTCCACACTTCGATGAACTAGACGAACTCCGCTTAAAATCGATCCCCCTTCATATCACACTGCACTCACCTTGCCATACACTAGCGCCAGCACACCTGCGGTCTCAAGTTGTTCGTCTGTCCACGCGCGGCACTTCCCCGCTACCGTCTCCGACCAAACCTTGAAGCTCTTCCGTGGTTCGAGCATCGTGTCTAGCTGAATCTTCGTCGAGTTCGGGTTCCCCGCCCAGTGGACGTGTCGCGGCTGTCCCCTGCGCAGGAAGCATATAAAGTCCTTCCCCTCGCCCGACAGAGGCACGTAGAGCATGCCCGCGACGACGTCAAGGCCCGCCGACAACGGGAGATCTTGAAAGTCCGCGGTAACGGCCTGCGAGACTTGGATCGTACTGCCAATGCAGTGAGGATAAATCCGACAAAGAAAGGGGGAGGACTGACGTGAACTGCTTCAGGCGCAAGTACTCCGCCATAATGAGGATTTCCTGCCCGTGCTCGTTGGGCCCGAGCATCTTGGCGGCTTCTCCAATCTATCAATAAAATGAGCCCCGAGCAGTTGGGGGGACGAAGCCACATACCACAAGCACTCCAAAATCGGCATCGAACAGTCCAAGCAAGTCATCGGCGTTGCTCACAATATACCCCGTTGGATGGTTATCAGACGCCATCGTGTTTATCTGTCCGCAACGTCAACAACCTTGATTCCAAAACCAGTACAATCGAATTCACCAATTTCCGCGTCGTCAAACGCTGCGCATAACTGAGGCGTTCAATGTTGCGTGATATCGACTGGCTGAGGAGACGCAGCATCTGCCGGACAGGAAACGACACCCGCATCCCGTGCGTCCCGTACGAGTGGCATGTTACCAACCCCCATAATGCGCCAAATGCCATGATCGACTAGAGGAGTTGTAAGCGATCCAAAGAACGAAATGATGGATGAAGGTGGGGAAGGAGTCAAACAAAACAACACGCACGACAGACATCGAAGCCCGGACCTCCATGTTCTCTAAATCTGAAATTTCCGTTTCATGAGTCCTTTAGCACCGCCGATAGATATGGAAACGCACACTTAATGTGTATTGGGCTCATAGCACGTAGATAGCAATGAGTCATGTTCTATGTGTGTGTAAGGAATGCGTTTGCAGGCACGAGCTCAATAAACGCACCAGAGGCGTCTTAAGGTCGTCCTGGTTCCGAACAACAATGCGCGCCGTACTCTGCGAACGGTCATACAGTAGCCGGACCTTGTCTGTTGTCGAATTGTCAGTCAGCTCCAGTAGCAATAGTGTAAGAATTGAGGAGGCGCACTGATCGCATACAACTGCCTCGCCTATGTCCGTCAACTTAGTTTTCCCCTTAAAATTTTCATAACGAAGTACGCACCTGCGCCGGAATATCCGCCGCTGGAAAATGCAACCCCCGGTACAGATCCTTCGTCTTGCTCCAGTCCACCAGCTCCGCGACGACCTGCCCATTCCACGCCTCGTCAAACTGGTACACCAGCACGCGGTGGAACTGCGACAGGTCCTTGATCACACCCACGACAATTTGCAGGAACGCCGGGAGGTCCGGCGCGTCGCCCAGCTGCTCGTTGATCTGCGCCATGACCGCGAACACATCCATCATCCCGACACCACCCGACGCGCTGCCGCTCCCCATGCGTCTTGACTTTTTAGAGCGGGTCTCAGAGGGGGATCCTGGAGTGGGGTCGCCGCTGGGGTTTTCATAGCGCGCAATCCGCCGCAGCCGCTCGAGCGCGGGAAGCGGCTTCGCACGGGATGTCGTGCTCTCAAGGATCTCCTCAGCCGTCGGCCCAGAGGGCTCATCAGCTACAAGCGCATTCGCAGCCTCCGCGACAATCAAAGGATCTTTCTCCTCCACCTCCCCCGCCTTGGGCGTCGGCAGCGGCGTGGGAAGTAGCGTCTCCGTGCTCGACTCCGTCTTCCCCGTCTCCGTGCTTACGCTCCCACTGCCGCTCCCACTGCCGCTCCCGCTACTCATCGACCCGAGCGGTGAGCCAATGTCCTGCCCCTGAGCATCCGCTGGGGGGTACAGTGGATTCAGAGTATCGCGCTCGAGTTCGAATTCCATGATAATCAGGCCGGGGTTACCCATGCCGGTTGGATCCAACGGGCGGTGGACGGCGCACCAGCAGGTCCATGAGCGGCGGCCGTTGCTCGCGTTCGGGTCGCCCGGGGCAGCACTCCCTGGCGCGCCCCAGCCGGTAAGCAGAAACACATGCGGCGACGCCTCCTCCTCCTGTGTATTCTGGTCGAACTCGGAGAGGAATTGGATGTTATCCCAGAGCGTTCCGGCCTGGGATTCGGGGAGCGTGTCGGTGAAACACTCCAGGGAGAAGAGATAACGAGTGGGAAGGCCGAGTAATTCTTCAGCGTTCTGGGCACGCGAATCAGTGAAAAGTAGGTGAGTATGCAAAGACGTACCTCTGAGACCTGCCGGACGACAAGAGCATCTTCTAACTCGTCTATGGCGATCAGAACGCCGAATCCTTGTACAGCGCCGGGTGTACGAATGGGCTGTAAAGTTGATTAGTTTTGAGAAGCTGATCAGCAGCTTCATACGCACCTCGTCTTCGCAGCGAGCAAGTTTGCCTTCTCTGCCAACAATGAGGTGGTTACCGTTTGCGTCGGTGATGTGCTTGAAGCGAACGCTAAGGAATTGGGAAGCATCGGTGGCGTCCGAGCCTGAGGCCGACTGAGACTCGGAGCCCGAGCCGGATGCTCCGTTGGACACGATCGACTGAGAGGATTCGGACCGATGGACGTCGTCGCTTCCCGGGGCCATCCGCGGAGAGGACGAGCCCGACTCGTCGGGGCCGGCGGATGCATTCCTGCTGCTCTTCTGGCTGCCAAGACGGGACCCGGAAACGCGAGAACTACCCTTGCTGCCTCTGCTGTTTTTGGGCGTGGGATCGGATGGTAAAGAGGGGAGGCGGACGAGGTCCAGCTGGGACTCGTTCCACGGCAGGGGTGGTTCGGGAACGATGTCTGGAACCTCTTCTGGTGGCAGGGGGTCATCACTGACGGGGAACTGCTTGGGTCGCGCCCGGAGTTCTGGCGGGGAGGCCGGCAGCAGCTTTGGTTCCGGGGCAGGAGAGGCGACATCAGCTACTGAAGCTGAAGAGAAAACTGCGAGAGCATCAGGGGGTAAGTCGGCCTTGCCGACCGAGGTCGCAGTGAATGTGCGGCGCAAATTAGGACCCGAATCCTCGCCCGGAAAGTGCCTGAAGTTTGGGGGCACGACACTCGAGCGATGGCGGCGTTTCCTGGGTTTTTTGGACGGAACAGCCGAGTCTGTCTTTGGTTTTGACGCCGAAGACTCGGAAACTGTCCTCCTGCGTCGGGAAGAAGGTAGTTTGTCCTCGGGGGGATTGGGATCTGTTGTATAGCCGCTTGGACGGGACTGAGACTGGCGACGAGACTGGATATCGACGGTTTCGTTGTCAGGATTGTTATCATTGCGGGCCCGCTGGATAGAGTTGCTGAGCAAGGAGCGAACTGGATAGACATAGGAGGAGGATGCGGGGATGTCTGAATCGGAGACAACCATCATCGTCCATGAGAAAGAGAGAAACACAACCCGCTCTAGTATTGATTGCAATGCTGATGTGTGACGTCATATTTTGGAGCCATTCGATCCAAAGCACCACATCGCCGAGCAGCTTGTTCAGAAATCAGGTCACAATGCGATCTACAGAATTACATGGGATTGATATTCCACTTCAAGTTTATTCCGTCTCGTCGGACTGTAGGCATGTGATTACTATCCATGAGCTGCTCAGGAAGTTGTGTGGGTCATTTTTTTCCACTGGCTGGGCCGACGCTTTAGAGAAAAGGTTAAGAGTCGATTAAGGATTTTTACGTCTGGGTTGTTTCGAGCCTGCAGGGTCCATGACGAAGTACAGCATGACGTCAATCGCAACCCAAATAGGCAGGTACTAATTTGGGTTGCAGCCATCGATGGAGCGTGATGTGGTTGAATAACGGCTGCAAAAAGGGCTAATATGTTGGTTAAATGTATACGAATTCTGGGTATAGTGGTGAAATATGATACCGCCTGGTTTATACTACCATGTGGTCAATCCATATTTCGTCGCTTCCGTGGTCTAGTAGCATGATGCTTCGTTTGGGTAATTCATTATCACGTGACGAAGAGGTCCCGGGTTCAAATCCCGGCGGAGGTCTTTCTTTTTTGCACTTTATACCAAATCCTCCTCCCAGCAATGCAGTACTGGTTCATTGAATTTACAGCTTGTGCCACCGCCACGTTCTTTTGATCCCCGGCCATTGATGGCCGGCCAGCACCGCCACATCTCCCGGAACCGAGGTCATTGTTGCTGACTCGGATTCGGAGCTCGTCCAGTCACGAAACGCAACCAGAGTGTGGAAAGAAGGAGGCTCCTGGAAAAGCTTCATGGGTGGGCTCGATCCTTCATTCAAAGCGCCTTGAGCCGAATACAGTACACTATCCTTGACACACTGTGATTATCGGCAAGATAAGATATACCGATACTATCTAGGAGAGATCCCCGAATGTCGAGTACCGTCGGCTTTGGGCTCTGGTGGGAAAGCGGTCCCTTTCCCTATTGCCACTCAGCCTGACAGCAAACACGTCTCGATATTTTTGGTGCCGCATGCACAATATGAGCTTCTGGCCGAGGTCCAGGACGTCTTGACCGACTTGCACATACGAGAACTTGCCAGTGCAAAGCGTCGACCAGTTCACCCATAAGTCGACCCAAGAACAGCGGCCTTTATCCCCTCCCGCTTTCACTACTGCAACCCGATTTTTAGACAACTTATAGGACACGCCTCTGGAGCCTTCGCTCTCGCCGCTGGCTCAGAGATGGAGCCGAGATCTCTCCCTTTTCTACTCGTCGGATGTCTTATGAGAAGCTGAGTTCCGTGTCCTCCTGGGCGAACTACTAGTACTGGGCTGTCAAATCGAGAAGAAGACTATCGGCCTATACACAATCGCTGGCGGAGTAAAACTCAGTTTCCCTTGTCTCGAGGATCCCCTGGGCAAACCTCTCGGTCTCGCCGTAAAGAACAAAGGCCAAGGCACTTATGACGCCACGTTCGAGGTGATTTTGTATGACCGCGAGACAATTCGTTGCCTCCTCGCCGACAAACAATACTCCGGCACCGACTGGCGGAACACCAGGCTACCGGCCCTTCTCATGGTCCACAGCGGTAGGCTGTAACCCCAATATTGTTTTTTCATGGTCTGATTCGTATGCATCACAGGCCCAATGTTCAAGTCTTGGGTGTGGTGCATCTGCGCGAGCAATGCACTGAGATCTTGTCATCGTCCATACCCCTTGCATTTAACGAGTACAATACCGGCGCGATGATGGACCTGATGCATTTTATGGCAGCCGTCAAGAAACTCTTTGACGGACTCCGGGCCATCTACGAAACTCCCAATCAAATTGATTTTCCGTACCCCCACTCCTACCCCGTTGATATCGCGGCCAGCGAAGACACTTCTACTCTCGTTGATTTCTCCTACATCGCCCGACTTGACCCTATCCGGCTCGTCTTGAGCGCGTGCACCCAGGGAGGTGTCGAAATCATCGTCAAATTTGGATACGGCAAATATGATACACAGCGCACGAGGCGGCAGCCAAGTCGGGTCTGGCCCCAGCCCTGCTCAGTTATTCCCTGCTGGCAGGTCGGATGTGGATGGTCGTGATGGAACCGCTAGAGGCTGACTTTGAACCATGCGACAAGCTCACAGACCTCACAAATCAATACAAGTTGGCCGTCGCCGCGGCCGTCCGGACGTTCCACGAACTAGACCTGGTACATGGTGACCTCCGTGCCTCCAACGTGTTTGTCAAGAGCGAAAAATCGGGGGATGTAGGATTGCCGGTTCATTGATTTTGACTGGGCGTGTAAAGAGGGAGCTGCGATGTACCCGATCGGCGTGTACAACACGATCGCTGTATGGCGACCAGAGAGGTATCTCGATTGTCCACCCATTACACGGGCCTACCACGAACGCACCGTGGTCGGACTCGAGTTCCTCGAACGGGCATGATATATGTTGATGCACAGTATTCGTCTTTATTCCTTCATACAAAGCAAAGGCGTCGTAACTTCCCGCCGTGACCTTTGAATTCAGTATGTCACCGTCAAGTCACCGTTCTGCGAAGTTCCTTGCCGGGCGCTGCCGGCGCGTTCGCCTGTCATTCCACTTCCATATCATTCATTCAACCAACACTCAACTTGCATTCAACTATTCTCATCGGCGGCTTGTAGAGAGTCAGAGCTGGAGTTACGGGTAGATTTCCTCGGATTCTTCCCCGTAAAACAATCCTTTGGCGAAAAGTCGAAGCTCTTCAAGATACAAGTAAAGAAGAATCAAGAAAAACATAATTTTTTTCGCAGCCCGACGTTTTGAGTTTCGCAACGAGCTTGGTTCAAGTACGTCGTTTCTTCCTCCCTACTTAGCCTGCAGTGACACATCTCAGTCCATGGATTTGGCCATCGAATCCATTCTCAAAAGCAACAACCCTCCCGATACTCACCAGGCGCATGCCATACGTGGCTTGCTTGCCTCTGCGTTAAGAGAACTATCTGCCCTCGATGCCACCCTTTTGAAGCTTCCTCTTGTGTCTGCGGAGCTACATCAACAAAGAAATTGTTGTAGTGAAACTGCGACCGCCTTGCGTTGCGCGCTATCTCCAATTCGCTCTATTCCACCCGAAATCATGGCGGAGATCTTCTTGATATGCCGCGACAAAGCTCTCTGGTCTCCTACCTACTCCATCGCGGATGTGAACCGGGTGCCCATGCTACTCACACATGTTTCGTCGCGTTGGCGTGGTGTATGTCTTTCTACCAAACATCTCTGGGACAATGTCAGCATCCGTATCGATGCTCCGACCTCCATGCCTTCCCATATCTTGGTTCGCCAGATAATAGCGAGGTCCGGCACGCTTCCTCTGCGCGTAAGCCTCACTACGGCGCATTCGACATCCGATATGGACCCTCGGTATCTACAGCAAGTCTTGGCTGTGCTGTTCGAGGCGCAGGACAGATTTCGAGATATCAGCTTGGATATCCTATATTCGGATCTTCCTACAGCTTTCTGGGGCCAGTCCCGGACGCTTCCTCTGCTTTCCTCCGTCAATATTGAACTGAGGGACGAGGAAGACGGAATCTTCGACAGTGCGGGCGTTGTTAGGTTATTCTCCGCTGCACCATCCGTCCGCGAGGTCGATATCCATGCCAAAGCCACGCCAGTCGCGTTCTGGGCAAATTCATTCACATGGTCCGGGTTGACAGTTTTGTCCCTGCGCGCCCCCCTCAACACCCGAGTTGCGCGAGATCTTCTGATCCAGTGCCCCGAAATACAGGTGTTCGATGTAATGCTGGACTCCGCCGACAGTAGCATGCAGCCTTTGAAGAAGATATACAGCTTCAAGAATTTGTGGCATTTCACGATCTTCTTTGAAGTCGGCCAGCGCGAGTTCCTTGCGCTCTTCTTTGCGCAGTTGGCACTCCCGAGTCTCAAATTTCTGTCGTTTGGATCTCACACCGAGTCGACACACATTCTGCAGGAACTCTATCACCGCGCGCCGTTCAAGCTCGTGGACCTCGTGCTGATGCCACTTGACTTGAGCACGGACAATATTACTCCTTTCCTTCAACTCCTTCCGTCGCTCCAAACTCTCTATCTAGAGTGCTACGGCTTCAATGATGCGCTCTTCTCAGATTTCACCTTCAACCCCCATGCTCCAGTTCCCTCGCTCACCCTTCCCCTTCTGCGCTCTCTGGCCTTTGCGGATTTAGAATACGACGAGAATAGGATAGAGTTTCATGGGAATGTCGTTGCCAGCCTAGCCGAGTCCGTGTCCCAGCATCCTAACGGTCACAATCCCGCCTTCCCCGAGCTACAATCGCTAGGTCTCTATCTCAGCGGGCGGCCATTCGACCACGACGTGGAGCAACGTCTGGCAGAGGCGTGTAGCAGTGGCGTCGTCCGCTGTTCGAGGGAATTAAACCCGCTCTCTCCCCCGGAGTAATACTTGTCATCGCTGTCGACGGTCAAACCTGTCGGACTGACGAAAATGGCATGTTTTGTCGGATATGTAATATGTACAATCACCAATGCTCATGACCTCTACTTCAATCTTGCTTCCATACTACAAGTGTGGTTTTCTCCTGCGGTTCTATGAACTCGATCCGGCTCCTGAAGGCACTGTCTAGGCCTCGTGAACAGGGAAATCCTATCACTCCATGGACATGTAACACTTCGAATTCCGCAGTTGCGCCAAAAAAAGTTCGAGCAACACAGGAAATGGTGTTCTCATCATGATCCGAGACGCATGGACATGCAAGCGCACCAAGCAAGAACAGGGAAAAGCTTCGACTTACCAGCCATGAGGGCAATATTGTGATACTGATGTATGTGAACAGAAAAAGAACTTTGGTGTCAAATATTCCGCCGCTTGCAAAGCCAAATTGCATGGATTCCTGATACAAGTAACTGATTGGCAGCACCAGTTGCCCTCTATGTATCAACATGCAAAACTCCACAGCTCAGAAACGACATCGCCGTCTAACACCTCCACCTCGCGAGGAAACAAATCCTTATGTTTCCCTATCTCCATCGCCACCGGCGGCTCCTTCTTGATCTTGCGCGTCGCGTCCGCGTCAAACAACTAGTATACACCGTCCTCAATAAGTACAGATATAAATCGAAGGCACACAGATGCACATACCGTCCCATACGTATGGTCCAAAAAGTCCTCCATCGCATAGCTCGGCTTAGTGAATGCCTCTGCAAAGATCTTCGTGAGGGTCGACACACCCGCAAGGTAGTGCTCCCGGTGTGAGTTGAGCTCCCAGAGCGAGCTCTCGATGGCTTTTGTGAGGAGCGGGTTCGGCTCGGCGATGTCGAAGGGATCCGAGGAGGCGGTGTCGTCGGCGGGGCGGTGGATCATGGCCATGAGCGCGGGGTGCCGCTTGAGGGTGTTGTAGGTGAAGGGGATGATCATGATCACTGCAGAAGGCGGGGCAGAGAGCGAGAGGCGCGCGAGGCGCTTGATGAAGGAGGCGAGGAGCGTTGCGGGGAGGTGGCTGGTTGGTTAGAGTTAGCGAGGAATTTTGGGGAAGAGAAGAGAGGGACGGACGTTGAGCTGAGGAACAGCTCCGTCAATCGGAAAAATCGAGCCCGATGTTTCGAGTGGAGGACATCTCGGTCGAGGAAGGCGTATAATTTCGTGTAGAACGAAGGATAATCCCTGAGAACACGATTGAAATAGGCGTTGCATCCAGGGAACGATAAACGAGCTTACAAATTATATTCCTTCATCAAGACGAAAAGCGCGTTGAGCGCAAGAAGCCCGATGGATCCGCCTAGATGAATGTAGTGGATTAGCCGGCGCCATTGCGGAGCCCAAAAAAAAACACAAACCGATGTCAACGCAACCCCCAACCCAATCCATAATCAGCACCGGCCGCGTCAAGTGCGGCATCACTCCGCGATGCATCACACCAAGCGCCCGGCTCGACAGACTCTTGCTCTTCTCCGCATCTCGCACCGCCGATACCTTCGGCAGCAGCGCCAACCACGCCCGGGTGAACACCGCCCGATGTGACGGCAACGAATGCAACGATTGGTGGATCGTCAGTTTATGCAGCCGCGCCCCGGGTTTCTTCGTTTTTTCCGCCGTCGTCGTATCCTCGTCGAAGAACTTGCGCCAGTCGTCGTCGGCGTCCTCACCCTCCTTGTCCGGCTCTTCGTCGGACGAGTCGTCGGCGCTGGCGGACACCTTCCGGGATGGCTTCGGCTTGGGTGGTTTTGCTCCGAGTTCGGACACCCACCATGCGTTGAGCTCCTCTTTTTCTGTGGGGAAGGTGTTGAGGCCTTCCAGAATCGCCAGCAGATTCGCGGGAAGGTGGGGGTGCTCAGAAATGGATGCAGTGGTTATTAACGTTCTGTTGTAACGTTGGTAAATCGTGCGAGATAAAGAAGCACAACATACCCCGCTTCACGAAGGAAGAACCACCGCACATCGTCGTGCACGCTGAACCACGTCTCGTGGAACAGTTGTAGAACGTCGGCATCGAGTACCCCACTGTTGCCTTGTGCTGAACGCCGGGAGGGCGGGCAGAGCAGCAGGGCAGAGATGATCTTCCGGAAATGCGAGCCGTGGAATTGCGGCTGCGATTCCGACAAGCTTGCAGCCGTCGACAAATGTTTTTGTAGCGAAAATAGGATCTGCAAAGCAGATATCTGTGCGAATACAACCATAAGCGTCTCCACCAGCAGCGCAGAGTGGAACATTACACGCAGCAGCTTCTCTTCGTCCTTCAACAGACCGCACAGAAAATCCACATAGGAATTAAGTCGGTCCCATATCCAAGCCTTGACCACTTTCGCGGCCTCGTCGCCCCCGGTGCCAAGTTTCCCGCCAGATATTAGAATGACAAAGATCCTGTACAGCGAGTATATGGCCTTGGAGGTGTCCTGTGCATCGCCGGCAGTGAATGCTAGCTCTAATAGGTCGGCCAAGGGGTTTAGTGAGCTATTGGAGGCGGCGGCGGCAGTGAGCTGTTCCTCGAGCCGTTGGATGGATTGCCCAAATTCAGAGTCCTTCTGAACCTTGCGCTTTTTACTCGGCGGCGGCAGCGAGGACGCGGGGCGCGACATGAAGTTTTGGAAGGAAGCCAGGAATTTTTGCACACACTCGGCAAACACCGAGAATTGTGATGTGAATCATTTGGGAGTGGACATAAATAAATACTCAATAGGCTTCCACCCGTTGCCGCGACGGCAACGGCCTCGATTTGACGGCCGTTTTCGGAAATCGAGACCTCCGACGGGACGGCACGGGCAACGGGACGGCCGTCGCGGCCGTATCGACGGGTACGTGGGAATTTGAACTTTATCTTGTCCTTCGACGCCATAACAGGTAGATTAGGAATGAAATGCAATCATTTTAGCTCCTACCTACCCCCCCAATATTTCCGTCCTTTGATCCAGGGAAACTGACCTAAACTCGAGTTGAACATCGGCAATCATGATCGGGAGTTGCCGAGAATCCAATCCAGGCAATGTACCAACAATGTAAGTACCGTCTATTTTGACCCAGTAAAATTGCGAAGTGAGCAGGAAAGTGTATCTCTTCCAAGATAGAGGCCTCTGGGGATTAAATAACCGCGAAAAGCGTACTCAAGCTGCCAGGCTCTCAAGCGCGCGGAGCACCCATCCTCCAGCGGCATCTCAGTAAAAGGAATCGAACCGCAATATAGGTTCACAGCGGGCGGCACGGTTCAGTATCAACATCAACACCCGCGTTTCGAAATGTCCTCGAGGCTTTGAGTCCTCTCCCAAAGCTCTGCGATACGACTCCTCCATCTCTTTCATGTTAACATCACTCGGACACCTTGGGAGGACTTCAAACCGCTCTTCGTGAAGAGCGGAATGGGCGCGCGCGATGCTGGTTTCTTGAAGAATGGCAGGTGGCAAAGCTCTCAAATGGTTGTCCCAACTCCGAGTTGTGGAGCTGGAAGGAGGAGACTTATAACCGCGTCGGGTGCCACCAAAATTTTATGGAATGTAACACGGTTACAGGGTGAATATCGTGCATTGGACTAGCGAACGAAAGAAAATTTTCAAACTTGACCGCTACTAGTGATACAGGATATTCAACCGCTATACTACTGATAATACCACAAGGAGAGCACATCCTTCGAAAAAGCGAAACTCGGAAAAGAAAAGCACTCTGTCAGTAAATGGCCAACCAAGTTACTGCAGAGCCAGTGGGTGAATTCCCAAGCATTTCGTGATCCTAAGCGGCTCTGTCCACGCATAGGCACCCTGTCCAGGAATAAATCGGCGTGGAGGAACAGTGTGCACCAAGCCAAAGCGAGCGGAGAGGGCAATCGGCCTGAGGAATGCACACGAGTTGCCCAAGGATCGCCAGGCCATAAGGGCGGCTGGATTCAAGGATTTGTCGTGATGAACCGCAAACCACGTGGTGGCCCAACACATGGCGTTCAACACCGTCGAAGAATCCGATAGAAATAGGAAAGGGAAGACCCACCTGAGCACGTTGATTAAGGCCAGGGAGGAAAAGGGATGAGCGGAGAAATGGACGGGAGTGAGGAAAAGAGATGGAAGTGGGAGGAAGGAAAGGAAGGAATGATTTCCCATCAAATTGGCTGCCTGCTTATATAGGCTTTGGATATTTTGCTATATTTTAAACGGTTGGACGCTTTTGTTGGTCCAACAGGCGCTTCGACGCGTCGGGAACCCTTTTGTTGCTCTTTTCTGAACCACAACGTCGCCTAAACTCGAATTTTGAATAAATGAGTATATTGCTTCTCCTTTTGGCAGCGGGCGTTGAGTCGCGCGCTTCTATGATCCAATCAGCTGTCAAAATGACCTTCGCGACCGTGGCACCGCGCAGTGCAGTCCTTCCTGCTGCATAGATGCTTACATTCCCTCGTAATCCTCCTCGGCTCACTCGTGTCTGGCTTTCGTGCAACTGCACGGTGAATGATAGCAATCTCTTTATCATATAGGCAGTGCACTGTGCGACAGTTCACATCGGATGAGATCTCTTCAACCTTCGCGCTCACCATCCCTGTCCTCCCGGACACTATGACTGGTGAAACAGACCTCGCTTATTCACTCTTTTGCTGTGCTCTGTACGACTATGAGGCTCAGTACGTTTCCGGACTGTCTTTTCGCCGGAACGATGTGATAGAAGGTGTTGACGCAAGCGCCGTCTGGATGGTGGGACGGGCTGCTCGGCGAAAGACGCGGCTGGTTCCCTTCTAACTATGTCGCGACATTTTGTCGTGGTTTATACGACTATGAGACCCAGAATGCCTCATCACTCGCCTTTCACCGGGATGATATCATAATGGTGGTGACACAGGACCCTTCCGGGTGGTGGGACGGTGTTCTGGGCGATAAGCGCGGCTGGTTCCCATCCAATTATGTCGCCGTCATTTCCGACAAAGATGCTGTAGAGGCTGCGAGCGTAGATGCTCTTGCTGATGACTTTTGGGTACCGGAACTATCTTGCGATGGCCGGGTGAGCTTCTAAGTTTTACGCTTAAGCTTGTCTTATTTTCATACTTCTTTAAATTTAGGTATACTATGTGAACACAAAAACTGGACAGCACGCGCAAGATTCGCCTCACGAAAGTTCCCGAAGTATTCGCATACTGGCGGAATCATTGAATTCCACAAGACTCGACGGTAATTCCAACGTGGACAACTCCACAATCCAAACCATGGAGGCGGATTCGAGCGTGGAGTCAAGGGATGCGCACTGTAAGTTCGCAAGATAGTTGAGGCGAACTGCCTTTCTGACGAAAGATTTCACAGTCGTATCGAAGTCTTCACCCACACCTCAACCGGAACTACCTCCGCCGTATCCCCCGACCGATATCCTGATTGATCCCGACGGCTCGGTTCGCGCGGGAACCGTGCCTGCGCTAGTGGAGCTCCTCACGTCGCATGAGCAAGAAAACGACCCGACATTCTTTAATTCATTCCTAATGACCTTCAAATCATTCACGACGGTCGATGAGCTGTTCGAGCTTCTCGTGCAGCGCTTCCGGATCCAGCCTCCGCCGAAGATGTCCAAGGCCGAGCGCGAGGACTGGCTCAAGTGGAAACATGGTATCCAAAGCAGGTTCGTTCCTCCTCATTGCCCTGTCACCGAATTTGGAGCCGTTTTCGCAGAATTTTGAACACGTTCAAATCAATGGTCGTCGACGATGGCGTGTTGGAGAAGGATGACATGTTTATCTTGGATCGTATGAAAGAGTTCCTCGCCACCGAAGAGGCCGTGAAATTTCCTGCGGCGAAGCAACTTTTGACGCTGATCGAAGTAGCCGTCCTTGTTTCTCTCTCTCGCACCTTGTCTGATAGCCTGCTCATAGCAGAAAGGGAGCGACGCTGGAATTGAGGTGGTCACACCGCCGCTCGTGCTACAATCTAGCAAGGAGCTCAAACCCTTGGACATCGATCCTGTGGAACTAGCTCGACAGCTCACAATAAAGGAAAGTCAGCTGTACCGTAGGATCAGGCCCTTGGAATGTCTTCAGCAAGCACACGGAAAGACGACAGAAAACGGGCCCAACATTACCAACTTCATTCAAAACACCAACAAGGTGCGCGCAGTTGCGCCCCCGGGGCTTGTACTGATCTCATTCGAAAAGATACAACTTTGGTTTGCCGGATGCATTCTCAGCGAGGAAGATTTGCCGCAGAGGGCGAAAGCTGTCGAGCATGCAATCAATGTGGCCGATGTGAGTGTGACGTTTGCTAGAGGGTGGATGCTGATGATACCTCAGTGCTGTCGGTCCTTGAACAATTTCTCCACCATGTCTGCCATAACATCTGGCCTCAATTCGCCCCCCGTTCGCAGGCTCAATCGGACCTGGAAGCGTGTCCACCACAACCACATGGCCCTGTTCAAGACCTGCGAAGAGACAATTAGCAGCCATCGTGGCTTTGTCAAGTATCGATCTCTGATCAATTCTGCTAGCCCTCCTTGTGTACCTTTCATCGGTGAGCAACTAGTTGCCCGCCTCGTATCCCGATATTCATGGCTCACCTTAAACAGGGATTATCCTTGACCAACTTGCGATTTATCCAAGATGGAATGCCTGACGAGTTTCCCGCGAAAGATGGGGCCGTGCAGACCCTGATTAATTTCCGGAAACGCCGCAAAGCATGGGAGGTTATAAACGATATGAAACGCTGGCATGTTCCTTATGACTTGGATGGAATTCCGTCCATCCAGGCCTACATCGGGGACTCCCTCAACTCAATCTCAGACACGGACGGAGTCCGGCTTTTGGGAGAAAAGTTTGCAGCTGGAGCCCAGAAAAACGCCTCAGACTGAGGATGAGAAAATGGCCCAGCTGCTTGAAGAGCATGGGTTCTTGTAGATTTACCGTGTCATGTAAGTGGAAATTATGTACCATCACTCCTGTAACCTGGTCGGGGCTTTTGCCCATCGGAAGGCGCAGAGCGTGGCATCCAAACTCTTTTCAGGAACGGGACGGAAGAGATTGTCTAGGCGCGCTGCCTCAGAACATACTTGACAAACAGAGCGCGCACACGTACCCCGCCCCTTTTATTCGCAGTGGTTCCGTGACCCACTCATCTTGGCATCTTGGACCGCAATCTCCAGGGGTTAAGACCAGAAATCGTCGAGATCACCCAACCACCATTGGCCTTGTTCTTCACAGCTGACCTACGCGCTGATCAGTAATATCCAACATCTCGAATCTTGGACAAACGCGCGTATATTGCTTCTCCTTTTGGCAGCGGGCGTTGAGTCCCGCGCTCATCACCAAAAGCGGGGATTTTTGATATATATCAAAAATTGCTTTTGATATGCTTTGATGAAGATCGGGCTTTTGGTGATGGCCTGTGATCCAATCAACGGCGCTTGGGTGGCCTACACCTGCATCCGCAACCCGCACTGGCGCCTGCCAGTCCACTCAGCACTGCAACTTGAAGCTCTGAAAAGCCAGCGATGACTCGATATCGGACAACTTCCCTCACATTCGCTGATCTGAGCCCGGATTGAGAAGCTCGAACCACCTGGCAGGGTCCTCTTATGGCTGAACAAGAATCATGCTACTGCTTAATGGTAGATTTCGTGTCTCAGGATCAAGCCCGAGGGCACTGTGGGATACGCAGTGGCAGGATCTGGATACCGACGGCAAGTACTGGCAGTTGGATCGCGCGCTTCAAAGGTGAAAGTGTTTTCATACGGTATCTATGAATTCTAATACATAGACTTTTAAAGAAAGAACGAATCAAGGAGCAATAACCGCCCCCACACCAAACCCTTTCCCTTTCGCTGCTGCCGCGTCAAACGCAGCCGCAAAGTCCTCCAGCGGGAACGTCCTCGCAGTCTGGATCCCGCCGGCCGCACTCAGCTTCAAGTACCCCCGTCTCAACCAGGCTAATCAACACGCGCATATCGTCCTTCGTGTACATCCACTTCCCCTTGACCGTCAGATTATACCGCATTATCGTCCTGATCGGCATTGGCACCAAGTCCAACTGTCCCCCCATCAGGCTCGCTCGACCCTCACGGCGCAGTGCTAGAATGCAACTCTGGAGATGAGTACTCGTGACCGCCTCCCTCGGTGAAATATCGAGGAACCCGTCCGCAGGTCCGTCCTTGGTCAACTCCTTGGTGTCGGCCGTAACGTCGCCCGTGTTAAGCACAACGCTGATCCTGTCGGGGTTCATGGCCTTGACTCGTTCCAACGCTTCTGCGTTGCGTCCCATTGCAACGACTCGCGCCCCCATGGCTAGCGCAGCGATTACCGCAGCGCCCCCAAACGCCCCCGTCGCCGGTGCGACGATAACTTTCTCCCCAGCCTTCACGCCTATGTCTCGCAGCCCTCCGAACGGGACCGATAACGCGCCTATATAAATGAGGTCCTCGATCTTGTAGCGCAGGTCACCGAGTAGCCGCGCCTCGTCCAGCGGAAAGCAATTCTCGAGGGGAACCTTGGCATACTCGGCGTACGTGCTGTCGCGCCACTCCCCCTCCATCAACTTCACGCTGCCGGGCGTGGGGCCAGAATTTATGCCGTGCAAGATGAGCGACGTGGGGTCGTCCCGGCCAACGATGAAGCTGTCGAAGTACACAAGCTGGCCCGGCTGGAATAGCGTCGCGTCGGGGCCGACAGCAGCGACACGACCGACGGCGGACGAGCCTGGAATGAACGGAGTGGGGTACGGGTAGGGCTTGCGGCCGCTATACACTTCGCCGGCATACGAAAGTACGGCAGCTGAGAGAACACGGATTACTGCGCTACCTGGGCCGGCTTGCGGCGATGTCTGTTCCACGACGGAGATGTCGAGGGGGTCTCTGGTGGAGTTGAGAATGAGTGCGCGATGCTTAGGCGGGATGGTGGACATTTTGGATGGCGGATAGAAGTCGCTTGCAGATGTCCGCTACAGTCAAGCAACAGCCAGTACTTATATAGGAAGTATGGAGAGCCAGCGGCTGGCGACCCGATGGCGCGCCGCAACTTCTACTAATCTAAGTTGAGTCCGAGTCGGCGCGTCAATGCGAGGACCCGAGCTTCCGGGATATTGTAATCACGATTATGTACAAGTTTAACCTTGATCACCAACTTGTCACTGGTCTACATGCTCAGCGCTCAGCGCTCACCAATCGTACGGTTATGGCGCGCTATACATGTCTTTGAACGGGATTCGTCTGAGCCGGTTTTCTTGACACCTTGTGACACCTTAGTAACTAGGCGCTTGGACCTTACATTCAACATTCAAGTTCAAGAATACCACAATTCCACACTTCGTACCCGCGTTCTCTCAGTCCGGGTGCCGGTCGCCCCATATCCGCATCGGATGCATCCGGATCCTTATCCACTTTCAATCACAAACCCACGAGAATCCCTTCGCATCGGCCCTTTGCAACAAGTTACGAGCTGGGGTCTGTGAAGAGAGAGAACACCCTCGCCCTCACAAGCTGGTCAATCACAGGATTCATGCCCACACAATTATCTTGCTTGCTCACCCTGGCGGAGGAGAACTTTCTCGAGACTTTCACGACGACAGCCGTGTTTGCGTGAGATTCCGCTTAGTACGGCGCTCAGCGCTTTCAGAGATTACCTCACCAATCCGGTGACTTGTGTCCGACCATATTTAACTTGCTCTTCACATCGAATATGCCGCTGAGAACGTCGGTCGTTCTTCGCTATCTATGTCTCGCATTCGCGTCCAATCATAAGCTTGCGTTCGAGTAATATTGACGCCCTAACGTCTCATCAGACGTCTCGCTCCAATCCCTGGGTGTCCAGAGACCACACTACGGTCTCAGACATAGGCTATATCAGGTTTCCCTGTCGTGGATGCGCCGCTCCACCTTGCCCAGTTACCACAAGCATGGTTCCACTCAAAACATTGCCTCTCTTCTACTTTGTCGTCTGCGCTGTTGCGCTGCCGAAGATTCCACTGTCCAAACGCGATGATATCTTGGCTTCCATGAAGCGGAATGGTGTCTTGAGCAACATCAATAGGCTCAAGACGCAGATGGCCAAAACCCAGAGGTAGACGTCCCCTCTGCTCTCAATTCTCCCTTTTCACGGGCGTCTAGCAAAATCCAGGCCGGTTTCGCTGCGATCGAGAGGAACACGGGGGGCGTCCATCCGGCTGCCGCCGGGATGCCAGGAGCGTTTGTTGCCACCGGCAGCAATCCAGCGCTTGAGAAACTCACCTCGACATCGAAGAGAGCAACCGCTCCTGAACCCTTGACGGATGCCGAAGACAGCCTTTGGTTTGGGACAATCGCAGTCGGCACACCTCCGCAGAGCCTCACAGGTGAAGCGCAATTGACTTTGCATTCCAACTTTAAACTTAACCAAGTCCCATCTTCCAGTTGACTTTGATACCGGTTCGCAACGTTGCTTCTCCTTATCACTAACCCGACTTGATCGATGAATACAGGCAGCAGTGATACATTCCTTCCTGCTGTGGGTTGTGATGCCACCTGCAATGGGCACACTCTGTACAATCCTGCTGCTAGTTCGACCGCTGTAAACACTACCGATCGTATGCTGTTCGAGCACCGTGAAATTCGTGACAATAACCATGTTCTAGCTTTCTTCCTCCAGTTTGGCGCAGGAAATGCTACCGGATTTGTTTTCACGGACACCGTAACGGTTGCAGGTCTTACAGCTCGTGCCCAAGCTGTTGGTTCGTACTTTGCCACATGCTGCTCTAATGTTTTAACAAAACCCAGGTGCCTCGAACCACTATTCTGTGGATTTCGAAATAGATGAATTCCCTCCCGACGGCCTTGTCGGTATGGCGTTCCCCGCCTTGGCCGTATTCGAACGCAACCCGCTCTTCTCGACTCTGGCCGCCCAAGGGACTGTCCCACCCGTCTTTGGGGTGAAGCTGGCAGAGACGGGATCGGAGCTCTTCCTGGGTGGTGTGGACACTGCGCTATTCACTGGAGCATTCCGCAATGTATCGCTCATCGAGGAGGTAAGGTCTTCGTTGTTTGTTACGCAGCCTCTCATATGATTATTTTAGGATTTCTACGCCCTCAACCTTCAGGCACTTGATGTCAATATAGTCTCTCTTGAAAGACCCTATATCATCGTTCTTACTCGTACCTCGTTCAGGTCGGTAACAGAGCCGTAGCGACGGCCACTGGCGTAACTGCCATCGTTGATACAGGTGTGTCTCGCTTCACCACGGTCGATTACTACTGACAACTCCAGGCACCACTCTCTTGATCGGGGACGAGCAAGGCGTCGAGATTCTTTACAGCTCAATTCCTGGCGCCAAGGACGCCGTACGTCCCACACTTTTTACCAAATTATAAGCTCCGGTCTATAATTTCCTACCAGAGCGCCGTCATAGGGCCTGGGTTTTTCACCGTGCCTTGCAACAGGATCCCGACAGTGGGTATTACATTGGGAAATCAGATCTTTAATGTCGCGCCGGCCATTTTCAATCTTGGACTCTTGGAAGGCAACGACTGCGTGGGTGGAGTGGTTTCCTTGGCTGGAGTTCGTAAGCATGCATAATTTTTTCTTTTTAATTAAATGCAGCCTACTGAGCTACTTGCTTTGGTTGTAGCGTTCTGGGTGCTGGGCGATATATTCCTCAGGGTCAGTATTTAAATTAATGTGTATCATCTCGTGCTGATCATGACTCCAGAATTTCTACACTGGTACGTTCTGGGACAGGCGTGCTGCAAGGAGACTGATGGTGGTGGCTAGTCTTCGACCAAGGCAACGCACGTGTTGGATTTGCCACACCTCGATGAATGTAGTCGCAATGAACCAAATAACATTTGTGTATCGGAATTTACTGTTTGGAATTTACTGGTTTCGTATCTTACGCCTGAGCGAATCAATCTTCGATAGCACAGAAAAAAGAACGACCGTCAATGACATTCCAAGAAGAGACCAATGCTAGCATTGCTTCATAATAGGTAGACCGAAGTCCTTTGACTCAAGGTGACTGATTTGGTATCAATCTCATGACGAGCCCTTTGCAGATAACAGAAGCACCAATATAACCATGTTCTCTCTACGAAAGAAATTACCGAGGTTAAGGCTGCTATCTTTCTCCTTCCGGATGCGTCTTTCTGGAACGTGGAGACCTAGACACAGTACAAACGAGCGGCTTTCATTGGGGCCCGTCCTCCTACGCGGCCTTCCGTCGGGGCGAGAATAAGTATGTAGTCACGGGTTCCGTCCTTTCTGAGAAAAGCACGCCTACGGTACGGAAGTAAGATCGAGGTAGAGGTCATCCGCATCGTTGGTCGTACATGGCCAACAAAACATGCCATTCTCGTGAGTCCGACAGGTTTGACCGTCGACAGCGACGGCAAGTATTATTCCGGGGGAGGAAGCCGGTCTAGATTTGATTCCCTCGAATAATGGACGACGCCACTGCTGCACACCTCCGCAAGGCGTTGCTCCACGTCGTGGTCGAATGCCGGCCCGCTGAGATAGAGGCCTAGCGATTGTAGCTCGGGGAAGGCGGCATTGCGACCGTTAAGATGCTGCGACACGGACTCGGCTAGGGTGGCAACGACACTTCCCATGATACTCTATAAAATTCTCGTCGTATTCTAGATCCGAGAACGTCAGCGAGCGCAGAAGAGGAAGGGTGAGTGAAGGAACTGGAGCGCGGGGATTGAAGGTGAAATCGGAGAAGAGCGCATCAGTGAAGCCGAAGCACTCTAGAACAAGAGTTTGAAGCGATGGAAGGAGCTGAAGGAAAGGAATGACATTGTCGGTGCCGTGGTCAAGTCCCATCAGCACAAGGTCCACGAGCTTGAACGGCGCGCGGTGATAGAGTTCCTGCAGAATGTGTGTCGACTCTGTCTGAGAGCTAAACAACAGATATCGGAGACTCGGAAATGCCAACTGCGCAAAGAAGAGCGCAAGGAACTCGTGCTGGTCGACCTCAAAGAAGATCGTGAAATGCGACAAATCCTTGAAGCTGTATATCTTCTTCAAAGGCTGCATGCTACTGTCGGCGGAGTCCAGCAGCACATCGAATATATGTAATTCGGGGCACTGGACCAGAAGATCTCGCGCAACTCGGGCGTTGAGGGGGACGCGCAGGGACAAAACTGTCAACCCGGACCATGTGAATGAATTTTCCCAGAACGCGACTTGGCGTGGACTTTGGCGCGGATATCGACCTCGCGGACGGATGGCGCGGCGGAGAATAACCTAACAACGCCCGCACTGTCGAAGATCCCGTCTTCCTTGTCCCTCAGTTCAATTTTGACGGAAGAAAGCAGGGGAAACCTCCGGGACTGGCCCCAGAATGCTGTAGGAAGATCCGAATATAGGAAATCCAAGCTGATATCCTGCAATCTGTCCTGCTCGAACAGCACAACCAAGACTTGCTGTAGGTACCGAGGGTCCATATCGGATGTCGAATGCGCCGTAGTGAGGCTTACGCGCAGAGGAAGGGTGCCGGACCTCGCTATTATCTGGCGAACCAAGATATGGGAAGGCATGGAGGTCGGAGCATCGATACGGATGCTGACATTGTCCCAGAGATGTTGGGTAGAAAGACATACACCGCGCCAACAGCGACGAAACATGTGTGAGCAGCATCGGCACCCGGTACACATCCGCGATGGAGTAGGTGAAAGACCAGAGAGCTTCATCGCGGCATATCAAGAAGACCTCCGCCAGGATTTCGGGTGGAATAGAGCGGAGGGGAGACAGCGCGCTACGCAAGGCGGTCACGACTTCGCCACAGCAGTTTCTTTGCTTCTGTAGCTCCGCAGACACCAGAGGAAGCTTCAAAAGGGCGGCATCGAGGGCAGATAGTTCGCTTAACGCAGAGGCAAGCAAGCCACGTATGACATGCGCCTGGTGAGTATCGGGAGGGTTGTTGCTTTTGAGAATGGATTCGATGGCTAAATCCATGGTCTAAAAGCGTTAGCTTACATGCGTCACTGCAGCTATGTAGCAATGAAGAAACGACGTACTCGATTCAGGCTCGAAACTCAGAACGCCGGGCTGCGAAACAAACGCAAGCCCACAAATCTGTCTTTCTCTTTATTGTGAAGAGCTTCAACGTTTCCTCAAGGGCTTGTTCAAGGCAAAGATCGCAGAAATATGTTCAGACTCTACCAGCCGATGAGAATAGTTGTAGGCTAACTTGTAGTTATTTTGGAATGGAACTGAGGCACGGTCGTGACGTGACGATGCTTGTGACATGTTCAACTTCCTCTCCAACCATGTTGAACCAACGTGCTCGGACCTGAAAAGCAAAGAACTTCTAGTCTCGTTTACATAAAACGATTGAATCAGACTGCTCCGGCCCGTATTTTATCCCCGCTGCCGCAGGCTACCAACGAGTACTTGGCCGCGCGCTTTCCAGCCCATTGGGAACAGGGCCGTTCGAGGCAGGCCTGTCTCACTAACCATCGTCACCTCAGTATATGCACTGCGCCCGTCATCTCTCTTGCTTCGGCCGCCGCCGTTTCTTGGACCCAAGTTCCGTGTTTGGAAAATCTCTTCGCCTAGCCCAGCTGCCTTTCCTGACCTGACAAGACGGACCTGTATGTCCTGGCTGTATCGCGGCTCCCCACCGCCTCAGTGCATCTTTCGTTGTACTTGCCAAGTACTTGCGAATCATTTCTTAATCTCCTCAAGACAGTTTATTGAATACTCGCCATGCTCTATCCGCCTTCGCCTCTGGTTCTTGTCACCCCGGCTGGCATCTCTGGCTTCTGCCCTTTTCTGCTCTCGTGCTGTTTGGTCTATTCTCGACCGACTCCTCAACAATTCAGCTGTCTCGAAGCCTTCAGATCCCAGCCCGCAACCTCTCCCCCGATCTTTATCTTCCACCGGTAATTTCAAGCGCTCGCGCGTTTCCCTTTCTCGACCGGAGATTTAGAGTAATTCGACGCAGCTCGGCCTCCGCCGTCTTCACACACAGTCACTCATGTTCATTTCGGACTGCTCGGCCATCTCTACCAGTCACACCTTCCCCGCCAAGCCGCCTACTTGACCGGTTTGCAGACTCACCAACGTAGTACTTGCACACTATACAATTGAATCAAAAGACGGTCTTCCGCGGCGCACCGATGTGATGCAGTACTCGATCGCCGACCGATTGGAAGTATTTTATTCCTCGCTAAATATCTTCCTCCAGGACCATAGCTTGTCCGTCGCTCAACGTCCTGCGTATCGGATCTCATGGACCGCCACGCACTCCCGGCGCCCGGCATTCGACTCCCCCATCAGATAATCGCGTTCAACTTCGCGCGGTGGCTATCTGAATTGCGACTCGTGTGCCATGGTAGCTGGTATTTGTCTGCGTGTGCGCGGACGCACCTTCGGATTCAGTTGCACACCCGCGGACTCTCGTCCTTCCCTCCTTCCTCGCGTGATGGTCGACCGTTCCTGCTTCCTCAAGGGCAGCGACCGCTTCGTCGCATTAATTTCGCCAGGCCGGGGGCCGTGCGCGACGCGACGTATGTACGTCAGGTGCAAGCCTACGCGAAAGCCTATCACCATAGTCTCCCTTCGTCCGGTCGTTCGTCCCTTGATTTCCCGCGTCTCGCTCGTTTTTTTCATCGATTCCGAACCGTCGATTGTCCACTCCCACCCACACCGACCTCGCCATGCAATGCGGAGTGTACGATATCGAATAAATTATACACGCCCACCGAACGGCGCGATGCGGTACATACATGCATACATGTCAATGCTGAACTGGCTAGTAACTTAATTTGACTTGTGTACATTACTACAATTGCAAGTTGATCCTGGATACTAGGCCCGGGTTTTATATACGATAGATACAGTGTGGAGGGTCGAGGATGGAGAGTAGTGAAATGGAACAACATCCGCATGCGCAATACGTCCGTGGTACAGAGGACAGATGAGATAGAGGTAGAGGGAAAACCAAAAAGTCGAGGAAAGGAGAAAGAAAAATCGTGTGATCGTTAATGGGATATGGATATGCAGGATGGATGGATGGATGGGTAGGATGTGTCGAGGTCCGATGCAAGAACTGGAATTGGAATTGGATGGCTAGACCGCGATGGGCTAATCAGACTGTCGTTTGAGTTTGGGGTCCGGGGCCGGGTTGGGCGTCGCAGCTTCGGTGGGCGGCGGCCGCGGTGGGGGCGCATCGCGATCGATCCCTGCGGCCTTTCGCGCCGCCAGAGATTTTTCGATGGAGCCCGCCTAGCGGTGCGGCGGCCTCTGCATCCGGCTTCGGATCCGCATCTCCCTCCCCCTCCGGGTCCGGGGCAGCGTCGGCAGTGCTCTCGAACGTCTGGTTGTGCTGCGCATACCAGCTCTTCAGCCACCGCTCCGCGTCGGCGTACTCGCGCTTCCCTTCCTTCAGCAGCTCCGCAATCTGCTTCAGCGCATCCTCCGTGGCACCGGCTGCGCCGTCCGCGCCTCCAGCCTTCGAATCTGGACCGGCCGCGAGACTTGCCTCGCCGATGCTCTCCATGCGTTGGCACACGGCCGCGACTCGCTGGAGAGCCAGCGTCGCGGACGAGCCCATGAGGAAGTGGGCGAGATCCGCGAGTGTGCGGAGGTCCGTCTGCGCGCTGTCGTGCCCCACGCCGAAATTACCGAGAAGACAAGAACGAAAAAGAACGAGCAAGTTGTCAGCAGGAATGCACTCAGGGGCAGAAGAGCGAGCGCGTACAGTGCGGCGTCCATGCCGGCAAACGCAGTGGGCGCCTGTGCGAAATACATGGTGAACATGTCTTTGGTGTACGCATGCGTGTCGTCGTCGTCGAGCTCGAGGTTCTGGTCGAACGTCTCGGCGTTGATAATGCCACTCGGATCCGCCAAAGCAGGCGCCTGTCGCAATTGGAATATTGTTCAGCATAAAATAGGTGCCGAGGCGGGCATCGAGGAGGAAGAGACGGACCATTACTATTATTGTAGGTGAAAGCAGGAGCAAGGAAAGGATGTGACTATGCCGATGGAGTTGGACTCGAAAAAAAATAAAAAATCCCAGATTCAATATTAGAAAAACCCTAGATTCTGTGTACACCCCGTTCTTACTGCTTCCCAGCGAGTTGTTCGCCCATCTCGCCTTCCTCTCCGAGTCGGAGGATTTATGCGTTTTCCCACAGTCTGCCAATATCTACCAATGACATCATCAAGAAGATTGATCGAGTGATGGCGTAAATTGCCGCTGATGCTGATTTACTTAGGATTGCTTCCGCGCCCCTAATTCTCAGTCCTCTGCGGTACCGTCGTTTTGCTGGTGGCCCGGATTCCCATGCTCTCCATCTGCCTGGGAAGAACGCGGAGTGTCGGGGGCGATATTCCGGGGCCACATTCAACGCGGGAAAAGGGTTCAACCAGAAGACCGGCACCATCGCGCAATTTGGTTGAAAAAATAAATGAGGGGACAGAAAAAACAAATAAGGGGACAGAATACCACCGATCGTGCTGTGATCCACCCCCTCGATCCATCGCACGCATCCGAGTCGGCGTGAAGGTGCGCGGCAAAGCAGAAAAGTACACTTGTTACCGTCCCAGTGGCGCGCGCCGGGATCTCATCGGATTAATCTGGGTTAGTTCGTGCAAGCGGGCAGTTGTGCACCAGAATAGACCATCATACTCGATATACCTGATTGCGGATCGTGAGAGCGTTGAAACTTGTGGCTATTTGTGGCAAACAGTCGCAGCGGCTGGCAGGAAGAGGTCCAGATGATAGATGTTTTCACTGAACAACTGCCGCGATATTATTTGCTGAGGCGGTCGTACACGATGCACCGACAATTAATGTTTTGCAGAAAATCAATTTGAGAAAGAAATCGAAAAATCAAGAACCCGATGCTGGCCGCGTAAGAGGTTGCCGAGGATGCAAAGAGTCTGTCGTCCAAGGAAGCCTATAAGCTCTTATAGGTAGAAAGATAAGGACGTCGAACTTGAGAGAATGCGATGGACGTAAATGACGTCTTCACTGACGGATATGATGAGCGCTGTAGAAATTTAAAGATTATGCACAGAAGGACTAGGTAGTGATGCGGGGGAGATCCAGCGAAAGCGTAAAATAAAGACAGACAGCAGGGGCCCGGCAGGGCGAAAAGGCATCTAGGATACGGCCACCCAGCCTCGAGCAAGAGAGCACATGCGACGAATGATGCGGGATCATGGCGGTGGGCGCGATACATATGTACACCTGGCACGCCCCCCCGCCTGCCGCCCACGGTGGATACATCATGATGCGGCCTTGTCGTCGGCGAACGGAACCTTCTTGTCCCTGTACCACTTCTTGAGCCACTTCGCCGCGTCCGCGTACTCCGTCTTGACTTCGGAGATCAGGCCATCGATCCTCTCCAGCGCCACGGCGGGCGTGAGGTCCTTGTTGGCCTCCTCATCGCGGAGTTCGCCGTAGTGCTGCATCTTCTCGCACGCAGCCTGCACCCGGTAGATGCCCAGCGCGGCGGACGAGCCCTTGAGGAAGTGGCCGAGCTCGGAGAGCTTGAGCAGCTCCTTCTCCCCCCTTAACAAAGCGTGGGAGCGCACCCACTCAGTGAGGACCGCGGCGGGACCAGAAGCGGCGGGGGGACGTACAGGGCATTGTCCATGTCGTCAAACGTCGTGCTCGCCTGGGAGAAGTAGGCCTCGACCATCTCCTTGGAAAACTCGAACGTGTCGTCCTCGTCGAGCTCGAGGATCTGGCCGAAGATGTCCATGTTAATGGGCTGCAGAACATGAGCACGATGTGCGGCCGATAAGAAGGAGACCCTTGCCTCGGAGTCGGCGGGAGGGTCCTCGGGCTCGGGCTCAGGGGCCTTGGACTTGTCCGCCTTGACATCCTTAGGGGGCGGGGGGGCGGTGTCGGATTTGGGCGGGGGAGCGTCGGATTTGGGCGGGCCGTCTGCTGCCATGGAATTAACGGAACTTGACGGCGAGCAGCTGAGTTTGCTCGCGTGCGATGGGAAATTGCGAAAACAAGCGCAGACCGAGTACAACCTTAAATGGGAGATATGACGTCGTACAAATAATACATTGACCCCTATTCAGGACATTAACATTCAAGCCGCCAGCTGCCCCCAATCGCAACGTCTAGAGCATTCACGCCGAACCTAGGCGCGTCACAACTGACACATTTGCCCGGCACGAAACCCCGGTGTCGTAAAAGATAAGCAGGAGCACGAGCTTGTTGGAAGCAGTAGGAAATGAATGATTCAAAAAATACACAAACAGTAAGAAAAGCCCAAATTAAGACGCGCTTGGATCCGCCGGCCACTCCGTAATCTGTGCCTGCGTTCCCGTCAGCTGGAAGCTATGCGTGGCCCCCGTCGGCACATCCAGCAGCAGCGTATACTCTCCCGGATACAGCGACGCGCTCCCGTCGTCCCCCGTGCGCGCGATGGCCCCGAGAGTCACCGCCAAACTCGCCGTCGCGCTCTGCCCCGCACCCACGCCTTTCACGCGCGCATATCCGACCAACTCCTTCTTCGGGAACGGCCCCGGCCCCGCAGTCGTGTTCACAAACCCTAGCACAACATAATCCGACGCCACGTTCCCCGTGTTGCTCACCGCCACCTCAAACGTATCGAACAGCGCCAGGTCGAGCGGCCCGCCCGCCGCCTGCCCCGCAGAGACGAGCGCCTGGATGTCGTACGACGTTTTGGCTGTCCCCGAAACCGCCAGGCTGAAGCTCGTGTAGCTCAAACCCGTGCCAAACTCGTACGTCGGTGTGCCGGTGTACCACTTGTACGTGCGCCCCGGGTTCGTGTCGCTCGGCCGGAGCGACATGTCCGTCATCGGCACTGCGTCGACATAGCTTGCGGGGTATTGCGTCGTCACCAGTCGTCCCGCAGGCGACACCTTGCCGCTCAGAATGTCCACGACCGCCGTGCCGCCGCTCTGGCCCGGGTAACCGCCCCACAGGATCGCGCTGACGTTAGCGTTACTCTTCAGCGCCGTATCGTCGACCTGCCCGCCGCCGAACTGCAGCACAACCAGAGGCTTCCCAAGCGCCGCGAGCTGGCCGATGAGGTCGAGCTGGTTCCCCGGCCACACAATCGTGTCCCGGTCGTGCCCCTCGGACTCGATGCTCTCGTCTATCCCGCCCGCGTAAATCACCGCGTCCGCCGCCTGCGCCGCGGCAATCGCTGCTGCAAACCCGCTTGCATCGTTCGAGTTGATCCCCGTCCCCGCCGTCAGCGTCGCGTCGAACCCCGCAGTTTTCGCAGCTGCAAACGGGCTGATGAGGAAAGGCGCGATGCCCTCGTAGTTGCCTTGCATCTGCGACGTAGCGTCCGCCCATGGCCCGATAAATGCCAGCTTCTTAGTGGAGGCGGAGAGCGGTAACGCGCCGTTGTTCTTGAGCAGGACGATGCCCTCTACAGCGGCCTGGTGCGCAAGGTTCTGGGCAGTGTCGGTATTGACGTCCGTCCACGCGAGTTGGCGGAACGGCTGCGAGGCAGCAGGGTCAAAGTACCCCAGGCGAGCGAGCGAAGCGTACTGCCTCGTCAGCGCCCTTTGGATATCTGACACTTCCAGCAGCGACTGATTCAGCGCCGCGCCGAGATTATTCGCATAGGTCGATCCACAGTCCACGTCCGTCCCCGCCTTGATCCCGGTCGCCGCCGCGTGCGGTAGGTCCGGGGAGAACTTGTGGTCGATAAAGTTGCTAATAGCGTCACAATCACTTGTTACCCATCGCTCGTCGTCGAAGCCCCAAAAGTCCCGGAGAATCGTCTGCAGCAAGTACGTGTCGGCGCACGAGGGGATGCCGTTCACTGCGTTGTAGCTGCACATCACCGAGCCGACCTTAGCGTCACGCACACATGCTTGGAAGGGCGGGAGATAGTAGGAGCTGAGGTCTTGTTGAGAGATGACGGCGTTGAAGGAGGTGCGGTCATTTCCCTCCCAGTTCTCAATGTCGTACCTAGACGAAAGCGATTTAGAAACGGAATTGTAGCCTCTCCGAGAAAGGGCCTACCCCGCAAAGTGCTTGCAGTCCGCGGCGATCTTAAGCAGCGGCGGGTCAATCCCGCCCTGCAGACCATTAATGAGGCTGAAAACATATTTCGAAACTCGCAGCGGGTCTTCCCCAGGCGTTTCTTGACCTCGGCCCCAACGCGGGTCGCGGAAGGCTAAATAAAACCGTGTCCATTTTAGATACGAGTGAAACGGATGGCGAGAGACTCACGGTTGATATTCGGCGTAAAGTAGTCCAATCCAGCGCGTTTAGCGTTGTTAAATGCCCGCGCCTCCGTGCTGATCACAGTCGCAATCTCCTTGATCAACTCGTCGTCGAAGGCGGCGCTCATGAGGATCGGGCCTGGGAACGACGTCGCGAAGCTAAAGTCTTGGCCCGCCGGCGCGAACGACACACCCGGGCTCCCAGCCACACCGTGCTGCGAGAAACCACGATCAGCTGCCGGTCTCAGTGCAAGCAGTGCGGGTTATTTACCAGCGCCTCCGACCACCAGTTGTACGCGGGAAGACCGAGCCGCGAGACGCCGGGGGACATATTAACGGTGTTGGCGACCAGTTCGGCCGTTGTGAACATGGCGATGAGCGCCTTTGCACGCGTGGTGGCGCTTGCGGATGTGTCGCAGACTGTGCTGTTCGCGAGCGGCCCGCCGACGCAGTCTGGGAAGGAGTACGCGTGCGCTACGCCTGTGAGGGCAAATACGAACAGGAGACTCGAAACCATAGTGCCGGGAGGTTCGTGTGAGGGACGACCGCACGAGAACGATGTTTGCCCATCGCCTGATTTTATACAGATGAACAGAACGGGTCCGTATAGAGAGCTTCGGGGAGGGCGAAGCGTATCTTCCAGATGTGGGTGTCACACGGCGCGTTATTTACAGTGGCAGAATTGCGGGAGAGGCCGCTCGGGAATAGTCAACGCGCAGCCCTGGTCACCGGACGCTAGTTTGGAAGTCGAAGGCATCAACAAAAATTGAAAGAAGAAAATGGTAAGCCCTTGGAGCTGATGCGAGAGCGCAATGTACAGCGGACGAGAGCACTTGACAAGAGGAAGCTTGAAGGATGTAGCTAGGGCCATTACAGGGAGGAGATCTCCCAAACAATCAGGCATTCAGGGGCTAGACCAGAATTCTCAAGAGAGTGGGTGTTGAAGGATACAGGTAAGGGAATACCAATAGAACCACAGTCGTCCAAAGAACGGTTCGAGAATCCAGGGTCGGTACGTTCATAGCTGCGTTGAAGGCCTGCGGTCCGATTGCTGACAATTCGAGGAGCAGGTGATAGTGGAGCACCACCGAACCTCGGGACAATGGGTGGCATACAAAGAACCAACAGACATTTGTTTAGCTCCCAGCGTCTGAACATCACCTGACGCTCGGAAGAAGACGATCGGTCCGAGAGCATCCGGGAAATGGGATTGATGGGAACCGTGGCATGATCGGTGGGGTTCACCGATCGATCAGCTGGGTCGTTATGTCCGTTATGTGCACAGCCACTGATGACACATAACCAGACATAACCACTCTGTTCGCTTGCCGCCTCTTGCCAGCCTTTCATCTGTCCTATACGCTCAATTCCCTACCTGTGCACTTGAATCACTTCTCAATACGAGCTAAAGACTTAGCTCCATCGAAATCACGCTTTTTCCGGCTTTCGACGCGTCCGGTGTCATCTCCAGCAGTTCTTGATGTCAGGCTGACGAACTGGATGCCCGAAGGGCTCAAAAGACGGTCTGAGGCCCCCAGATGCTCCTAAGTGCAGCCGTCCTTCTACTACTTAAAACCGCACACCGTGATTGTCATCTGGGCTTAGCCCTTGTTTTCTACCGAACCATCAACCGACATCCCTTCCCGCCCATCTGTCGCCTGCCAAGAATCTGATGCCAACGAATACGACTTCGACAACATAAGTGACATCGACGCTGACCACTGGAAAGAGCTGGACCAATCTATTTTGAATTCCTTTGGCTCCGATAAAAATATTCTTACTTCCTATTTCAACCTGTTCCTAATCGTGTATGTTATAGTCCGAGTTCCTACCCCAAAGCCGCCTCCGAATTCTGCCTCATTGCCTCAACTCCGAACAGCAGCACGGTGATCACAGAAGCATAGGTTTTTGGAATGACTGTTCTATGTACTTGTTTCCGATGTTTTGCGGGGCCGTTCTTTACACAAAGCGAGAACTTCTCGGTCCAAGATGATGGTGACTCAGAGACCGATCTCAAATCCCAGGATGAGGCAGACGAAGCTCCAGATGGTGAGAAGATTGATCTAGGAAAAGGTACGCATCGGCACTTTCATTAGCTATCGTATTTGACCAGTATAGTTTTCCCAGCCCAAATACATGCCTGATTGGCTCTGCCGCCACCTCCGCAAGGTCATCCAACCAATGATAACTCATAAAGAGAAGGGCACACTGATAAAACCTGTGGTGTTTGCAAACACTCCGCTGTCCTTTTGGATTAACCTCCAGAACTTATTTTCGCTCTCTCACAATACAAATTTGACCTGTTCTTCGTGTATTGTCCTTGCAATTGGGATAAGAATAAGCACAAAAGAGTGCTTGGGATGTCTGAATAATGTATCTGTCGAGTACTTGTGAGTCTCTACGATCTTCTTTCAATCTTTCCTTTTTGGGATTCTTTTTCGCGTTTTTACTCGTCCGAGGACCCAGTGGTATGATCGGAGAACCATCGGTGGCATTGTTGGCGGCAATTCACCAAACAAACAAGTCAAGGCCATCAACGGCATCAATACGGCTTCCAGCGTGTATACCACCACCATGTTCTCCGCCCTCCGAAGCGACACCGACTTCCAAGACGCACCCGTTCTTCTTTTGCGCCGACTGGAACTCGTTGCGCCACATCGAGCCGCCCTTCGTCCCGCATCTCCAGATCGATACCAGCTACTTCCCCCACCGAGGAGTTTGGCAACGTCGCAGAGCAGATGGAGCAGGTGGAGGGCATCAGTCGAGAGAAAGATATCGCGTTCCTGAAGTGCGTCCTCTGGTGTTTTTCTTTGCTTCTGCATCACAATTTGATGATTTTCTTTTCGCAGCTACACATTCAGGGGTTTAGACGGACCGGGAGATAATTGATTCCAGTTTCCACCGCCGCCGCCTTCCTCTGCGGCCTCGGCTGCTCCCGGTAAAACAAATCATCCACGACGACCTTGACTACCTGCCCATTCTGCGGCCGCCCTCCCCCGCCACCCAGCCCTAGCAGCTCGTCGTACGCGCGCGGCATCGTCGCCATCGGCGTCTTGGCCACGGCCGGGTACGCCTCCATTAACCCCGGCAGCGCGAGCCCCGTCGGCACCATGTCTGGGCACACGGTGTTGATGGTGGGGTTGTGTGAGGTGGCCTGCGGGGCGAGCGCGCGCACGAGGCCGACCAGCACGTGCTTGGTCGCAGTGTACTGCGGGACGGTGGGGAGGGCGTAGAGCCCTGCGGCGGAGGCGGCCACGATGATCGCGCCGCCGGGGGACGATTTGGCGGGCGAGGGGAGCGAGGCGTAGTGTGCGAAGAGTTTGATGCCGAGGAGGTCGACAGAGAAGGTGTGGAGGTTGGGTTTGGTCGGGGGAAGGGCGGGGGAGGGGCGGAGGGGCGTGGAAGATGCAGTCGCGGTCGTCTATGCCGGCGTTGAGGGCGGCGACGTCGAGGCGGCCGCGCTAGGCGTGGGCGAGGGCGAAGGCGGCGGATTGGCTGGGCCAGGAGGAGACGTTGGTGCAGATGAAGAGGGTGTTTGTGGGGGGAGGTTGGCCGCCGCGGGTGGGGGGTTGAGGTCCAGGAGGATGACGTCGTTCTGGCCGTCTGTGCGCTGTTGTTGGAATACAGATACATTGTCAGAATACAGATCCATTGAATACAGATGCATTGTTAAAGACAAAGTATACAGATACACTGTTAAAGACAAAGCAATCTTCCCGCTGAGCCCTGGGAGGAGGAAAGAGAGACGCGATGTGTTTGGCGCTAGTATCCATGAGTCGGGCGGGACAGCATATTCAAACTCCGCCGAAGTGTGCCGCTTGCCCGATGCCGCTTGCCGGTGGCATTGATCGTGGCAAAATCCGTGGCAATCCCAACACCCAGATCTTGTGATCGGTCCGCTCCGCATCCATACCAACGACAGTGTCATATTCGTGCCTCTGGACTAGTCTTTTGTTGAGTTCGGAAAGTCCTCAGCAGGTAAGAGACAAGGCAGAAACCCCTGTTTCCTTACGTTCGGATCAAGCCGCCTTCTCAGCTCACATGACCAGCACGTGCTTCGCAGCGCCTTCTGAGAAGGGGCTTGTTTCAAACTCAGAAAAAATGGGGGTGTGTTCGGTGCGTTCTCCTGCGACAGTAAACACGTCAAACCTCTGGGTCACTGGGAATCATTTGTTCTTATTAGCAATTCGTTTGAGATAGCCTCCTCAGATCTGGCCAATACTGTCCAAGAGCCTTATTGTTCGGACATTCATGTAGCCCTGGAGAAAATGCATTCTGAACAAAGACTTTTGCATTAAATTGTTTTTTGACAGTCTAAAATAATCTTGAGGAGACAGAATTGTTGGGACATCAACTACGATAGGTCTCCACCTTCGAAGTGTATCAAACAGTCCTGGAATCAAATTTCTAGAGCAAGACAAAAAAATACCAGTTTGAGAGCATGATTTATCAGCATCACGCCGTGTCTCTCTCGGCCTCTCTGTCCGCCTCCCATGGAGAGCTTTCGGGAATTCGTGAAACCGGCATCAAAAGTGGCCGGCGGTCAACTGCCGGCCTTGCTTATGACATGTTGGAGTTTCAATTCACCAAGCCCCTGAGGTACATACTCGCACCAGTTTTGTGTTACTGCCCAGCCGACTTCACAACACACTCGCCGCCTCTATCCCCGAACCCTCACAAACTTACCTCCATGCCAGTGATACCTCCCTGTAATTAGTAAAGTGCCACATGGCCAAGGGCCCGCGCACACCACTGTAATGGTCTGAATGGAATTGAAATGAACTGTAAAAGCCTCTGAGGCACTTTGAAGCGGGTGGCGGGAAAGATGCGTGAATAGCATGAGTGCCTTGACTGCCCTCAAGTCCACCCCCGTGCTCGCCAAGAGCTGCACAGGCGAACGGTGAGAGCGCCGGGCAGGGCAGTATCTATCCTGCAGCAGGCTGTGTACGCAAGGGCAAAATCAAGACTAATGTCAGCAACGGCCCCTGGGTTGGCTAAACAGCGAGTAACCCGACGAGAAACCCCAACCAGGATAAACCTGATAGACGCTAGTAGCTTGTGTGTTCCCCAAGCAGTAGGACCAGTCGTACGGCGTCCTCCCTAGGAGGCCATATGTCGTAGGTCGGGATGCGAGGCGGAACCCGGAACGAGTCGAAGAGGGTGTGATATCCACTCAGGTATACAACCCGGGGCGTGGATACAACCCGTAGTACGGTGTGAGGGAAGCTGGGCAGGGTGGAGACAATGTCTATGTCAAGCCAAGGTAGAAGCCTGAGATTAGACGAGGTAGAATCTACTGTACATGGAGATTCTACTGTGCTTATATAAGCTTCTAATAAATTAAAGTGATCGCGGTCAATTGCGATCAGTTCCTGTACCGTAGCATTAAGGAGCATTAATGCTGATGCTCCTGGACTCCTCTGTGTTGGTTTCCGTGGCGTCGGTGGACCTAGGAGACCCGACGCTCGGGTTTCCTAGTCCTAAGTGTCATCGTATCCAGTGGTTCAAACCCCGATCAGGTTTGCAACCACTCCTGTACTTTGTGTACTCTTCTGTGTCAGCCCTTGGTGCGTCCGGGGACTAGAGTCCGTCTGTACGGGTTCCTAGTCCCTAACGTCTTCTGTATCCAGTGGCATAGACTCCCTGAGTCTGTGGCTTTAGAATCCGAGGCCGGGTTTCAACCGTGAGAAGGTCACGTGGTGGCGTCATGAGAGTCCCGTGCTGCTGAGACGCGTGCTGTATCCATACAGATGTGTTGCATGAAAAAAGTAGAACCCGGACGATTCATGACAACTAAGCGGGATGTTGAAATGCTTCGCTGATGAGTGTTCACGGCAAACGGGTTCATTGGTCGACAATGGCGATATAATATTTGCGCACGGCTGAGTATCAGTCGCAATATTAGTTACTCCTAAATTGCTGCTGAAATGGGCAATATCAGATGGCCTAGAATTGTTTCTTGTACTTCCCATACAGGTTGCAGCTCCAGTGCTACATATTTGTTGGATATCAGGTACAATTTCAAGCAATCTTATTTTTGTTCATATACTAATGGTATCAGAAGCATCTTTAGGAGCACCAAGACATCACATTTTCTGGAGTGATGAAAAGATATTAATGTTGCCAACAGCAACCATTCCTCATTTCTGGCTGAATTTCCGACATTCTTGTGAATTCTGAGAAGGAGGTGCTGGTTGTGTTGGAGCCCTTCCATATTCTCTCCTTGCAGGATGAGATTTTCGGCATACCAGTTTTGGTCAGGCGCAACTCCGAAATACTATTTTCAATCATCCCAGCCAAGGTACAGTCCCAATAGTTCAAAATCACTCTGCCCTAAACTATCAACTACTCAGAGTCTCAAGTTCAAGTTTAATGTCCAGCATGGCTGCACTTCTGCCAAGTGCGAAGCTTCCGGACATCAGCTATGTGTTATATCCATGTCGGAAAAAGGCCAGAAGACGGAAAGGGCTGGAGACGGAAAGGGCCGGAAGTGATACCACATAGGTGAGCGGGTACTAGAGAATACTACAACTATTGAATATCACAAATATTCGCGAGTATTCATTCGCGAATGGCGAATATTTGTATTTGTGAACTGATGTGGCTGTGCTATTCGTACAAATGCGAATATCAGTTTCTCGGAAAGCAGATATTTGCGAATATTTGTTGAGTAAACACTGCAGAAATGACCCACTCAGAACCAACTCAGAACCAAAGAACTCAGCCTTCTACATTCTTGCCATGTTGCAGTAAACATATATGGCATCCAGTCCCCATTCTCCCGAGTTTTTGAATACTTACAAGCAGCTGCTGAACTGCTCCGTGGTCTTGCATCCTCTTCTGTGTAGTTGATTTTTGCCTTCCAGGTTTAACCATTGAATTTATTAGTTGAAAAGAAGGCTGACCCATGACCAAGGACTGAGGTAGAGGTATGCAGTATTTGAAAGAGAAATAATGGTGGGTTATTGTGCAGTAGTGCCAAACACAGCTACATCAATAGCTGGGGCTTCAGACAGAATACTTGGACTGAAGCAAAGGTCAGCTGAGTGACAGAGTTCAAAAATACATTAGAAGGGGAAATGTTTGATTGTAGCAAAGTAGATCTTTGCATAGAATGCTCGGACCGAAGCAAAGGTCAGCTGAGTGAGAGACTTCAAAAATACATTAGAAGGGGAAATGTCGGATTGTAGCAAAGTGAATCTTCAGACAAAGAGAGAGTTCAGAAATACATTAGAAGGGGAAATGTTGGATTGTAGCAAAGTGGATCTTTGAATAGAATTCTCAGACTGAAGCAACGGTCAGCTGAATGAGAGACTTCAAAAATACATTAGAAGGGGAAATTTCAGGTTGTAGTAAAGTGAATCTTCAGACAAAATGCTCGAAAAGGTTTTTCTTCAGAGTTTTAGCACCTGTATTCAAGTGCAATTGAAATGTTCAACATCCACATCTCCTTAATGGCTCCTGGTCGTCGAGAGGAGGCAAAACTACTCGGAGAAAGGCTACAAAGTCTGCACCTTCATCCTCTCTTGCATCCTCTCCAGAGTCTGGTGACACAGACTCCATCGCACCAGAGGATAGTGCCTCTCAGGTTCCAAGCAGTGCATCAGGTGTATTATCTCACTGCCGCGGCAAGGCCCCAGATCGTCAGAAGTATGACAATGATGACTTGACAGACAACAATCTTTGTGATGAGGGGAATGAACTTTGTGGGCATCCAATTTTATTTCACCATAATATCCCTCACCACTTCTTTCTAGGCTGTGCACAACGAGTCTATCATGCTGCATTTTATAAGCGGTACAAGAAACCTATTCTGGAGCGCAACAAAGACGGAGGAGTTGTGTATGTCAATGTCCAGGGAGCTAGTGTGCCTATCTACCTTTTTGAATGTCTTCAGTGCATATTATTCTTCCTATGACATTCTCATACAAATACTTTGTCAGATGTCACAAGGTTCTAAAGTGCAATGCAAGCTCAAATACCACCTCCAATCTCCTTAGCCACCAAGAGAGTGCTCACCCAAGTCTGACCTCCATCCACAACAGGGCCTCATGTGATCCTTCGCATCGGGCTCGACTTATAAACGTGAAAAACTGCGGGCACTCACAACTCTCTGGGTCACTTGACAGCGCCACCCTTTCCAAATCGTTCAAGACCCCAAATTTCATGAAATTATTCATCTTCTGAATCCACTTGCACACACACATTCGGGCATGACCCAGGCTCGCAATATCAAGTGCCTCTATAAGCTATCACGCGAGAAGACTCAGATTTTTTTAGCAGTATGTCAATACTCTTATATTATTCAATGACTCAATTCGTTCAAGAGCACCATTGGAGTTGTCCATGTTGCACTTGATCTCTGGACAGATTTAAACATGGTTCCATGGCTTGGAGTCATTTGCTACCTTGTACATCGCAGCAAGTATAAACAGTTTGTTCTGGACTTTATCCGGTGAGTTTCAAGTCAAAATTGAATGTTACATGCTAAAGGTCTTATAGCATTCGCGGAAGCCACACTGGAGTAGCTCTTGCGCAAGCATTATATGATTTTCTACTCAATTATAAAATACATCTTCAGGTAGGTCATCTTTTCATCCCTCTGAACAACTGCAAAAATTTGATTCACAGCTTCTGGTGCTTGCTGCTGACAATGCCTCAATTAACAACACTCTGGTTGATTCTCTTGCACTCATAATTGGACAGTTAGGGAGATTTCAGGGGAAACTCCACCATATAAGATGCTTTGCGCACATTTTGAACCTGGTTATGAAAGTAGTTATTAACTTTTTCCTTTGCCATTATCACTGCTCATTGACTGAATTTTATTCAGGCCTTCCTGCGTGTTTTCCTACGGGTTAAAAAGTCTGCACGTGCTCAGGGGATAGCTGAGGAATGGCAGTCTTTGGATAAGGAAGTTGCAAAGTATGATGCAGCTGACAGCGAGAGTGAGACAGAGGACTCTGACGATGAAGATCAAGAGGAGGATGGGGATGAGAAGGATGATGGGGATAAGAGGGCGACACCAATAGACATTGACATCAATGCAGCTCGCAATGCGGACAATAATGCATTGATTGACCAGTGTGAGGATAGCGAGAAGTGCACGGGCTCACAGCTCAATGAGGATATTGAACTTCCTCCTTTGACTGTTGAAGAGCGCAAGCAGGCTCGTGTTCTTCTCTCAAAGGTGTGCTTTATTTTATACTCAACCTCACAAATGATAACTGATATATCATTAGGCCATTGGTCTTCCAAAGGCTGTCCAAAATCACCCCCTCAACTCCGAGGCATGGGAGACAAAATCAAAAGAGCTCAACCTTGCCCCTCTTTCGCTTGTCAAAGTAATTGACACACAGTGGAACTCACATGCCTGCTGCATGCTCTGCATTATTGACCGACAGGATGTCGTCTCCATGATGTGCAGTGATCGGGATCTCAAGTTGAGGCAGTACACATTCTCAGGTGAGGAGTGGACAATTCTTGAACAACTCGAGCAAATTCTGGAGGTATGTTCAAAGACATTGTATTTCAGAATACTAATCATTCAGAAGGCATTCATTCTTGCGACCGAGAAAATATCTCAGGCTGAGGTTGCTCTGGTTTTTGAAGTCATTCCTCTCATCGACAAATTCACAACTATATTCGGTCAAATGATAGACAACACATCCCTGCACATTGCCATTTGTCATGCTGCCAATACGGGGCTCATTGTTCTCAACAAGTATTATTCCTTTACTGATGACAGTGAAATATATCAGATTGCGATGAGTATGTCAAGTCAAGTAATGGAATCCTGCTAATATGGTTGATTAGTCCTTCATCCACGCTACAAAACATTTTACTTCTTGACAGTTGGATGGGAACAGACCTGTATTGATTAGGCTCTTCGACTTCTGCGCCTCGCATGGACTTCTAAATACAAGCCACAATCGACTTGAACCAATCCCTCAACTCTTTCTGTCCCGAACTCATCACAAATGCAATCTGGTTCTGGTTCCCATGTGCGCCTCCCATTCATTTCTTTCTGGTGTGATGTCTGATTATCTAAACTCATTAGCGATCCAAAATCAGTTTCAATGTCACAATTGACTATGGACAGACAGCTCTGTCAGCACCTGATGCTCTCGAAGCATGGTTGACATCTGCAGCACTCCCTTATGAAAATGACCCGATTGGATATCATTTGAGACAGTGTAAAGTAGCCAAGACTGCACAGAGCTTGGAAGGTGAAGCATTTTCACAAATGTGTCTTGATTATTTGTTGGCACCAGGTATGTTAGCTTTGAAATTTTATCCTGATTCTGTTCTGATTCCATCTTGTAGCAACTTCTGTTGATGTTGAGCGGCTGTTCTCCGGGAGGAACAGTGTCAAAACTCCGAAACCAGCTGTCTGAAGATTCAGCACATGCTGCCGTGATGGTTGGTCAGTGGGCAGGTGACCTAGATCTCATTGCAGTTGAAGAGTTTGAGACACAACTTGCTGAGGGCTGGTCACGGCAAAAGAAGAGGAAAGCTGATATTCCACCAGATGGGCAAGCAGCATAGAAAGTTGTTGTGGTTGCAGACAATAGTGAGTAGTTGGTGTGTAGAATAACACTTGAAATGTGTATTATTTGTGAATAATTCAACTTGAAATGTGTATTATTCGTGAATAATTCGCAAATAATGAGTATTCAAAAGTCGCTGAATGTGAATAGTTGGCATTCGCGAATATTGCTGACTAATCAACGAATATTCGCGCTGGATATTCGTAAGGTAGGCGCCATACGCATCCATCGAGTCACGTGAAACGTGACTGATGGGTGACAGTAACATGGGAAAGCGCGAAATCTTGAGAGGCAAAAAATAAAATTGTTTTTTTCGAGGGTCCCGACGAGAACTGAAGAAAAATACGAATTCCTAGCTATGAACAAGCTCTCCGCTGTCGCAAATCTTCCACCCATCGAGGGGGAAGGGTTCAATGACCTCGATATTTTTTGTTGGCCCATGCCGCATCTGCTCCGTCAAGCCCGCAAAAATACGCATCTGCAAACCTCATCGACCGGCACGCAAAACGGCGCATGGAGGCAATTGGGACTGCTTCCAGAGCTTCAAGCATGTTCCGCTCCATGTCTTCCTCCTTCAACGACGGTGGGAACATCCGGTAGATCCGTTTTGCGTAGCCCCAATAAAATTGAGCTCCGGGTGATACTTTGGGAAGAAAATGACCCAGGTTCTTAGCCTTTGAGCTCCACTTGTTCTTCGGCATCGATAGCTGTGTATGTACGCGGTTTAGAGGGCCAAGATTGCGAGTGGCAAGGCAATGTAAAATTGTTAAGCGCTCATATCACATGAGCACGTGACCGTACAATTTCCTTTTTTGGGAACACGAAATTTTGGACCTGAAAACACATTCGTGCTCCAGCGCGTCGCCGTTGGATTCTGAGCACATTTGAAAAAAAAGGTGGAAAACTCTTTTTTGACGTGATGTATGGGAAATCTGAGACCACAGGATCCTTTATATGTCAAATACGAGTGTTTCTGTGGTTTTAGATTATGTCTCTACCCCGACACCCCTGACTAGTTGAGGCGGGAAGGCGCCGTCACACCATCAAGCACGTGACTCGATGGATGCGTATGGCGCCTACCTTACGAATGTGAATACCACTTTTAGGCTTTCGGTGAATATTCATATTCGCGAATATATATTTGTGGTATTCACTAGCGGGTACACCAACTAACTTGGCTTTACAAGGAAGGAAGCAGAAGTCAGACCATGGAGCAATGCAGAGGCAAAGCACATTAATTTTTACTAGACCCAGTAGACACTTTGCAAAGTTCACAACAGTTAGTGTGTGAATTTTGCAAGCCACCTGCTACACTTGACATATCCCCCGAAAGGGTGTCACACCCTTATCTGTTGTACCACCCACTGGATCTGGGTCCCGATTAGGCCATATATCTGGCTAGAGCCTGCTAGCATGAAAATGAATAATTAGTCCCTATTTTAATTGAATTAATAGCTTAAAATGCTTGAATTGATGGCTGCTGGTTTTGGGGTGGGATTAATGGGCTCCAGCCATTGCCTTAACATTGATGGGTGTTTGTGTTGGGTTTTACAGCTGCTCTACAATTGATGGCTGTCAATACTGGGGCTACAATTGATGGAATGCCACAAAAAAGTGCCATATCTCAGAAAGTATTTTGCATTTTGTGGGCCAATGGGGCTTCTGATGGGAAAATGTAGGTGACTCTTGCAGCCCTTGATGAGCTCTATGATATGAGCATGACTTTCTTTTTTTGGACACTGACCCTTTTGCCCAAAAAGGAAATTCCCTATATCAGCCCCTCCCCAGCTTATAATTCAATTGTTTTGGATGATCTAACCATGTAGGGATGTTGTTCTAAGCTCTTTGAAGCTGACTAGAACACAGTGGAGCCCATCACAGTGTAATAATATGATGAAAATAGCGAATTTGATCAATTGTGTTCCTGGCCATGATAGATACAGCAATATAAATACCTCCCGGCTGTATTACTTTGTTCCCCTAGGCTTTGGAGGTGACTGGACCAGATTGCAACCCATTATAATGCAATAATAGGGTGAAAATAACGAACTTCCCTTTTTTGGACACTAACACCTTGCACCCAAAAAAGGAAATTCCCTACATCAGCCCTTCCCTGGGTCATAATTCGACCGTTTTAGATGATCTAACCATATAGGGTTGTTCTTCCAAGGTCTTTGAAGCTGACCAGGCCAAATTAGAGCCCATTACAGTGCAATAATAGGGTGAAAATAGCGAGTTTCATAAATTGTATTCCTGGTCATAATATCTTGTGGATACAGCAGTAGAAATATTTCCTGGCCATATAAATGTGTTTCTTTAGGCTATAGAAGCAATCTGCAAGTGATGGATTATGTTATTGTCATTCAAAGCTTCGCATTTTGGACATATCAGGAAATTCCATTTTTGCCCTATTCTGGACCTCTCCATGATGTGAGATATTCTAGCACACATCCTTTGGATCTTTCCTATATAGATATACTAGAAAGGTGGGAAATTGACACCAGTGACACCCTTACCCCATGATTTGAGGTGATTATGTGTTATACTGCCATTCACCCAATTCAGTATGTCACAGGGTCAAAGAGACCCTTCTGAAGGCTCCTAACACATATTTCAGGCTATAAGAAGAGTTCCCACCCAAAAAGCAGGCCAATATAGTATTGTAACTCAAAATATCTCAGATGACATTTCTGGGTTATTTTGTGAATAGGGCACCAAAGAGACCAGTGAGCACGAAATAGACACTGAGAATGGGAAGGGAGAGTGTGAATGACCCATATTGAGCTTTATTTGAAGTGTTTTGGTCGGGCTTTGGCTGAATACTGTTGCTGAGCATATAGGTTTGAGTAAGCGAATATGTTGTTCGTATTCAATGGCAGGGTTCGACCATCCTGGTGGTGTGTCAGCAGGGACCTCCTGGCTGATGATCCTCAGGGTGTACAAGAAGTTTACTGAAGCCTTGCGCCATTTCCTGGGCATCAGATTTTTGAATTTTTGCATTGCATTGCCTATGATCTCTGCCTTGCCTGTTTCAATTATCATAATTTTTTTACCCCTGATTGTGAGTCCCCCCCACAGCAACCAGTGCAGGTCGTTGATAATCTTCATCAGATTGCTGTTAGTCCACCAGTGCAAGGGAATGGGCATCTTCTGCACCAGGCATCCCAAGAACACCTTCGGGAGCTCTATGTCCGATGTCGCCAATGAGGAGATACAGTGAGTAGGTCCTGTGGGCATGGCACCTTTCAGCCTCTACCCGGCTGGGTTAGCCTTCAACTCATCATGTTTCTCCTTCTCCTCTACCTCGCCCTTTGCCACCAGGATGTGCTGACCGGCTATCTACATCATCATGTAGGGTGGCAGCGGCCCAGATGCATCCACAACATCCTTGGAGGCGACAGGCTGTGCTTTCTCCTCCTCTGAGTAGGAGAAGAAAGGCTGGAGGCAGGTACCAACATCCAGGTCACCTGCACCAGGAGAGGACCCGGTGGTCGCCTTGTATGCTCTGGTGAGACATAGGCTTGTGTCATTCCCTCATTCCACTAGGCAGTTGTTCGTGTTCTTCTCATGCAGAGACATGTCATCCGGTGCGACAAGCTCTGTCGGCATCTTGCGGTAGGTGCAGAAGTCGAAATCAGCAGGAAGAGAGAGAGGAAGAGGCAGAGGTTTGAGGTGTCTGGTTGGTCACAGGCATGCTGTCTGGGTCAAAAGAAGACGGGGAGTAGGCAGGTGAAGACATGGTGAAAGAAAGACATCAGGTAATGCTGGAGAGCTGGGGACTTAGGAAGCATGGAGATTCAGCAAGCGGAAGACTTGGGGGCTCAAAAAACACGTCAAGATGGACGGGAATGAGCAGGAAGAACTTTTGCTGGTCTTGATGTCGAGTGCACGAAGGAAGAACCCGGGGCTGTACCCCTACCAGATTAGATTGTACTACAATCTAATCTACATGTGATGCTAGGCCTATGCTACTATCCCCCCCCTAGATCTCGGACACCTAAGCAAAATCGCAGAATAGCATTTTATTCAGCAGGCTTTGGGCCAGGCTGAGTATGTAGATCGTCAGTAATCTGGCTTTTACCCAAGGTTCAAATTTTACTTCATGAAAAACGCGTAAGAATTGCTTGAACGGCATCGTTTTTTTGGAAGGTTGCCACGTGTCCGAGTACTAGGTATCACATCAAATTTGGATTGCCGGCCTTGTATCTGATCTTCTTGTGGTCGAGGCTACCCTAAATTTCATTGAGTGGAGCTCTTTAATGAGTAGTATGATATCTATGAAGCGGAAGCTGAGATATGCCCCGAATGGTCCACAGGCAGCATGAACTTTCTTGTCATCATTTTTGCCAGTTGAGGGATCAATTTAGCGGGCATACCTTCGTCATTCGGTTCATTGTGACGGCTGCAAGAAAGCTATGCCTCTGATATTTGATATGGGCATTCTTACGATGTTAATGTATCTTTTAGATGTATTCAAAAGATAATATAATGCTAGGGTGAGGGCCCTGGGCTTTGAAATAGGATAAATTCGGCAGAAATGGTGAGGTTGTCAACTTTCGGCGACATTATATATTCAAAGGTTACAAGATTGTGGGGGTTTTGTACCGTATACCTGTGGGGCACCTCCTAGAGATTATGTGAAGCCAAAAATATCAAGAAACGGTCGGGTATTGGACGAGAAATGTTTGTTTGTCCGGGTACTAGGTTTGTCCGGCCCGGCGGGGGGGGATAGTATATCATCCACACTACCTTGCCTTCCACTCAGGCGGCGGCGACCTTGCGAGCCGCCTGAGCTCGCAAATTGCGAAAACAAGCGCAGACCGAGTACAGCTTTAAATGGGAGATATGATGTCGTACAAATAATACATTGACCCCTATTCGGGACATTGCCATTCAAGCCGCCAGCTACCCCCAATCCCCAATCGCAGCGTCTAGAGCATTCACGCCAAACCTAGGCGCGTCACAACTGACACATTTGCCCGGCACGAAACCCCGGTGTCGTAAAAGAGAAGCAGGGCATGAGCATGTTGGAAGCAGCAGGAATGAATGATTCAAAAAATACACAAACAACAAAAAAAGCTCAAATTAAGACGCGCTTGGATCCGCCGGCCACTCCGTAATCTGCGCCTGCGTTCCCGTCAGCCGGAAGCTATGCGTGGCCCCCGTCGGCACATCCAGCAGCAGTGTATACTCTCCCGGATACAGCGACGCGCTCCCGTCGTCCCCCGTGCGCGCGATGGCTCCGAGAGTCACCGCCAAACTCGCCGTCGCCCTCCGCCCCGCACCCACGCCTTTCACGCGTGCATACCCGACCAACTCCTTCTTCGGGAACGGCCCCGGCCCCGCAGTCGTTTTCACAAACCCTAGCACAACATAATCCGACGCCACCTTCCCCGTGTTGCTCACCGCCACCTCAAACGTATCGAACAGCGCCAGGTCGAGCGGCCCGCCCGCCGCCTGCCCCGCAGAGACGAGCGCCTGGATATTGTACGACGTTTTGGCTGTACTAGAAACCGCCAGGCTGAAGCTCGTGTAGCTCAAGCCCGCGCCAAACTCGTACGTCGGTGTGCCGGTGTACCACTTGTACGTGCGCCCCGGGTTCGTGTCGCTCGGCCGGAGCGACATGTCCGTCATCGGCACTGCGTCGACATAGCTTGCGGGGTATTGCGTCGTCACCAGTCGTCCCGCAGGCGACACCTTGCCCCTCAGAATGTCCACGACCGCTGTGCCGCCGCTCTGGCTCGGGTAACCGCCCCACAGGATCGCGCTGACGTTAGCATTACTCTTCAGCGCCGCATCGTCGACCTGCCCGCCGCCGAACTGCAGCACAACCAGAGGCTTCCCAAGCGCCGCGAGCTGGCCGATGAGGTCGAGCTGGTTCCCCGGCCACACGATCGTGTCCCGGTCGTGCCCCTCGGCCTCGATGCTCTCGTCTATCCCGCCCGCATAAATTACCGCGTCCGCCGCCCGCGCCGCGGCAATCGCTGCTGCAAACCCGCTTGCATTGTTCGAGTTGATCCCCGTCCCCGCCGTCAGCGTCGCGTCGAACCCCGCAGTTTTCGCAGCTGCAAACGGGCTGATGAGGAAAGGCGCGGTGCCCTGGTAGTTGCCTTGCATCTGCGACGTAGCGTCCGCCCATGGCCCGATAAATGCCAGCTTCTTAGTGGAGGCGGAGAGCGGTAGCGCGCCGTTGTTCTTGAGCAGGACGATGCCCTCTACAGCGGCCTGGTACGCAAGGTTCTGCGCAGTGTCGGTATTGACGTCCGTCCACGCGAGTTGGCGGAACGGCTGCGAGGCAGCAGGGTCAAAGTACCCCAGGCGAACGAGCGAAGCGTACTGCCTCGTCAGCGCCCTTTGGATATCTGACACTTCCAGCAGCGACTGATTCAGCGCCGCGCCGAGATTATTCGCATAGGTCGATCCACAGTCCACGTCCGTCCCCGCCTTGATCCCGGTCGCCGCCGCGTGCGGTAGGTCCGGGGAGAACTTGTGGTCGATAAAGTTGCCAACAGCGTCACAATCACTTGTTACCCATCGCTCGTCGTCGAAGCCCCAAAAGTCCCGGAGAATCGTCTGCAGCAAGTACGTGTCGGCGCACGAGGGGATGCCGTTCACTGCGTTGTAACTGCACATCACCGAGCCGACCTTGGCGTCACGCACACATGCTTGGAAGGGCGGGAGATAGTAGGAACTGAGGTCTTGTTGAGAAATAACGGCGTTGAAGGAGAAGCGCGAATTTCCCTCCCAGTTCTCAATGTCGTACCTAAACGAAAGCGATTTAGAAACAGAATTGTAGCCTCTCCGAGAAAGGGCCTACCCCGCAAAGTGCTTGCAGTCCGCGGCAATTTTAAGCAGCGGCGGGTCAATCCCGCCCTGCAGACCATTAATGAGACTGAAAACATATTTTGAAACTCGCAGCGGGTCTTCCCCGGGCGTTTCTTGACCTCGGCCCCAGCGCGGGTCGCGGAAGGCTAAAACCGTGTCTATTTCAGATATGAGTGAAACGGATGGCGAGAGACTCACGGTTGATATTCGGCGTAAAGTAGTCCAATCCAGCGCGTTTAGCGTTGTTGAATGCCCGCGCCTCCGTGCTGATCACAGCCGCAATCTCCTTGATCAACTCGTCGTCGAAGGCGGCGCTCATGAGGATCGGGCTTGGGAACGACGTCGCGAAGCTAAAGTCTTGGCCCGCCGGCGCGAACGACACACCCGGGCTCCCAGCCACACCGTGCTGCGAGAAACCACGATCAGCTGCCGGTCTCAGTGCAAGCAGTGCGGGTTATTTACCAGCGCCTCCGACCACCAGTTGTACGCGGGAAGACCGAGCCGCGAGACGCCGGGGGACATATTAACGGTGTTGGCGACCAGTTCGGCCGTTGTGAACATGGCGATGAGCGCCTTTGCACGCGTGGTGGGGCTCGCGGATGTGTCGCAGACTGTGGTGTTCGCGAGCGGCCCGCCAACGCAGTCCGGGAAGGAGTATGCGTGCACCGCGCCTGTGAGGGCAAATACGAACAGGAGACTCAAAACCATAGTGCCGGGAGGTTCGTGTGAGGGACGACCGCACGAGAACGATGTTTGCCCATCACCCGATTTTATACAGATGAACGAAACGGGTCCGCATAGAAAGCTTCGGGGAGGGCAAAGCGTAGCATCAGATCTGGGCGTCACACGGCGCGTTATTTACAGCGGCAGAATTGCGGGAGAGGCCGCTCAGGAATAGTCAACGCGCAGCCCTGGTCACCGGACGCTGGTTTGGAAGTCGAAGGCATCAACAAAAATTGAAAGAAGAAAATAGTAAGCCCTTAGAGCTGATTCGAGAGCACAATGTACAGCGGATAAGAGCACTTGACAAGAGGAAGCTTGAAGGATGTAGCTAGGGCCATTACAGGGAGGAGATCTCCCAAACAATCAGGCATTGAGGCGCTAGACCAGAATTCTCCTTTACCAAATATGGTGTTAACCAGAACCGGTGTTGAAGGATATAGGTAAGGGAATACCAATGGAACCACAGTCGTCCAAAGAACGGTTCGAGAATCCAGGGTCGGTACGTTCATAGCTGTGTTATAAAGGCGCCGTTTGCTGACAATTCGCCGACGCTGAGCTTCTAGGAAGCAGGTGGTAGTGGAGCACCACCGAACCTCGGGACAATGCGTGGCATACTCAGCGAACGTTGCGGGCTTTGGTAGCACGTATGTAGCAGCTGATCAGGCGCAAGAACTTGAAGAGCCCCTTCGCCGCACCTAAGTCGGCGGTTGGTGGTATCTTTGTTTCTCACTCGGTTCAAAGGGTTCACGGGAACCAGACGGGCGATCCAAGAGCGCAGAGCAACGTTGATGGATAAGACTCAGGATAAATTGAAGCTCAGCTATGTCCCCTTTCGGAACGTGCCGAGTTGTAGCTACAAATACATGATCATCGGCCTGTAGAATGTACCGTGCTACACCATGATTGCTCTCCGGTCGACGAGCTCGCCACGTTTAAGGCTGTAGATCTTCGGGACAGCAACCACAGTCTCTCTAAGGTGAACTGACCTTCCTGTGTGGGCTGACAAGCCGTTACCTCACCCGCTGCTACACAAATCGTAAAACCCGTCACATACAACCCAAGCAGTCAGACTCATAGCTTGGCCGGCCTTGTGGATGGGCAGGACATACGGATAAAACCCCCATGGGACTTGGTTCAGATTCTTCTCTCCCAAGTACAAATCCCCGTCGTCCACCAGCAATGACAGATCAGGCATTAAAGAATTCCGCCGAAAGAATAGAAGCAGGGTTCAGCTATCTCTTGCCAGTATTGGAAGAGAGTCAGGCATTGTGATGAGTATCTGCGGTGACACAGACTACGGAAGTCATCAAGGCCTAGATAAGTAAAGTAGCCCGACACGAGTTTAGGAAGTAGAATTCCAGCACGAGAGCATGGTTGCATAGGAGCAGCAGCAGGATATTGCCAAAGAATGCACGAGGACACCCTTTGGGAGTATATCCGTGTAAGAAGGAACTGCGTGCGGGAGAAAAAGGAGTGTAAGAACAGAGTGCGCACTCATAATTTATAAACATAGATTATAGATAGAGCTTGTGCACGAGGCACAGTTTATCCTGCCGTTAGGTAGTAGATAGAGATTGCTCGAGGGCAGATATTCGAGCAGGAGGCTTGACTTTGACACCGTCGGCAGGATAGGGGCAACGGCGCCTCGTCCGATTCGCTCGATTTCGGTACGGGGCGACGCCTACAGACAGGTAAATTGCCTAGGTGCAGGGTATTGGCCGGTTAGGGCGAGTAAAGTCTCAGAATTGCAGAAACTTGAGTTTGATGGTGGTGGTTGCTTGGTCAATCGCCCAGGACTGTTACACTGAGGACAACAGGCAGACACACAAAAGGTGACTGTCGTCGCGAACACGTGCGGCGTGAAAGCGGCATCGAAGCGGCAGAGCCCATAATATGGACGCGGCCTATCTCAATTCTCGATGCTTTTGAACGCATCCGTGCTTGTTGCCGGTGTGCATTTTTGTGCAAGAACAACAGTTATGTAGTGCACCCGACCCGTATACTGTACATCGACAAAAGCTACATATGCATACTTATACGAACAAATTTTTGGCTGCCAGCGTACTTGACTGCTAAATCTGAGTAGAGAACACAAAGTGGGCGTGGCCAGGGCGCATCAGCACGACAGTGACTTCTTCCATCACCGCGAAACTTTCGCCATTATAAGGGAGGGGGAATCCGAAAACATCGTGCAACCCGCGGAGAGGAACATTGCCGGAGATCGTAAGTTGCTCGACGCTGTAGCCGTGGGGCATGGGTACGCCTACAGTACGCCCCTGAACAAAGTCGAAAAAGACCATGTGCTGGTTGCGCTCGAAGCCCCCAGGGAAAAACCGAACGGAGAGGCAGTCGTCGGGGATGGGCAAGAGCTTGAGAGCGGGCTCTCCACCATCATCGGGCTTCCGCTGTATTAAATAAGTTGGCAAAGGTATCATGTATCTAAATGATCACACACCCCCAACATCGGAATTTCCCCGCTTGCGGGGGCGATTTGATTGGAATTCTCGATCCATCTTGCTTTGGCTTGAGCTAGCTCCTGAGGTGTATTGCAGACGGGCGCGAGCATCCAGTCTAGAGTGGCTTCGCTGATAGTGGGAAGACCCGCTCGGGCTAGAACACTGTTGAAGTTGCTGGGGACAGGGTGTCCATCGGTACCAGGGAGGAAGGCATAGCTCCCGTTGTATGTAGCGGCGGGAGGAACAAAATCGGACGGCTGCGGGGACGGTAAGGCGCGTTGCACCTGGTGACGCCGGGCAAATCTTACCCTTGACCGTGACCTTGCTTGTTCGCCAGTGGGGTTGTAGCCCGCGGTGAAATCTAGGGAACGGGGCGTCTAGGACAGTAAGACACGCAGCAATCAGAGGACTGACTGGACTCACCTGTGGCATTATGGATACTAATATGATAGAAGTAGTATGTGGACAATGGTCATCCACATAGGGGGGGAAGCGGCTTGCTTCAATCACGCGCTACTTATAAATGGTGCAATTTGTAAGCCCGTCGCTGGGGGAAGCTTGTTCCCCATAATAGAGTGGAGGGCTGGAGAGCTCACTCGGATTCAATGGGTTCACAGGAACCAGACGCGCGATCCAAGAGCGCAGAGCAACGCTGACGCGGAGGGCAGGACACCACAAAAGGTGACTGTCGTCGCGAACACGTGCGGCGTAGAAGCGGCATCGAAACGGCAGAGCCCGCATTGGGCAAAACTAACGCAAAACGCGTTGTCCGTGGAATTTACATCTAGTACCAGATTTATACAACTCCCTTTCCCCTCAGTTCCGAGATCCGCTCTGAGCTGTACCCAAGCTCCTCTAACACCTATACCAGAAAAATGAATCACAAAAGTGCACTTGACCGCAATTCGTACCTCGTCGGTGTGTTCTGACAGCCACGGCGGTGGCCGGCGGACCTTCATTTTCTCGCCGTTGTACGATACTGCCGGCGCCACGAGCTTTATCTTCCCAGCCCTCGGGTGCTAACTTCGAGTTTCAAAAAAAATGAATGAGAGGGCTGCATCCCGCACCTCAACTTCTACCGTCACCCCCCGCGCCACAGCCTGTGGATGCGCAAATGTCTGCTGAATATTGTTGATCGGACCAAATGGCACTCTAGGAACACGCAATCATCAGTCGCCCGCCACCAACCTCAGACAGTCAAAACGCACCCTAGGCCCGTGAGCCGCGCAAGCCAGTGCTCGCGGTCCTGCTGCATCAGCGCGTCCTCGATAATGCGTACGAGCTCCGCGCGATTGGTCACGCGCGCCTCGTTCGTCGCGAAGCGCGGGTCGAGCGCGAGCACAGGGTCGCCGAGCACCTTGTCGCATAGGATCGCGAACTGCTTGTTGTTCCCCGCGCCAATCATGATGAAGCCGTTGCGGCACGGGAATACCTGGTATGGCACGACCGACGGGTGCGCGGTACCATGGCGCGCAGCCTCCGTGCCCGCTATCAGGTAGTTTGACGCGATATTGGCGAGGCCAGCGATCTGGCGCCGAGAATAAGAGATGGAGACACAGAGACTGAGAAATGAAGTGCACCTGCGTCTCGAAGAGGTTGCAGTCGATCCAGACGCCCTCGCCAGTCTGCTGACGCGAGAGGAGCGCAGCCATGATAGCACCGTGAGCGTACAAACCCGTCGCGATGTCGGTCGCGGCTACGCCGACCTTGGACGGCGGGCGGTCAGGTTCACCGGTGCTGCAACGTACATTCAGTGCCGCACTCGCGATTCAGAAAATAAGAACGTACATGTGCATCAAGCCGGCCTCCGCCTCGACAATAACATCGTACCCTGCCGCTGTGCGGTACGGGCCGGTCTGGCCTATACCGAGTTAGAAACATCGTTGTCGCGTCTCATAGAGCGACTGGCCATATCCTGACACTCGTTTAAGAATGAAGCCGCGGAGATTGTAAGAACGAACGGACCAGTTATCGACGCGTAGATGAGGCGCGGGTTAATCTTGTGGCATTCCTCCCAACCCAACCCCATACTCGCAAGCTTGCCGGAAATAAAGTTCTCGACGAGAACATCCGCGCGCGCCACAAGCTTGCGCAACACATCGAGCCCTTCTGGCTCTTTAAAGTTGACCTACTCCGGCTTCAGTGTCGGAAACCGGCAATAGATGAAAGGGAACTCACGGTCATGGAGCGCTTGTTTCGGTTCACGGCGAGAAAGTAGGCCGATTCTGGCGGGAGGTGAGCCGATGCCGAGGGGTGCGGAGGCGACAATAGGCGCGGAGGGCGGGCTCCAGGTACCTACGAGCGACCAGTTATACTAACATGTATGTTTCGCGGAGGATACATTACGGGTATCGTCGCCGCGGGTGATTTCTTCAACCTTGACTACGTCAGCGCCGAGGTCAGCAAGCAACATGGTCGCGGTGGGTCCAGCTGAACGCGCGTCACGTCAAAAAAACCTAGAACAAGTAAGGACTGCTCAAGAACCTAGAACTCGTGTCAAATCAAGAATGCGAATGCCCCTCAGCGGCGGCGGCATTCCGGTAGGCGGGCGCGCATGGGGGGTCTGGTAATGGCGAAGATTCATGAGGGAACCCGCGCGGGTCCTCAGACGGATAGGCTGCAGCATGGACCGGGACATGGGCGTGGAATAACTCAAGGTGAGAGTCAAGACATCACAAGGTCAATCGCAATTGCCGAGAACAAATGAAATCCGGTTGAATTGCGCCCCGTTCCTAAGCAAACTGGAAGTACGAGATAATGGCAGGACCTGCTGAAACTGCAGGACACCTGCGCGAGCTAGTGTTGGCTGCAAGGATAGTGTCGGCAAGAGCCGGGCCGACCTTTACCGCACGCCGTGACGCGGTTCTCACCAATGCTTGCACTTGTGGTATGTTTCCGGCCATCTATCGTCCGCTCAGCTTGAGGAGTCAAAGCGTGCACCAACTTGGATGGGTATCCGAAAAAAAAAACACGATAGTTCAATTCGTACTGCGAGTAGTAACAACAAAAATCCCGTTAAACGGCACGTCGAGTCTACAAGAAACCACTCTCTCGCAGAAGTTGAGCCATTTTCTCGTCCTCGGGTGCTCTGGGTTCCAGCTCTAAACTTTTCTCATACAAACTGTCCATGGTGCTGGAGGTTGAGTTCAAGATTTCCTCGATACGGGCCTGGATGGACGGAATGGCATCCAAGTTATAAGGAACACGCCAGCGCTTCATGTCGTTCATGACTTCCCATGCTTGCCGACGTTTTGCAAAATTAACGAGGGTACTTCTGGCGCCATCTTCCGCGGGGACAAGATCAGGTAATCCTTGGACATAGCGCAGGACGCTGTAGGAAAAGCCTGTACAAAGTAAGCCCAGGATTTCGGAAGGTTGGGTGATTTATCTGACCAAAATACGGTATACAAGGAGGGATAACAGATGTTATTAAGGACCGATACTTGAGAAATTGCCGATCGCTGCTGATGGTCTCTTCGCAGATCTTGAACATGGCCATGTGTTTGTGGTCGACGTGCTCCCATGTCCGCTTGAGTCTGCGAACGGGGGGCGAATTGAGCCCGGATGTTATGTCAGTCATGGTGGAGAAGTTGTTCAAAGACCGACACCACTGGTGCATCTTGAGCATACGCCCTCATCGTGAACGCTGCACTTACATCTGCAGTACTGACTATATGCTCGACAGCCCTCGCTCTCTGCCGCGGATCCTCCTTGCTGAGAATGGATTGAGCAACCCAAAGTGCAATCTGTTGTAAAATAAATTAGTATGAATGCAGGACGAGGCAGCTAAGCTGCGCGTACTTTATTGGTGTGTTGAATGAAAATGGCGATGCTGGACACGTTGTCCGTTGTCGATCCGTGCGCTTGCTGGAGGCATTCCATAGGTCTGATCCCACGGTACAGCTGACTCTCCGTTATTGTCAGCTGTCGAGCGAGTTCTAAGGGTTCGATGTCCCAAGGTTTGAGCTGGTTGCCGGATTCTGCCACGAGCAGCGGAGGAACCACCTCAATTGCGTTGTCGCTTCCATTCTGCTACGAGAAAGTCTATCAGGCAAGGCGTGAGAGTACGAGGGATACCGACTACAAGCTCGATCAGCGTCAGAAGTTGCTTTGCCGTAGGAAAATTCGCGACCTCCTCATTAGTGAGAAATTCTTTCATCCGACCGAAAATGAATGTTTCGTCCTTCTCCAACACATCATCGTCCGCAACCATTGACTTGAATATGTCTAAAACCCTGCGAAATGCATTAAAAAATGGGCTACGGGGCAAAGAGAACAAAACGAACCTGCTCTGAATGCCATGTTTCCGCTTGAGCCAGTCCTCGCGCTCGGACTGGGCCATCTCCGGCGGAGGCTGGACCCAAAAGTGCTGCACAAGAAGATTAAACAACTCATCGAGCGTCATGAACGATTTGAAGGTCATCAAGAACGAGTTGAAAAACGTCTGGTCTGCTTCTTGCTCGTGCGCCGTGAGGTACTCGACCAGCGCAGGGACGGTTCCCGCGCGAACCGAGCCACGTGTATCGAACAGGATTTCAGCCAGGGCATGTAGCCGAGACGACAGAAGTCCCGGCTGAAGTGGGGAGGGAAGGGCTGAAGGCTTCGATGTGCCTGTGGGATCTCTGTCAGAAGCGTACATTTCATCATCGCCGACCATCTTGCTAGCTTACCGTTCGCATCCAGGCCGCCTTGTTCAGCCTCTGACCCCTCTTCGTTTTTGGCCTCCGACCGCGGTAGCACAGCGGAGTCAGTATTGGTCGGATCGCCAGGTACGGCAGCGTCAGGGTCGGAGAATGACAACTCGGCCTCTTCGTCAGAAACTACGGTGACATAGTTGGAAGGGAACCAGCCGCGCTTGTCGCCTGCCGGCCCAGCTAAGCAGCCATCCCACCACCCGGATGGTTCCTGCGTGAAAACTTCGATAACATCATTCCGGCGAAAAGAAAGGCAGGAAGAGCCTTCCGGAGCCTTATAATCATAAAGAGCACGACAAAAAAAGGTGGTCGGACTCGATGAAGCGTTACGGGCGGGTTTCTTCGACGTAGACTCGGACATGTGGTCTCCAGCGGACATGGATTGAACGGCGTGATGACGGAGGTTGATGATCTGTAGACTGTCCGTCGTTCTGAGTCCGTATTCTGTAGATTGTAGTCATGGGCTTGTGTGCAGGCTAGTCCTGATCAAGAGGTTCCCAGGCGCTTTGACAGCTGATTGGATCAAATAGAAGCGAGACTCAACGCCCGCTGCCTAAAGGAGAAGCAATATGCGTACTACAGTATACGCGTTGTGCTGCGCATCAAAGACGTACTTACAAAGTGAAATTGCATTTGAAGGCCACAGCATGTCTTCGACTTCACCCACCCCGTGTGTCCCAACTCCTCGCGTAATGTTTTTCTCAAAGCTTAGCTCTCTGCTCTTCATACTAGCCTTGGTCGCTACTACGACAGCGACTATTGCGTCCGCTGCCGCTGTTGATGCCAACTTGAGTCGGTTTTAAACTCGTCCAATCACCGCCGCAAATTACCAACGTCGGTTGCACCTCCTCTTAGAATTACAGTGGCTGATCATTGATCATAACCAGTAAGAACAGTGACACCAGATTGCGGCCTCGAGTGAGTTTGTGGATAAGACTATCTATGAGAGACAAAGGTCGGGCGGGGAGCGCCATCTTCCTTTGAACGAGCTGCAGTAATAGTTTGCCGTGAAATTTGAGATTCGCTATTTCCAAACTTTACGTACCGAAAAAAGGAACGACTTTCATTACTAGAAGTACACTCCATTCATACGCGATATCTAACCAACTCAAGCGTTACAGGAAGCCGCTCTCCTGAAGCAGGCGAGTCATCATCTCCCCTTCCTGCCCTCTTGGTTCCAACTCGAGACTAATGGCGTCCAAACGCTCCCTGGTGTCTCCCGTGTCGCTGACCGAGTTGAGGCGGTCTTCGATGTGTGCTTGTATCGACGGAATGACATGCAGATTGAAAGGAACCTGCCAACGCTTGATGTCATGCACCATGTCTGCAGCTTTTTGCCGTTTCTCAAAATTAATGAGATCTAGAGTATCTCCTGCGCTTTCCTTGTCGTTTTGTGCTGGCACGTTATCGGGAAGACTAGAAACAGAAACTTCTGTGGAAAGATTGGATAAAAGGAAGAGAACAGACCCGCCGAACGTACCCAAGAACGGAACACATGGAGGGATTACAGAATCCATCAGGGATCGGTAGTCGGAAAAAGCTGTTCGACAAGCACTGAATTGGGTTATGGATCTCGGGTTCACTTGCGCCCATGTCCGGGTGAGCCGGCCAACGAGTGTACTGAGTCCAAAGGTAATGCGAGCCATGGCGGAGAAATTTTTCAGGTTTCGACAGTGCTGAAGGAAGTTCGGCATTCAGCATACACCAACAATATTCCACTCACGTCGGCGACACTGATAAAATGTCCGATCGTCCTGGCCCTCCGCCGCGAATCATCCTCGCTGAGAATGGATTCTGCCACCCAAATCGGTATCTAGATGTCATCAACCCAAAGAATTCCGAGATAGTATTCATGTGTACCTTTTCACTCGTCTGAATGAAAACGGTGATATTATTGGTATTTTCCGTTTGTTGTCCCCATATTCGTTGCAGACAGTCCACCGGTCGGATCCTCTGGTACAAGCGACTCTCCATGATCGTTAACTGTCGAGCCAGTTCCAGTGGCTCAATATCAAGAAGTTTGAGTTTCTTGTTTGACCTTGGGACGAGTGGTGAGGGGGGGCGCGCCTTGGGTAGCGGCTACCATCTTAATCAGGCTATCACCTTGTCGCTGTGAGTGCAGGCTGTTGAGTGAAATACGTTAGAATGGGGATTCGACACCAACCGCCCGCTCGATCAGCGTCCAAAGCTGCTTCGCCGCAGGGAATCTCGCAACCTCCTCTATGGCGATAAATTCTTTCATCCGGTCCAGAATGCCGAGGTCCGCCTTTTCCAGTACGTCATCGTCCACGACCAGATATCTCAAGGTGTTCAAAACTCTGATAGCAGGCGTTACTTCTCAAACTCCGTCCGAAGAAAAAAGGTAGAGGAAACGAACCTGACTTGAATGACATGCTGCTTCGACCGGCGCCACTCCTCGCGCTCGGCTGCAGTCGTCTTCGGCGGAGGTTGGATCCAGAAGCGTTGCACGAGAAGATCGAACAGTCCGTCGACCGTCGTGAACGACTTGAATGTCATCAAGAAAGACTTGATAAAGGTCTGATCTGTATAAAAAAGGATGGCACCGAAAGACGGGTAGATGTATGGGGAAGATTTCACCTGCTCGCTCATGCGTAGTGAGGCGCTCGACCAGAGCGGGAAGGGTTCCTGCGCGAACCGTGCCTTCAGGATCAGTGATAATTTCGCTTGGGCGGCTGTATGTCGCTTGCTGATACGATTGTGGGGGTGATTCCGGCGGAGGGGGCATGTCCCAAGCCAGTCTGCCCATGCTCGTCGTCCGAGTTGGCCTCACAATTGTCTGCGCTGATGACCCGGCATTGGTTTCGACTGCGGGATCTCGACTTAAGAACAAAATTGATGTCTGGTAGCGAGCTTACCTTCTTCACTTCATACACCGGTGGAGATACATCCAGATGCTCTTCCTCGAAGCTTGGGGAGTCCGGCGAAACTATCATGTCCCCAATTGGCGGGTAGGCCTCACGCTCGTTTGAAGGATAGCTCCTTGAACCGCTCGGCGATGACGATTCCGCTCGACCCTTGCCACGACCCAATGCACTTTCCATGTCAATATCCATATCCACGTTGCCCTCATCAGGTATATCTTGAGCGTGCTGACCAGTTTTCGTATTCACGTAGTATATCTGAGTTGGAATATAAACCCAATTAAATATGCAAGTCCATCGACTCTAAACGACTCACTCGGCCATCGGATGATACTTCGGGAATCCAAAAATCAGCAATACGAGGGCTTGGTACTGCGTTAGCAAGTTCCCTGCCCTGCAAACGACCAAATTCCATGTCCGCAACATTGGTCTCAGGGCGGTCAAGGTCAAAGCCAGAGAAAGCCAGCTCGGCCTCTTCATCAGAAATGACGACAACATAGTTCGAAGGAAACCAGCCGCGCTTGTCGTCGTCTGGTGGCATAGCTATCCACCCATCCCACCAGCCGGATGGTGCCTGCGTGAAGACTTCAATAACATCATTCCGCCGAAAAGAAAGGCAGGAAGCCGGATCCTGCGCTTCGTAGTTGTAAAGAGCACGACAGAACAAGGTAAGAGTGGATGGGGTGGGTACTGGGCTAGACCGTTCGGATCTGGGGGACATAGCACGGAAACGGGATTCAGGACAACGGTGACTTGTTTGAGAGTCGCACGAAACTGATGCAGAAGATTCTAATCATGTCGCTGAGAATAACTATAATTTGCTGAAAGATACGAAGCTGTGTGCACAAGACAGAAGGCGATGCGCGCCGTGTATGTTGATGCGTCGGTCACGGTCGAGTCCGGGACAAAGTCCTAATAAAGTAATTCATGGACGCGGCTCGGGGCTTTTGTCAGAATATTGGTACATCGGCGCAATTTCATAGGTGTTGTACAAATAGGAGTTTTCTACACAATTGGTACTATCCAGCACACATCCGTTCATCCATTGGTCGAGACTCCGAGCAGGTAGTAAATGTGCTTCGCCTGCAAGCAATTCCATCCTTCCATCCATAGCAATTTGCTGAGTTAGTCTAATTGGTAGTTCCATCAATAGCGATTCAGAGTGAGTCGATAGTATGTCGGTGCTTTGAACCCTACGTCTAGAGTTGGATTAATATGTCAAGTGGACGGAACGAAAAAAAAAAAAAAGTTTACCAGAATGAGTTAGAGCAGGTAAAATGAAGGATAGAGCCGAGTAGCAAACACGGTTCGATCTTTTGAGACGAAGCAAGCAGCAAGAGCAGAAGCATGAGAAGCTAGAGACGTCACCAGAAACACCCAGAAAGCAATCAAGCGACAGGAAGTAAAACCTAAATTGGTCGTCAAAAAGTGAACACTACCTCGATACCACATACCGTTGGCTAGTCTAGCTCACTCGTCGAAAAAGTTGAAGGACAGCCGCAGAACGGGAGCCTCATCCAGATCCTCGACGTCCACCACCTCCTCCTCACCATCCTCCTCATCGCTCCTTTCGGCAGCTGCGCCATTCAAACCCTCGCCGCTCTCGCCGCCCGCTCCCCCCTCGGAGCTGTTCTCTTCCCCTTCCGCGTCCTCCTCGTGCAGCCAGTCGCCATCGGGGCTCATCAGCAGCGCCCCGCCAGCCAACATCTTCCACTGGGGGTCGCCCGTCGGCAGAACAGGGAAAAACTGCTCCACCGCCGCCCCGTGCTCGTCGACGGCGATCCCGTCATATGTGAACTTCTGCCCGTCCATCTCCATGAAGCCATCGACGTCGTACGTGAAGCTGAGACCACCGACGTCCCCGCACGGCGGCTCGGCCGCGGCCGCACCGAGATATTCAGCAGGCGCAATGAGGAAAGGGATCGCTGAGAGTGGCGTGACGTCAACGACAATGCCGGTGTAGTCGTCGGGAGGCCCAGAGAAAGCTCCGAATCCGAAATGCCAATCAAAGACTTCCGTCGGCTCAGTCAAGAGGCTGCTACTGTCCGTCGCGTCGAGGGAATCGGAATCGGAATCGTCGCCTAGAAGGAGTAAGCATTGAAGCAGCTAGATCAGGGGTCGAACCTGTAGGAGCAGCACAGAGGATGCAAGTGAAACCAGTAGACGCCAAATGGTTGCCTTGATCGCAGAACCGCGACTCCTCCTCCTCCTCCTCTTCCTGGACGGGCGCAGGGGGAGCAGCCTCACGCTTGCGTTTCTTGGAGGACTTGGTGCCTTTCTTGAGTGCACTTTTAAGCGGCGCACGGTTCTCCTTCGCGGAGGCGTTCTGAGGATTAGTGTCGAGGACCTTCGCCTTGGCGGTGCTTTGGTCGCGAGACTGAGTATATGCGCGTTCCTGAGATTTGGAGAGTGGAGAGGAGGGAGGAGTGTCGTCGACAGCGGTCAGGGGCGTCAGAAGGCGGGGGAGAGGAAGCATACAAAGTAGGGCTGCTCGATGGGGGCATGTCCGCACTGGGAGAATCGAAGCGGACCGTTTTTTTCTGGACCGTTTTCTTCTTTTTGCGCGTGTGCCTCGGGGGTGTCTCGGGGTCGGCAGGTTCAACGATAGGAATGAAAGGTTCGAGCGCGGTCGTCTTGGCTTTCTTCTTGCGCCGTTCGGGGACATCGCCTTCGGGAGTGGAATCGGTGTCGATGTTCCGTTTCCTCTTGCTTTTCGTCGGGGCGGGTTCAGGTACAGTGTCGTTGGGGAGCTCGATGTCTGCCTTCTTGGTCCTTTTCTTCGACTGCTTCGTCGGTGCCGCCTCCACCTCCATGGTATCAAGCTCGACTTCGGTCTTCTTCGTTTGTCTCTTTGGTTTCGCCTGACCCATCGCGCTGTCGTCAACGAGAGCCTTCTTTTTCTTGTTTTTGGGCTGCGATGATTCGGGGACGTCGTTGCTCGGAGGGTCGTCCCTCTTCCTCTTTAGACTCTTCTTCGGCAGTTCAGGCTCTACATTCGCGTTGACTTTGTTCGTTTTCTTCTGCGAGCCTTTCTTCAGCGCAAGTGTGGGCGCGTTAGCCTCCTCCTCCTCCACATTCACCTTCGTGGTGCGTTTGGGCGTGGGCACATTCGCCGGCGGGAGATTCTTCGTCGGCAGTTGAGGCTCTACATCCGCGTCGACTTTCTTCGTTTTCTTCTTCAGCGGAAGTGTGGACGCGTTAGCCTCCTCCTCCTCCATGTTCACCTTCTTCTTCTTCGTGCGTTTGGGCTCTTCCGCCGGCGCGGGATTCTTCTTCGTCAGTTCGGGCTCTACATCCGCGTTGCTGGTGGTGGCCTTTGGGTCGGCTTTCTTCGTTTTCTTCTTCGAGTCTTTCTTCGGCGAAATTGTGAGCGCATCAGCATCCTCCTCCTTGACCTTCTTCTTCGTAGTGCGTTTCGGTGTGGGCTCACCCACCGGCGCGGAGAGTTCAACGTCCACTGGTTCGTCTTTGATCACGATGGGGACGACTGGCGGGGTGCCCACGGGCAACTCGTACGTCTCGGCGGGGATCTTCAGCCTGAGCTTCTTTGCAATGGGACGACGACGCGAGAACCACTGAACGCGTCGTTAGTAAAGTGGAAATCAAGTCAGTTATACGAAACTCGCTTTGTGGACGTATGAAGGTGTTATGTTCCTCGCGAGGCTCCAGGCTCTGCGGGACTCGACACTGGGGATGCGTGGATCGGCGGGCCAGATAGCGAATAGTTCGTCAAAGTGGACAGGCGCAGGTCGGCCTGTCTGTGCAGGGATAGAGTCAGTGTTAGTATCCTTGTTGTCCGGCGTAGTATCAGTGCTGTCCTGCGCTGGTGCTCGAGCGCGTTTTGCCATCGTAGTAGTGTAAGAAGCAGCTAAAACCAATCAATGATCGCAACTTTATTTCCAAGTTCAAACCAGCATGTCGCTCGGAGTCGAATCGCTTCCCGCAGAGCTCCTCTTAAACCTTCCTCAGTATCTACATTCCATCGAGGATCTTTACTCCCTCTTTTCGACATGCCGCACGCTCTATCACGCATGCGTGAACACCAGTCCAAAAACCATACTCCGACTTGCAGCCAACTCTGGCCGTGTCTTTTTTCGCCCGCACCCCCATCTTCTCATCGCGGCGACTGCGCGCCAGCTTGCGGACTGGGCAGTCGAGGAAGCCGATCACCGCTACCTGCTGGAGGTTGCCATACAGGGGGGCGTCGAAAAGCTCTTGGAACTCGCGGCTGATGTCGCAGGGCTTTCCATGGACGACATTCGCAGATTATATGTTTATAAATGCGACGTTCTCAATCCCCTCAATCGGCGCCTTGACCTGTCCGCGGGCCCCGCCAGCACCTCTAACTCGTATATGACAGTATGCAACGATCCAGAAACAACACTGTTGTCTTGGATAATATACGGGGAACTTTTTCACCACTCTCTGGAGCTTGCCTATCTCCCATTTCCCCAGCACAAACCCCTCAGCAGCGTCATTCGATACAAGTGGTTCGTTTACTGCATGCCCGACGTGAACAGTTTCAACTACATGAGATTCCCTTCCGACGACATACCCCAGTTCTTCAAAGACTATGTCCAGGAAGACGACGATAGTTTCCAACAGTTGAGCATGGCGGAAGCGACGCGTGTCTTCTTCGATCCTTCCCTGTGGAAGAAGGAACTGGAGGCCTCATCGGCATACCAAACGACAAGCGGCGCATTGCGCGAATTGTTCATCTCTTGTGCGATGCACATGGGCTCGAAAAGCCTGGAACTACTTGCCCCGGGCGGTGTCGAGAAATTCAAGGGGGACCTGGAGCGGATCGCAAATGGTATTTGCATCTCGGATGAAGAGAAGAGCGTCGACGAGGCTTCCGCAATTGACTCCAGAGCTCAACGCATCCTCAAGGCCGTCGGCGACCCCTGGCTCTGCCTTGCATTTCCTACCCTACAGGATGATTTGGCCTTCACGCTCTGGAGCAGTTGGCAGGGAGACGAGGAAGACGAGGAGGGCCAGGAACCGCTCATGAAGGCTATTCGTAGTCCTCCGCAACAGGGACAAAGTCAGCCAGCATGATATGTACCTGCTTTTGCAATACGGAACGGGGCCAGGGTTGGCAAGAACTTCGGCAGCCGTAGTTGTTTGTTTCCCTTAGCTCTTCTTCCCCACCTTTGTAAATCCGTCGATTCACTTGTACTTTTGGAATAGAATAAATCCCAGTTCACTTCAGTTTCTGACAACCAATTATTTCCTTGCATCTCACCTCCGGCGTTCTCGCAGCGCGCAGCGACCTGGCGACTGCGATGTCCGGGCATTTTCTCAAGGGTAGTGTGGCTCAATGTATCTACACGTCGATAACTTTCATGTAACTGAGGGAAAATGTTTAGAATTTGCGGAGGTTGCGTCTGGACATTTGGCAGGTATCGCATACATCCGCCCTCTTGACTGCATGGCCCTGGAACACTCCGAGATAGTCAAGAACCATGTATGTTTACAATCCGCCTGCCACGGGTTATTCTCATTTTTGAATATCCACAGTACAATTCGGCCAAGACCGCGGGCACAGCCAGCGCCATCAGCCTCGCGGACGTCAAGACCAACGATGCGACTTCGTTCTTCATGTGCGGCGTCGGAAACTCGACAGCTGCCAGCGACATCACAATGTGCGTGAACCAAAAGTCGAAGTTGTATGCCAGATCAAAACTGAATTGTGCTACAGCCTCTGCGAACTTTGTGGCCACGGCAACCCTTGGGTGGACTAGGAGCCCGCCATGAGAGGAGTCTTCTGTCATATGTGCAGTAATTCTTGTCAAAACGGGCACTAGGCACACGAGAAGTAGTCGCAGAGCAGGGATATATAACGCGGGTACAAAGGGAGTACAAGCGCGATGGGGGATAAAAGCTAGCGTAGACGACCGAGTTTAGGTAGATATAGTAGACGTAACCAGGGATCGGGGATGCGCAGTAAATGCGACGGATAGGAGAGAGTCCAAGGCGACGGCGCGCAACAGGCCATTTCCAACAATTCTGCGTGTCCTGGTTTTTTTTTTCGGATACTGTACAATTTCATTCAATTCGGCACAGGTTGTGACCCGTGACCCAAAATACCGATTCGGCACTTCGGCAACCGACGAATTTTGGCGTGACACCTCCGAAAATTCCAGAATGATGAAACTATAGGTATGATGGCAGAGACTTGTATGGCATAGTGTATGCCATACAATCACCGCAGCAATTCCCTCCATCTATTGCCTTCATCTATTCAATGTAATCCTTGCCTTCTACCATAATCCTTCACCAAACTTAAGTTAAAACTACCGGAAACCATGTCCACACAATTTCTGTGGAAAGAGTTTCTTGAGTAATTGAGTGCAGCACTTTGGTGTATATAAAGCCTGCAAAGCTCATGTGGAAAGGTTCCCCTCGAAGTAGTCTGTTGTTTACTGCGGGGCTCTGATCATAGTAAAAGCTTATCACATGAGTAATTGCGGAATTTGAAACTCACTCTATTCGCGCTATTGACGACGTGTTTTCTTGCTCATCTCTCGAGAAAATCCCTCACTGCTTTCACTTATACATGCTACAGACCTCTGGGATGCCCCCTGAAACAAATGTGAAGCCGAAAATTGGTGCATTGATTCACCGAAGCCATTGAGAACGTGCATCACTGAAGTGAGCTGCTCAAGTTTGGGATTCAATTATGTATGTTTAATACATGTACACTATGCATGTACAATCGGGTGTGGAGGGCGTGGAGGTCGACACAGAGGTCATGTGTGGAGGTCATGTGTGGAGATCGTGCGTGGAGATCGTGTGAGGAGGTTGAGCGAGGGCAAGGCCCACAGCAGGTGGGTGTGGTGGATATGCGCGGTGGATATGCGCAGTGGATGTGCGCGGTGGATGGGAGCAGTGGATGTGCGTGGAGGTTGCATGCGGAGGTGCCATGAATCACCCTGACTCAGCATCGCAGATGTCCTTTTTCGGGTTCTACCACATTCCTTTTTGGGAATAACCCGTCCTTGATCGGGTTATTCCCTGGCCCACAACACTCACTCGACCCTCAGGGACATGAACATCCCTTGGACCTTTATTCGGAATCCATGCAGACATGGATTCCTCACCACTTTACCACCCGGGTTCTTATTGCAGTAACCCGGGACTCTATACGACGATGGCATGACACCATACACATGCAACCCGGGTTCTGTGCGCTAGCAACCCGGACTCCTTTGTGCCGATGACCATATCCAATGGGTCATGACTACACTCCTTTATGTTGGTGGATATTCACTCCTGATATCCCTGCCAAGACGACTACACTCCTGAATGGCGACAGGTGTCCCCTGGGTGCCACCTGTTGACTCCTTTATGCTCATGACTCCTTGGTGACCCCTAGATGCTGTGGTGATAACACATAGGGACTAGGAGCATCAGCATTAATGTTCCTTAATGCTGGATACAGTAACTGATCGCGATCATATTTAATTTATGTAGAAAGGTATATAAACTCGGTAGAATCTCCCCTGTACAGTAGATTCTACCTCGTCTATACTCAGGCCTTACTTTGGCTGGATTGCTTGGTTCTTGAACTTGAGCCTGGAGCGCTCTTGTTCTCATCTCGTTGTTCTGGTCTTGCCTTCGCTCCCCTTTCACTCGACAACACCAGAACTCCTACTCTCTGTCTCTTGCCTTGGGATATCGACCTAGCAGTGTTGGATCTGGCCCGTTAGGTAGCGGCAAGGAGAGACACTTACCTACCAAGGGGAAGAGATCATCACACTAGTTCCCTAGCAGGGTTGTACAGAGACTGGTTTGCCTGAAGTTCCCCTCAGGCACCCCTCGGTCTTGGATCCAGTTGGAACCCCTGTTCAGAGTACCCCTGAGTTGGGTTCCTCCTCTCGGGTTCTTGGGACGCAACCCCAAACCCCTATCCAGAACCCGAAGCCCCTATTTGAGCCACCCGGAGCGGGTTCCTCTCACTAGGGTCTGGTGCATAATTGCAGTACTCTCGCTGCAATATCTTCGGGTTCTTCCGCATGGGTTGCTCACCACCTGTGGATGCTGGCCTGGTTGGCCACATCCTCCTCTTGGATCCTCGACACATGGTCATGCGTTATTTGAGCGGTGATGGATTCTCTCTCAACACCTAGGGATGGCTGCTGTTGTGTCTGGTGTGGATGTGGTCCCGCTGACCTAAGGGCCGTTGCTGACAGGAGGTTGTGTGTGGAGATCGTGCAAGGAGGTTGTCCGTGGAGGTTGGGTGCAGAGGTTGGGTGAGAAGGTGCACCACCAGCGGCTCCGGGCGGACCTCTTCGTCGTCCCTAATGGGCAGGAGCAGCACAAACAGGTGGTGCACCGGTCTTGGTTATGAGCAAGTTGGTCAGGTGTTCGAGACTTTGCACGAGGAGGTTGCGCGAGGGCGAGAAAATGTCGGCACTTTAAAAAAAATGTGAGATAAAAATATAAAAGGAGGCCACACCTCTTCTCCCAGTCCCTGGTACTCCTCCTAGAGACCTCTCTCTCCTGTCCCGTGAGTGCTTGAGCTGCGGCAAGGGCATACGGGGTTGCGGGCGCTGGAGGGCGGTGGTGGGAGTCAAGCTGAGGAACAACGTGGCAACCGGCCCGCGACCGGAGTGTGGAGCCGTGTCGGCCGAATGCAGGGATACCCTTCGGGAAAGCAACACATTAAAAGGATTAGGCAATCAAGCCATGGGGAAGTGTGGAAGGATCAACTGCAGGAAAACATCGGCAAGAAAATGTGCAGGCAAAAGAGTACAGAAATTATCTGAAGGTAATGAGTGGGCTGAATGCCTGCAACGATTACGTGGGCGGTCTCACCGAATATAATCTCTCCACGTGCGCTCTCTGCCATCAATATGATGGCAGACTATGGCATACTATGGCATACTCTGCCATCATACCTATAGTCTCATCGTTCTCGAAAATTCGGTATTCAAGACGAAAATTTTCGAAAATTCTGCCTTTTTTGCACTTCCAAGGGAGATTTGGCTTCTGTAAGGGCAACCTTAAGCTCGGCGCAGGGCACGGAAACTAGCGGGGGAATCCGAAGTATAAATATGGGTACTAAATACAGGAGCGGGAATACTACACACCTAGCGGGGGAATCCGAAGAGAAGAAAGGATGAGGATTCCCACGCTAGGCGAAACCTTATATATGAATCAGTAACTACCCAGTAGCATGTGTCCGGAGGTATCTACAATGATCACGGGCTTGGTCGCATAGCATGTGCCAATGAGAACGGGCAGGCGGAAAGTCGGGGGCATTAGCCAGAGCGGAGGCCGGACCGGAAGCCAGACCGGAAACCGGAGCGGAAGTCGGAGAGATAGCCGGAAAGGCCGGAAGAGCGGGGGTTCCCCTGACATCACCCCCCCCCTTGGAATACGGTGTCCCGACGTATGAAGCAGATGGTCCTACTGTGCCTCTGGAAGGACAGCGAGTCAAAGGCGGCCGAGGCGATCCGGTGGGGAGCGTTAGGGTAATGGCGGTAGTAGGCGTCAATGGCGTCTTTGGCGAAGACATCAGAGTGCTTTACCCACTTATCGTGCTCCGGACCGTAACCCTTCCAGCGCACCATGTACCAGAGGCTGCCGTATTGGACTCGCGCTTCTAGGATCTCGTCAACCTCCCACCTCTCATCTCCGTCTGGCTGGAGGACGGGCGGTGGTTCATCATGCCGGGGGCATTCGGGGAACGGGTCTGGCTTCGCAAGCTCGAGCTTCACGACCGGGAAGACCGGGTGAAGCTGGGAGTAACACGGCGGAAGCTCAAGCTTGTACGCACCGTTGCCCACAACCTTCACGACCTTGAAGGGTCCGAGCCGTTTGTCCGAGAACTTGGGCGACGGACGCGTCATTTTGATGTCGGAGGCATCCACCCAGACCCGGTCGCCTACCTTGATCTCCGGTGTGGGTACGCGTCGGCGGTCGTAGTACAGCTTGAACTCGTCCTTGGCTTTAACGAGGGCGGCTTTGGCTTCGGAGACTCCAGCGGCGATCTGGTCACGGAACTCATTGACGGACTCGTCGGCGGAGCGCCTACCGTTTGGCTCGAAACCCATCTGAGGAAGGCGGCCGGTGTCCGTCATGAACGGTACCTGCTGCGTCGAGGAGTGGACGTGGTTGTTGTAGGCGAACTCGGCTGCCAGCAGGAGCTCATCCCAGTCGTCCTGTTTGTAGCTCGTGAAGATACGGATGAACTGTTCGAGCTCCTGGTTGATGTGTTCGGTCTGACCGTCAGTCTGCGGATGGTAAGCGGTGGAGGTGGCAGGTTCGATACCGATGAGGCGCCACAGTTCGCGAGTGAACTCAGCGATGAACTGCGGACCACGATCCGAAATGTACTTCCGGGGGGTTCCGTGGTGCCTCCAGACGTTCCGGTAATACAACCGGGCAGCTCCAACAGCACCAAGGCCAGTGTGGCACTCGTTGAAGTGGGCTCGCTTACCAAGGATGTCGACCACAACCATGACCGCATCGAACCCGTGGGCCTCTGGAAGCTCAACAATGAAGTCCACCGAGACGGTGTCCCAGCGCTTGTCCGGAATCTTGGTCGGATGAAGCTTACCGTGGGGAAGTCGCCAGAGCGCCTTCGTCCGGTTGCACGCATCACAGGCTCCAACGTACTGGCCGACGTGTTGGGACAACTGGGGCCACCAGTAGTTCCGGGAGATCAACTCCAACGTCTTGAAGCGGCCAGCGTGTCCGGCGACACGCGTGTCATGGTGCTGCTCCATAATCCAGCGACGGAGGTCCTTATTCCGCGGCACAACGATCTTGCCGCGGAACAGGAGGAGTCCGTCCGAGATATGCCATTCGGCCGAGCGGGGGGAAGGAGCCTTCCGGTTCTTGAGGAGTTGCCGGGCAACAAGTGCCACGGGGTCCTCAAGCTCTGGCTCGGTCGCGAACGCCTTCCGGACATTGCACAGGAGAGGAATTTCGGGTCCATCAACCGCAATCCCCTCCATGGCACAAATCCGGAAGAGCTCCGGCCGAAGGAGCGTAACGTCCAAGTTCTCCAAACCGGCTCCGTGGTCCGGACGGCGCGAGAGCACGTCTGGACATCCCATAAGGTGTCCAGGCTGATGGAACAGGGCAAAGTCGAACCAGGACAGGTACAGGGACCACCTGGCCTGCCGCCGGTTCAGCTTCTGTGACTTCTGGAAGTACTCCAAGTTCTTGTAGTCCGTCCAGATCTCGACTGGGTGCTGCGCGCCTTCGAGGAAGTGTTGCCACTCCTCTAGGGCTCAGATGATCGCAAGCATCTCCTTGTCGTGGATCACGTAATTCCGTTGGACGTCGTTCAAGCTCTTGGAGTAGAAGGCAACAGGGCGCCACTTTCCATCGGTCCCCTGCTGAGACAGAACCGCTCCGGTCACCCGGTCGGAGCTGTCTGCCTCAAGCCGGTATGGCCGGGACTCATCCGGAAGGACTAGAACGGGCTCCGCGGTCACCGCATCCTTGAGGGCTTGGAACGCGGCGGCCGCGGCAGCGGTCCAGGTCCAGGCCACACCCTTCTTCGTTAGGTTGAAAAGCGGCCGGGCAACATCTGAGAACGCCCGGATAAACCTCTGGTAGAAGTTCGTGAAGCCGAGGAACTGCTGCGCGTCCTTCTTGTTCTCAGGCGTCGGCCACGAGGCAACACCGGTGACCTTGATGGGGTCCATCTCCACGTGGTTGTGCGAGATGATGATGCCGAGGTACTCGATCGTCGACTTCTCGAACTCGCACTTCTCCAGTCGGAGGAAAAGACGGTGTTCGCGAAGCCGCTGGAGCACCTCCCGAACAACTTCACGGTGACGAGCGAGGTCGGAGTGCACGATGAGGATGTCGTCCAAGTAGACCATAACGTCTCCGGAAAGGATGAGGTCCTGGAAAATGTCGTTCATCATCGTCTGGAACGTAGCCGGGGAGTTGGTAAGGCCAAAGTACATCACCAGCGGCTCAAAGAGCCCCCGGTTCGTACGGAACACAGCCTTCCATTTGTCACCTTCCCGGATCCGGACGTTGTTGAAACCCCACCGGACGTTGAGTTTCGTGAAGAACCGGGCTCCCTTCAAATGGTTAATAAGATCGTTGATCAAAGGGAGCGGGTACCGGTTTTTCACGGTCATCGCGTTGAGTGCCCAGTAGTCCTGGACAAACCGGAGGGCTCCGTCCTTCTTCTTAATGAAGAAGACCAGAGACGCCATTGGCGACTTGGATGGACGGATGCGGCCGGTGCTCAACCCCTCCGCAATGAAGGCATCGAGCTCCTTCTGTTTGAGCGGGGAGATCGGGTAGACCTTGCAGTTGGCCGGCTTCGCGTCTGGGACGAGTTCGATGGCGTGGTCCCATGCTCGCTTCTCCGGCAAGGAGTCGAAGGACTCCTTGTTGAAGATGTCCGAGAAATCCGCAGCCCAGGATGGAACATCGGTTCCGGCAGGCGCAGAGTTCCGGGTGTAGGCCTCCGCAAGGCGCTGCGAGACGGTGCTGCCAGCGCGAATCTCCTCGACAGGGGCGAACACAGTGTACAGAATGCAATCACCCTCTTCGAGGTCGTCCTCCTCGTCATCATCGTCCTCTGAGTCCAGACACAGCTCCGGCAAGTCGTCGTCGGCCGGATCGTACTCATCATCTCCGTGCCATTCCTCCGAGTCGATGGCACAGATAGACGGAGTCGGACCTTCATGCAGCTGCCAGAGGATCGAGGCGGCGAGCTTCTCGTTCCTCCGGACGGCCCGCAACTCGTCTCGGCAGGTGCGGCATCCTGTTGGGCAGCGCGTCATTCGAACCTCCTTGGTCTCCCAGTCGATCTCCGGATTGTGTTTCTGGAGCCAGGAGTAACTGAGGATGACGTGTTGCTTCCCGAGTCGGGTTACGGCGAGCTGGATACGCTCGGAGTGTCCCTTGTAATCGACCACCATATTGACTACACCGGTGATGCCGCCCGCTTGGTTCGGGCTGCCGTCCACGTTGAGAACTGGGATAGGCTGCGAGAGAGGCCGGACGGAAGGTTGCGGGAGATGACGTACTCCGAGTCGATGAAGTCTCCAGTCGCTCCGCAGTTGACCAGAGCCTTCACCGACATCCAGGCGGCGGTCTCGACAGACTGCAGGTCCAACAGGATGTGCAAGGAGTTTCGGCCTTTGACAGAGTCGATGACGTACTGCCGGGGAAGTTGCCGTTCCCACTTCGGGCGATGAACGCGCCGAAGCGAGCCTGTCCTCATTCCCGGCTCAGGGACAGGGGCCTCCGTTACTGCCCTCATTCCCGGCTCGGGGGCAGTGCGGGCTTCCATCTCCGGGATGGAAGGAAGAGTCTCCGTCACTTGGACGGAAACTGGGATGGGGGGTGCGCCTCTCGCTACTACCTCTGAATCAAATGAATTGTCACTATCTGAATACAGGAGGGCGTAGCGATTGGGGGACGCGACCGAGGGCACACCGCTCACTTGGCCGAGCGGGGAAAACCCACCGGTTCCATTTCATCTCCGTCAACCGACTCGGCCGGAAGCGAGGTGGAGGTGGAGAGCCGGGCGAACAGCTCCTCGAGGAGGTCGTCTCCGAGTTGACAAACGACCTTGTCAAGAACGTCTGCATACCGAACGTCCGAGGGGACGGGGCATTTGCGGGCGAGGTGTCCGGCCGCGCACTGCACCGGAAACAGGTGCGTGGGAACGGGCGGGCCCGGGCTCGATCGACGTCCATTGGGACAGCTGCCGGAAGGGCAGGTGCCGCAAGCGGGGCGAATGTAACCGGAGCGCACACAGGAACCGGAACCGGAGTCGGAAATACGCCCGCTGCGCGCGACCGTGGGAAAGCGGCCGGAAGCCGCGCCAGAGGGTTTCCGGTTCACGTGCAGCCAAACACCTCATACTGTCGGAAAGCGCGCAAGCGCCATCCGGCGTAGTCGGTGAGGTCGGGGGTGGTTCCGGATGTCGTGATCACGACGTTGATCTGAGGGTCGAGACCGGAGCGGGTACTTGGTGACCCGGACAAGAGCGTCCGAGTAACCAGCCATTATAGCCAGTTCCTCGAAGTTGTCCGTGTACCGGTAGATGTCGCGGGAGCCCTGGAAGTACGAGTGGGACTCAAGCTTGGTGAGGGCTTGGTCCTGTTCGTTCTCCTCGACGAACCGGAGCTGGAACTTGGCCTCGAACTAGGCCCAGGTGGGGAACGGGAACGGTATGGCAGACGCACGCCACTCCGCCCATCGGCCAGCCGCGTCCTTCGACATGAAGGACATGGCAAACCGGACGAGTTTTTCCTGCGAGACAAACCCGTCCGCCATGAAAGCTTCCAGAACCAGCCGGTAATAGGTGAGGACGGAGTAAAGGAACATCCGTCCTTGTGTCTGGTCGCCGTCGAAAACGGCCGGAGGATTCAGTCGGAGGACCGTTTTGGGTGCTGGGTGGGGGGGGCCGAGAAGTCTGGACCCGGCGCCGGAGCCGGAGCGGCAGGGGCGGGGGCAGGCGGCGGATTTTGGTTGCCCGGCAATAGCTGCCGGAGCGCATCTTTGATGGCATCAAGAGAGCCTTTGACGGCGGTGAGCCGATCCACAATTCTGGAAGCCGGATCTGAAGTGTGAACACTCGGGATCGCGGGTTGCGTGGAGAGGGGAGCGGGCAACTGGTCCATCGGAACGGAAGAGGGGTCGAGATTGGAAGTGGGGGAGGATGGAGCACTGGAGTAGTGGTCCGAATCCGTACCTGCACCAAACTTCCCAATCTTGACCAGTTGATCCCTTAGATCCTTTCTTCTGCTGTAAGGGCAACCTTAAGCTCAGCGCAGGGCGCGGAAACTAGTGGGGGAATCTGAAGTATAAATATGGGTACTAAATACAGGAGCGGGAATACTACGCACCTAGCAGGGGAATCCGAAGAGAAGAAAGGATGAGGATTCCCATGCTAGGCGAAACCTTATATACGAATCAGTAACTACCCAGTAGCACGTGTCCGGAGGTATCTACAATGATCACGGGCTTGGTCGCATAGCACGTGCCAACGAGAACGGGCGGGTGGAAAGTCGGGGGCATTAGCCGGAGTGGAGGCCGGACCAGAAGCCGGAGAGATAGCCGGAAAGGCCGGAAGAGCGGGGGTTCCCCTGACAGCTTCAATGTCACGCATTTTACATTCGGCACTGGGTGCTGTGACCCGTGACCAAAACCAAAATTCATCGCGGCACAGGTGCGTGACACGTGACTGCCGAATTGAACGGTAATATGCTACAATAGTTATCTTTTGCCTTTCCGTGGATTCATTCATTGACTTGCAACAAGGTGAAACTATTCTTATGTGCCAACGAATATGACGGGTCTGGAGGCCTTTTATGAAGAACAGTGCCATACATCGAAGACATGAGCAAAGGACATAAAAAAACTATGGTGATGGTGCATGTGTCGATATCAAGAAAGGGCCCCTCTTTTGGGCCAATCTTCAAATGGACAATTCTGTGTTCAAGGTGGTTTTGTCTATGACATTCACTACGTCAGCATCGCCGTCGAATCCAGACACAACAGTTGGGTTCCTGCCTTGTTAGTTGAATCCTAGAAATGCGAAGTTATTTTCAAATCACCGAGGAACATGCAACCCATTGCCAAAATTCATCCCCGAGATGACTGGGAGTCGAAATCCACGCATAACCTCATCAACTCTAGTTGTACGTGTTGCCAGTAATTCCATATGTTCCGAATCAATAACCTCGCCTCCACAAGTAGAGTTGAATGTGTTTCCCATTGTACATTTTGCACAACTGGAATATTTTATTTAAATGGAATGATCTTAATGTAACTTGCGAACCATAGCTGAGAGCAATGCGAAGCATAAAATTTATTTATTCCTTTTACTAAGTACGGTGACATGCCTTGCATTATGGCGACTGTTGAATTGAATACTGCACCCATGGAAGACTGTCAGCCGGACAGTAGACACTGAGGAAAGAATCACGCAACAAGTCCAACAAGACTACACTATGTATTCGAGACAAGCGGCGAGCGCACAGTACAATGTCGACAAGGCGGTAAAAGACAAGTGACAACTGCCTACCTACGTAAGTGTCCAATCGGTCCAGTAAACTGGCCAGGTTTACAACCCGAAAATCAGAAAATATTGTGAACAGGTAGTCTGAATTCAACTGTTTTGTAGGTCACATAATTCACTGATGAACCGAGAACATCACTGCCATAAGACCAGACTATAAAGTATTGTAAAATTGAGCAGTAGTGACTACAGCAATGCAGACAATGCTAAAAAGAGGCAAAGGGCCACTCAGCCCATTTTTGAAACATCTTGGTTCCCCTTCTCAGTGTCTCTTCGTTGGTCTCTATCCCATGGACACTGGATTTTCCAAACAAGCGGTGTCTTTTCGGGCCCAGGTGCAAGGAAATCTTTGTCAAGTGCTGGCCATACAACTTTTCTCCACTCGTCATTATGCACATCCCATCCCCGAGCCAGATATTCATGTGTCGGGATGCTAGCAAGATCATTAACGGAGGCATGTTGACTGCGCTTGGTGAAAAAAGATGGGACCCCTGCTCGCAATTTTCTTGAACCAGTTGCACTTTGCTTTTCCACTTGTGCAACTGAAAGAGATATGGTTCCTGGTTCCTGGTTCTCTGTTTTGACTGAAATTTACTCGGGCTCATCATCATTTCATCATTGTACCATCAAATGGGAATAACTTACATCTTGCAGTGTTTGAAAACCCAGCACCCAGCTCAACCTCCCCCTGTTCATAGATGGAGAGCTTCGGTTCGGTCCAAATGTTGTTGAGGTAATTCTGGAAATAAAATTTAAATACCTCAGCCTCAAGTCTAGGAAGCAGATTGAACTGACACTCATCAGCACAACAATGCCACGTATGCGTGATTTTAATGTTGTGTCCGAAACCCAAACCAATACTTGATTCCGATTTACAAAGGATATCTGTGGGAGCGGTGTTTCTGAACTCTGGAGAATGGTTAGTTGAAGGATATGCATACCTGGCCACCACTCACCGGAGGACGTAGATTAATGCCCATTCCCACTTTGACTTCTATGGGGAGAAATTCAGGGTGCTTGGCATCCAATTGCATGGCCTGTGCCCAGTAGCTGATATTATATGAGGAATATGATTTCTTGTCCTCATTCCAAGTCTCTCCAGGCTCGGCAACCACACAGCAATTGGGCATAGCCTTTACAACATTTAGTTAGCAGCAGAAAGAACAGTGATGATCTTGCTTTAGTATCTGTAGCCTCCAATGAAGTATCATTGTTCCGATTGTATGAAAACCCTGCAGTCGCCAAGGGACTGCCCTGTGAAAATCCCAGGACAGCTTTGACCCCTCGCTGAATTTGCTGCTGTTGCCCGTGTTTGTACACTCTCCCAGGAAGGTCAAACCCGCGGGGCAGACTGTCTCGACATCAGATAATATCTGCTTACATTAGAAGAAATACTTACAATTCACGATCAATAATTGACTTCTTTCGATGGGAGATAAAACCGATGCTTGCATAGGAACGATCCACTTGAGTTTCACGTTGTCGAGTTTCAACTTTGAGATCCACTAGAGCAACAACTTCAGATTGGGATAAGGGACGAGTCAGATCACCAAGATCAATAGGTATTTCTGTCTCTCGATTGATTGTGAACTAGGAAGATGATCAGACAAATAATTTGAATTCTTGAAAGCATTACCTTGAAAGTGTAGCCAATATTTACCGCATATGTATGCCCAGCATTGAGTTTGAGGCTGAGTTCAACCCGTGTTCTGTGTAATGGACTTGCCCATTTCCCATCCACCATAGTTGGGCCTCCATCATCCCCACCTCCACCTCCATCATCACCCCCACTAAAATTGACTTCCTGGTTGAAACTCAGTCTGTCATTCTCGCTTCTGCTTGTGCTCCTGTCTCCTCCACCACCATTTCCACCAACACCTGGCCCCCTCCTATTTGGTCCTTCATCACCATCCCCACCTGTGCCTGAGGTTCTATTCTGGCTGCCATTTCCACCTGCACCTGTGCTCCCACTAGTATTCTGGGCACTATCATTTGTTCCACCACTAGCCCTGTCCGGGCTTCAATTGATACTGCTTGAATCAACAGGGATGTTATGCAGACCAGGTTCATCACCCCTGGATAAATCACTTATTATAAAAGCAAATAATGAACAAATGATTTGACGCACAGTAGAGTTAATGCTGGATTATCACTAGTAGATCGGATTACCACTGGAAAGCCTGAGGAATGTGCCAGTGTCTGCACCATATTAACCACCACTGCTTCATTGTGGGATCCAAAAATTGCAAAGGCAGGCTGTGTGGGAGAGAGCATCCAGGCAAAAGGCCCACTACAACCACTGTTTCTGATGGAAGTCAGAAGAGAGCTGTTCCAATTATCCTCTATCCATGATACAGCTTCTACAGGTTCATGGATGGACATCAGGCAGCCCCCACTGCCAAAATTGGCCTGGACACAAGCCAAGTCATCTGTGGTGAAAGAAGTGGGTGGTGTTCTGATGGCCAAATGTTTTTAAGAAGGATGTTGATTTTAGTAAATACATACCCTGGTCTGTCATCGCGAGGTGTGTATATGAAGAATGTTCCAGGTTCCACATTCACTGCAGCGCCGTGGCCATCTGATATCCCTTACCACAGTTGTACAACCCAAATGAGCGACATGATTTTGTGTAGCAGAGGTGCAGAATGTACCTATGTCCTCTGGCTGTAAGGTGGGGCTCCCACTGTTGGTATTTCCTCCACTTTTTGTTGGATTCAACCCTGCTCAGAGATTTGAGTTCAGCACCAGGTATATATAGTGCATGATCTGTACCTGGAAAAATCCCACTAGTTTTGTCACGCTCCCACAGCGGTGGCGGTAAATACCGGAAGGAAGTACTTGCAGTGGAAGGGAATACTGAACCAGGTGTAACAATTCTGGGTTCTGCGGAAGGCTTTAATAATGACTTTTCTAGGTCACTTGTGACACTCAAGGGCTGTCGGTCATTGTGAGGAGGTTGCGATGATTCTAAAGACGATGTGCCTGCCTCCAGAGGACTAGCAAGGCTGTCGTCTGAAGACGGACTCTCTGAGCCGTCCCCCCGGGGAAAGACATAAGATATTTCCCTGCTTCGGGGCAGGACCCGGACAGGGGGCCGCATTTGGCTGGAGCGAATTACTCGGCCGGAAGAACTGTTAGTGCTGCTCTTCGAGATGTTTGTATTGGAAAGAGGGATGAATTCCGCCTGCTCGACGGTGGGTGGGACATGCCGGAGTGATACTTCATAGGCATGTGGTGCATCAGTTCTCATATTTTCTGTGAAATCTGCAAGCTCGTCTTCGCTCGCGGTGTCTACGCCTGCTCATTGAATGTGAGTAAACGCTGTGAACCATGCAGGAAGGTACCTTGAAGCGACAACTCCGCTCCAAACGCAATCCGGTCCGCGAGCCGCTCGATGGCGTTCCCTCCATCCATTTCGTCAAGGGTCTTCTTAATGAGGAACTGGGTGTCGAGGCCCTCGGCAGGGTCGCGCCCCGGTATGCGCATCGAGGGCGCCAGAGACGAGGGCGCGGGCCGGCCAGCGGAGGAGGGCATGGGCAGGGGGGGTGGAAGCCGCTCGTTGAGGATGTCGGACTGGCGCCTGGGATGCGATAGCGAGGAGAGAGGAGAAAATCGCCGCTCAACGTGGTTGTCCCCATAACGAATACAGAGTGGAAAACACTCACGCATGCTCAAAGGTATGTATACTCTGCCGTATCTGCCTCTGAACGCCCAAGTGGCCCAACACACCCGCCTCCGCCCTTGCGTCAACGAGCTCAGATGCCGACTCGGCTTCTTCTCTGTAGGATCAGGAGATCATTAGTAAATCATTGGTACACCAACCTCACGAAAGGAGGATGGTAAGACAGAGGGCAGGGGACGAGTGAGAGAAGAGGAAAGGTACCAAGACGCACCGTAACAACTGGAACACTCTCTGCATCATCCCTATTGCAATGATTTTGCTCCTGATCTCCTCCCGCCGAAGCGCGACATCTTTCGGTCTACCCTGGCCTATGTGGATTGATATGAGTACGATTAAGTGAATTGGAGTGAGCGAACGAGGAGTGAGAGGTAGGCAAGTGCTTCGCGCGGGGGCAGCGGACAATCGACCGCAATGTAACATGCGCAATCGAACCAATAACAGAGAATCGTATCATAAATGTCAAAAAAGACGAAACACGTACGCAGCGGCTTTACCGTCCCATCTCGCTTATTCGTGGAGCTGTCTGCGTCTGTTAGTCTCTTCATTCTTGGTAGCGATGGTCTATCCGCGTCCGTCTCGCCCTCAGGTGGGTCACTGTCGTCCGACTCGGCGGAATCGGAATCGAGCTCCTCCTCGGAGCAGATGGAAAGCATCGCGAGGAGAATCTCGGTGACTGCCAGGAAAGAAACAGCGGTTAGCATTAATTTGTATTAAACGGAGCAAAAAGGGAAGTGGGGATCCCGCTCACTCTTCACCCCGAGAAACGGCAAACTCCACGTAAACGCATTCTGAAAATTAGGCAACCAGTATGGGTGCGGGGATGCGTTGTACTGCCGGAGCGTAATGTTCTTGTCGGCATATATGAGGATGGCGCCCTGGTTTTTATAGACGTCGAGATAATTGGGAGCCTAGGCGAAAGGTTACTCAAACAGGAACCAAGAACAAAAAAGGGATGGAGGCGACGCACAGAAAAGATGGTAATCACCGCGGGGGACTGTTTGGTCGGTGTTTTTCGGAGCATGGCGTATCTTGGGCACAGATCAATAGGATTGAAATGAAAAGAGCGCAAAACGCACCCCGCCTCTTGAACCTCGTGCCCACGAATGATCCCTACCAATCCATTCCGTTTCAAAAACTGGCACGCAGCCGCATATGTGAAGAAGAAACTGCACCCCCGTGTCACGTTATGCAGAAACGTCGTCCCAGGAGGCACCGCATTTTCTTCATGACCAAACCCCGCTATGGGGTCGCTCCACAGCAAATCGCACAGTAGCCCCGCACTTCCGGGCTCCACAAAGCGGTTGAGCGCCTCGATATCAGAAAGAAGCTCGAGCTCTGGAGACAGCCCACCGTGAACGCAGAAGAAGCGGCCGTCAACGAGGGCAGCGATAGGGAGGGCGCGGAAGGAAGCGAGGCATGCGTCGTACACGCGCGGCGAGTACTTGTGCAGGCATTCGCGTTTGAAGGTGAAATACTCTGTAAGTTGCTGACACTCGTGGTTCCCTCGCAGAAGGGTGATTTTGTGTGGGAACCAGAGCTTGAGAGTGTATAGGTACAAGAGGCACTCGATGCCAAAGCATCCGCGGTTGACGTAGTCCCCGAGGAACAGATACGAATTATTGATGAGGGCCCCCCCGACGTCGAAGAGCTTCATAAGGTCGTACTACAAGGAAAAAACCAGTGAGAAAGCTACGGGCAAAAGAAAGGAAGGAAACGCACGTATTGCCCGTGGATATCTCCACAAATTGTCACTGGCCCCGGCACCTCGACCATGTTTGGCTCGGAACTGAGCAGCTCCGTCGCGTGGTCGAGAATGTACAGCGCATGTTCCTCGGTCAGGCGTCCCTCACGAAAGAAATGGTCCCGGAGGACGCGGACATTGGGCTTTGTCCTCCCAAGGTCGTCCTGTACAAAGAACTCTGCATCGGAGAGACAGTGTCTGGCGGGATGCGGAACCTGGCTGTGTGTTTATAAATATCTCAAGTAGAAAATGCGAGTCTTACGGAGGGGATAGGCCTATCGCTCGTGTTGGTAGAAAGAAAGTCCATGAAGTTCGTAGATATTAATGCACTTGCCGCATCGGGATCAATAGCTGTATCCGGCCCGGGCATCCGAAAACTACAAATGTGGTCCGCCCCACCCGCAGCGGGAAAGCCCGTAAAAATAGATACCCCTCCCGGGGCCTAAGGTCATTTAACTAGTAAAAAATATAACCCCATGGGTACCCAAAAGGGTAGCCTGAGGTGGCTTGGGCTAGTATGTTAGTGTCATCCTCCGTTTGTCCGTCGGGCCAATCGGACTTGCCTTGATGGGGTGAGGTCCGACGCTTTTCATTCCACATACCCAAGACACAGAATCTGTGAGGTCTGACACTGTGTTCTCAGTGCCTGCATCTGTCGCGAATATGGTAGATGCTCATATAATTTTACAGCGTTCTCGGTGCAAATCCACGTCACAGCGGCCGTCTTTTCGCGACGATTAGTTCAGCCTTGTACATACATTGCCTGAATTGCAGCCGCCATGCAAAAATTCGCTCCACTAGAACCCGTTCGGTTGTACAATTCAGCTACAACCACCGGTGCTCGGTTTTTGTCGCGCAATCAGCAAGGGCCAAAGTCTCCTACGACCCCGTCTTTCATCGGACGCCTGCCCTCGGATCTGCACCTTCTCATTCTCTCGTATCTCCCTGTCCCCGACTTCCCTGCGTACGCCCGATGTACCCGCGCAACCGCGGGTCTCAGCCGCTCCGAGAAAATCTGGGAGGCCCGATGGAAAGCCCTCGGTATCGAGACGCACCATCTTGGCTCCGTGCTCGATGATCTCGAGGCGCGATTGCGCGGCCAGGCAGCAGCCTCGAGGGCTGCTGCGCCGCCCACGATTTCGGTGGACGACGAATTCGGCGACTTTGCCTCCGTTGACGTCCTCGCCCCGCCTGAGGAATTGGGCGACTTTGTCGGTGCCTTTGGGCCCCTCACGCCCATGTCCGCGCGAATGCCGATCACGTCTACCTCAAGCACGTCAACCTTCAGAACGATGTACATGCGCGCTCATGCGCTACTAAAGCCGCTGACCTCCACGCTTGCGTCCCCGCCGCACGTCATTCTCACCGAGCTCTCGTCCATCCTGTCGACGCCGTCGCTGCGACAAGAGTCCCTCACCCTACATGTCCTCTCGCTGTTCCTCTCCCCCCGGATCAAGCCGCTGCGGAATTGGGACACGATGTACTCGTCCCTCCGCTCGGCAATGGACCGATTCGACGCCAACGCGCTCGCGGGCTTCGACTCCGCAGACAGCCGCGGCGACGAGGAGGGCATGCGCGAGACAGCCGAATCCAGCTGGGAGGTGTGGGACGGCGAAGGCGACTGGGAGATGGGCAAGGTGTGGGCTGAGAAGCGCGAGATCTTCTATCAGCAGGGACAGTGGCGGCCTCTGGACAACTTTACTGCGGAGGGGTTGCTGGACTTTGACGCCATGGACGAGTTCATGGCGAGCATCCTAGCTGCCATCACAGAACACGGATCCCGCGCAGTCCGCGTCTTCCCCCCCGCCTCTGATGTGCTCATTTCGTTCTGCGACCGCGTGGCCAATGAGGTCGTCGCCGAATACACGACGTCGCTTCTCACGCGCGCCAGAGAGATTTCGAATGCCACCTACCTCAAAGCGGCAGCCGCGACGTTCCGGGAATCGTGGAGAATGGTGGACGCGATCATGCAGGCCGCCTCCCAGCGCCCCGACTACGTCGAGCGCACTCGCGCGGAGGACGTGGTGTGAGTAGATGCTCATTTACCATGGTGTCAACTCATTGTTGAAAAGCGGCTCATAGATACAAGATGTTCGAGATCAACATGGACGAATATCTAGATGAGGAGGTCGAGTCGGTCAAGCAGGCTTTCGAAATCACTTGCAGAGGGTGGGATAAGCAGGTTAGTTTGCTACATACACCAACCTGCTCCATGTGCTAACGCTTTGAACTCTCAGATGGCAGAACAGGCAACAAGCGGCTCATCCTCGACACGCTTCCTGTCATCGCACAACCCGGCGCAGGTGAAACGGAATGTGCTTGCTTCCTTCACATCGGTGCTTTTGATGCCTGTGACCATCGTCCCTCGCGCCGTCGGCGGAGTCCTCATGACGGGCGGCAACGCTGCCGTTCAGGGCATCGCTATGCTCAACCCGCAGCGCTGGGGAGGAAGTGGTGCTGTCGGCAACGGGTATTCGCGGAATCTGGAGCTTGAGAAAGGCAACGGCGTGATGCTGTTCGATGGGGAGGAGGACGAAGACGAAAAGATCAACGAGAAAGCTGCTCCTTCCATATGTATGTCTCCTTTCAGAACAGAACGCTCCGTGATATTGAGACTAATTGATATGATGCTTGCAGCGTCTTCGTCGTCTTCCACAACGCACCTAGACCTCCCGCCTTCAGCCTCCCGCAGTACCACGTCCCTGGCAACGTCCGTCAACACAACGAATAGTACGAATAAGCTCGAGTTGTTACTCTCGCTCGACGTTGCACTCGAGCTCATCCATGCCGACCACGAGGCGCTGAAGCGTGTTGAGACCTTCGCGGGCTATCCCGGGCACTATGGGCATCGCGTCCGAGATACCATCGAGGAGCTGTTCATTTTGATGCTCCAGGCTCTCGGCGGGCGACATATCAGCGTCGGATTCGGGTTGTGCGTCCTCATTTCCTACATTCAAAGTCTTGAACGTTGCTGATTAAATTATACTTCAGAGCAACCGAGCAGATGACCTCGTATAAGCCGGAGGACCATCAAGAAACGACGAGCGTCGCACCGCTACTGCAGTTCTTTGAGCTGGTGCACATCGGCGACACCATTCAGTCGATGGTGCAAGTTTTTTTCGACAAGGAGCTGGCGCCGCACATCGACCGTACGGATTTTCTCAATGCCGTGGTTAGAGAAAAGAAGCGGTTCGAGAATGCCTTGGACGATTCTGTGGCCGCTGGTTTGAACGCTGGGACGGAGGTGTTGATGAATCAGGTATGGTTTCAACTCTGTATCCTTGGCTGCTGAACTGAAGGTCCTTGCAGGTAGACCATCTCATACTGACCCTGACGCAACCACGCGAATACTACCCGCCCGATGACGCGGATATGGACTTGAAGCCGACGAAAGGATGCACAGAGGCAATCAAGTGTCTTGAGATGCATTGCAAGCTCTTGAAAGGTAGCACGAGCAAGGAAGTCCTGGAGGTGTTCTACCAAGAAGTGGGGATCCGCCTGATTGCGTGAGTGCAACCGACACACGATGTCGGCGAAGCTGAGGTGTCGCTATATCCAGCATCCTGCAGAAACACATCAAACGGCAGATCATCTCGCTCACAGGAGGGTTCCACCTCATCGCTGACCTGAACACGTACCATGTGTTCATCTCATCGCTCAAGGTGCATTGCAATGCGATCCGCTGGGTATGTGTGTGTGTGCTGACCGAATGTCTCCGCCAGGTTCCCGCTATCACGGCCGATTTTTCGCACCTCAAGATGCTGGGACACGTGTATGTTGTAGACGACGCGAAGGACCTGGCGCAGATCGTCCGCGATGTTTCACGGTACGGTGGCGCGTATAGACCAGAGGTGCGTTCGCTCCTTCCCTTTGCACGCGTGCCACAGAATTGAATTGGCTGTCTGATTGCAGGATATCTATGAATTCATCCAAAGACGCTCGGACTGGAAGAAGATCGAGAAGACTGTGGATAAGACGATGTATAATTTGAGTTTCAAAGAAGACTGTATAATCTGTTAATTTATCTATCTACAAAGCCACTTGAAGGCGTGCGCTGGGGTGCCTGTGCCTTCTGTCTCGAGATTGGGCTTGGATCTAAGCAGAAAAATTGCTTTGACGGAACACGACGACACGTATTTCCGAAAAGGCAGCCATCGCGATATGATCCGAGTCGAATCCCGTTCTTTCCCACCGCAGCCATGCTTGAAACGCGCTCTGTGCTGAAGGTTGGCCGCAGGCCTACACTCTGGTCTGCGGAATCTCAATTACCACCGATCCTTTCCACTGTCTTCCCCGACACGCCTGCGGCGATTGAGCTCCTTGTCGACAACAAACCGCGGAACGTGCGAAGAAATGTTAAGAGATCTTACTAGATTGGCGCCTTACCTCGTCTCTGTCTCCCGTTTTGCTTTCTCGCTCAAGAAGGCCGCTCGATCCTAATCGACTTGTTTGCCCTTACCGGCCCCCCTCGAGAGCAGCCCCAAGTAAACAACGGTCGACCGGTATGGCACGTTCATTTCCGTCTCGTACTACAAAAGCAAACGGATTACAGCGTTACAAAATATCGTCGCCTACTCCATGTCCGAACCATTGAAACCCGTCGAGGAACCAAAATACCCGCCGGGAGTGCCATCCAAGTTCGATCCGGACGGCAATGTCCAACATTTCCCTGGCAATACCGTCGTCTCCCACCTTTCGCCCTCTTCCGAACCTGAGCTATACGAATCGATGCTAGCCCTCTATGACAAGCTCAAGAGGAGCCATCTCAGCCATCTCTATGCGTTCCTCCCACCGTCGAGTTGGCATATGACAGTGTTCGAGGGTGTGTGCGACCAAGTTCGCGTTCCCGGGCGATGGCCAGACGATCTTCCCATCGATGCCTCGCTCCAAGAGTGCACTTCACTGTTCGAGAACAAGCTGTCTTCCTTTGATCTGCAGTGCGATCCGCCTTATCGCATTTCTGTTACCGGGTTCGACCCGTTGGTGTCCGGCATTGGTGTTCATCTTGAACCCTCTACGCCCGGCGAGAACGCCAGGATTAGAGGCCTACGAGATCGGCTGTCAACTCTTCTGCATATCCGCCACGAGGATCATCCTACTTACGGTCTCCACCTCAGTGTGGCGTACCTACTGAGGATTTTAACCGAGGAGCAGGAAAAGGAACTGAGGGAGCTCTTGATGGATCACTTCAACGGCATGCCCAAGCTGTTCAAACTGGGTGCACCGGAGTTTTGCACCTTTGAGGACATGTTGGCTTTCAAGCGGCTGTTCTACTTGAAGAATCAATAGGCTTCTCGTCCGTGTTATTTTGTCCCGTGTGTTCGTGACTCTACCAACTTGTATATCTGTGAAAGATTAACGAATCTGTCCATTCTGCAGGATAAACGAAGCGTTTGTTGTCCCATTCTTCTGTATATCGAACGAATGGTCGCGATATACAGCGTTTGTCAAGAATATCATCGAGTTCTTTGGAGTTGACTCTGGTCCACAACGGTGGCCTGCTTTCGGAGGTCGGCCATAGCTGTCCTTAACCTTCCAGAGCCCAAACATTTGGCGCTTGCCTCTCAAATTCAGTCTCAAGCGGCGAGTCTGGCCTGGACAGCGCTCATTTGATTTGCCATCAGTCACGGTGAAGTACAATATATAATATAAAAGAAACTGAAGTTGTCGCACATCTGCTACAACTTATTGCTTATCTGCCTGCCTGCTCAACACTCGCCTCTGACAGAACACAGGATCATGCACTTCAGACTCCCTTTTTATTTAAGCCGCAATGTCCTTGAGAATGCCGAGATCGTCGGTATTTGTCTCCTTGAGTCAGCAATAAGTGCTTTTACTAATAGTCCCCTAATCCCTCAGTGACAAGAGAATATCACCATCCTTGTATTACGCTGCAATGCCACTCGGCGCTGGCGATAATTCCTTAATAGCGCTGAAACGCATGGTTCCCCCATGACAGCCCGCGAAAATTTGCATCCTTGCATTACGCTGCGCGACTTAATAATGAATTCCTGAACAGCGCCATGATGACAGCCCGAGAAAATCACCATCGTCGCATTACGCTGGGGGGCCGCCGGGGGCCTCTTAAGGAATTCGTGGACAGCGCTGAAATGCCATTCATGTTCACATGGCCCCTCCTCAACTCATCTTTGGCACCGCAAATGTGGGCTCGGTTTGGGCGGCGCCAGAGGACCTCAACACCCTAGCTCAGCTTCTGCGCGACGGCGGTGTTGGACGCCTGGACACAGCAGCACGCTATCCGCCTACATCCCCAGGAGCATCGCAACGGACCCTCGGCGCGCACTCTTTTGGCTCCAAGGGTTTCGCCATTGACACTAAGATCTTGGCATTCACGGCAGATGGTTCTGGCGAGATGACCCCAGAGGCAATTGAAAAGTCGGTCACCGAAAGTCTTGAGGCACTACGAATTGAGAAGGTAAGATGTTTTCTTGGGAGATATACATATACTCAACGCTCGAATGGATAGATCAACGTTTTGTATAGCCACCGGCCTGACCCCAGCACACCGCTCGCCACCCAACTCGAGGGGGTGGACGCGCAGTTCAAACTTGGCCGCTTCAAAGAGTTTGGTGTTTCCAACTGGTCACAGGCCTCGATCGAATCGTATATCGCGCTGGCAAAGGAAACCGGGGCCATCCAGCCCACCGCCGCGCAATACCAGTATAACCTCCTCACTCGCCACGCTGAGAAAGAGTTTCTCCCCTTCCTTCGCAGTCACGGTATCCGCTTCGTCGCGTTCAGCCCGCTCGCCGGCGGCTTCCTGACGGGGAAGGACGCCAGCTGGAAAGAGGGCAATCCCATTGCTGCGGGATACCGAAGCTGGTACATCCAGCCGGGCATGTTTGCGGCGGTGAAGAGGCTCACAGCATTGTGTGCGGAGCATTTGGTGCCGCTGCCGGAGGCGGCCATGCGATGGCTTGCATACCACTCGGCGCTGCGTGAGACGGACGCTATTCTCATCGGCGCGAGCAATGCGGGGCAAGTGAGGGATGCTATCAGAGCCGTAGCTGCTGGGCCACTGCCAGCTGGGCTTGTAGAGGGTATGGATTCGGTTTTCGATCTCTGCAAAAATGACGCAGAGAGCATTGTGACATTCTGAGAGTCCTTCGCGTTGACCAAATGTAGAATCAGATGTGCCATATTGATGTTTTGTGCCATTATTTTCAAGTCGATTTCAAGCCCTGCTGGCGTTCATGCGTGTGATCAGGCGTACTCAACGCCCGCTGCCAAATGGGATTGCAGATCTGGAGAAACTTGGGATTCAGTCCCGGCGTCGTGGGGCAGGTGTTCGTACGTACCCAAGCATTCACAACCGCATTTTTCGACGAGTCTGATGGCCCGAAATTTCCTCAAAAAATGTAAATGCATCTCTCATTTGATTTTCTCCATTCTTGAAAATGGCAAAACCACCAAGGTTCAAAGCAAGATGAGCATTATTGGAACGCTCAAAAATACTTATGATTGTGAAAGGGGCTGGGTTTAGCGAAGCTAACTCACGCTTGCGTTATGCTTTTATATCTTTTTATTTTTATAAAATGAACCAAGCTCCCGAATGGCTTGCCCAAAGCCGTCCGCTACGGTCATTCTACCGCCAATCCATTTGGGCAGTTTAGCGCGGATAGAAGCGGACCCATAGCGTTGGTCAAGTAGAATCAAGGATGCCCAGTCTCCCTTATGTCGGATTGCTCGGCCTATCGGATGTCTCAGGCCAGGAGGAGGCTAAGAATTGTAAAGACCCACCAATACTTTGATTCACCGCGTTCATACACATATTCTCGTAGAGCTCCGCCGCCGCATCTTTCTGGCCTGGCGGTCGTTTTGTCCCTCGCCTCGCTTCCAACTCCTTCACATACTTCATGCGCTCACGCAGTTCCGGAGAGCCAAGATTAGCAAAGGGAAGACCGACGATAACCACAGCTCGAGCAAGATCGTCTGCGAAATTGAGTCCTTCAGACAGTTTCGCACCAATGACCGCGAACTGCCAGAAAAATCAGTCGAACATACGAAGATCATGGGTGCGCGGACATACGAGTAGCCCTCCTTTGCTTTTGACCTGCGATAATTCTGGTCACTTGAAAATTCATCGAGTCTAGCTCCCAGCTTACCGACGTTGGCGTACTGTTGGTCTCGTGAACCGCTGAAGAGTAGTCTTGCAGCACCTGGTCGACCTGAGTGGATTGCTCGGGTTCGAAAAAAACCTAAAAGCCGTTGTTAGGGCGGTGGATCGGCCACTCAATAGCTTTCCCGTCACCTTCTTTTTGCTCTCAAACCGAGCAAGGGCTCCACTTTTTGCCACACCGTTTTCGCCGTGTTCAGAAAGTGATAGGATGGAAAAAATACGATCATTCCCCGCGGCACCAGCGCTGCAAAATTTTGTAGGATTTGGCCGAGCTCTGCGATCTGTGCAGGGTTAAACAATCGTGCGCGGCAGTATAGCTATCGACTTACAACTGTTTCATCTCCCTGCTTTCCTGCTTTGTATTCCAAATCCCCTCCTCGCGGTCCCTTGCCGACCACTATGGTCTGGAGATTGGATTCCGGAATAATGTGGCCGCACGAGAAGCTGGTAATTTTGTCCGGCGGAAGCTGAACAAATAGCTGGTTTATAACATCCGATATCTATGCAAAAAGGTGAGCAAATACTTCAATATCATTTTCAGAATATATACCGGTGACATGGTCCCTCCCGCCAGAATGACCGACCGGGCGCATTCAACCACTTCCAGAAAATGGGGAGCCGGATTTAATAGTTGATACTTTATTTCAACGTCCTCTTGACCCGAGTAGCTAGGTACAAGGGAGAAAGTGACACGACCATCTGCAGCACATCAGCAGAGAACGGAATCAAAGTATAGGCAGGCACACCGTCATTTGTGCCTGTCAGAGCAAGCAGGAATGCCTCCACGGCGTGCAAAGGAGGAACCGCTCCTCGTCTGGGACGCAGCTTGGGATCTGCCGAAGAACCGAATACCCGAATATTAGAAGAAAGGTCAGTCACGCCTGGTTGAAGTAACGCTACCGGACTGTTTTCCGGCTTCCTTGTCGGAATAACCCGAAATCTTCCTTGCGATCTATATAACGCGAAATGGGTCAACAAGAAGTAGGATTTGGCGAATCTTTACCTTGCTTCTCTTCAAGTAACCTTCGATCTCCAACAAGTTCACGCCGCTGGCCTTCCGGCCCAGACGATCCACAAGTTCTGCTGCAGTCATCACTTCCGCTTTGGACCCGTTCGACTTGGTATTTTTCTCTCTCCATTCTACCGCATATTTCTGGAGTGCATCTAAGAACATCACCAGCCGCCGGAGATTCAGCATATTTTGCGCCGACAGTCTTGAAAACCAAACGAAAAATGGTCAAATATAATACGGATACGCGATGAAAGAAACCCAACCTGGTGCGGAATTTCGAAACATATATACACACTTGCTGAAACGATGTGGAGAGAGTCGAGAACGGCAGACGGGCGGTCGAGAGGGAAAGAAGGGTAGGTATCAGATCTAAATGCGTTCAGCATCACACTGAGAAAGAAGCTGAATCGACGCACTGTGAGCTTCGTCGATGATGACGATCTGATCAGTCAAGTCGATTCCAAGCGCCTCCCTGGCGGTTTTCTGGAGGAGGAGGTTGTAAGGAAGCGTGATGAGCTACAAGGAAATTTGTTAGGGAAGGACGCTAGGTTAAAATAAGACGTGCCTCTGCTTGTGGAATCGCACGTCGGGATCCAAAGTATGGGCAAGTGTGGGCGAGGCGGCCCACTGAAGCAAGGTCTTCAATGTCCTTGGGCGAAGCCTGATCCGTTCCTGAATCTCCGCAAGACTCTAGATGATTTGATACCGTACCAATATTTGATCTCGAAAGTCCACCATTCGGGACTCTTCCCCAATTGGAGGCAGATATGGACATCTTTTATCTCCCTTTTCTGAGGCCGAAATGAGATTGGTGGCCAGCATGCAAAGCGACTTGAACTCACCTTCTAAGAGTTCTCGACACCCTTCGTCCAGATCTTTGCTCTTGGAGCGTACATTATCATTGATGCATAATTGCTTGCGAGAGCCCAAAGAGACCGTTCGTGAAAAGACCACTGGCATTTCGTCCTCGCCCTGTAAATAATCTGGAGCAGCGCGTTTTTGAGGAATATCGACGGAGGAGCTGCAATGGGTCGGAGTGGCGACCACCGGTGACAGTTTCAGCCGCCGCATTTCAGGAAGAATTTGTGCGAGCTGGGAGTGTGTTCTGGATGCATAATATATCTTTGTGCAGGTCGGATCCTCCTCCTCGTCGAAGAAACTCTTCCTTGACGTCCCTTTCTCTATTCTAAATTCCGGAATGAGACCGTTGGGAGGGAAAAAGAGAGAATGCCAACCTAGCCATCAGCGCGCGCACCTCAGGAGAGATATTATCATCTTCCTCCACTGTCGATTCGGGAAGAAAGATGTCGTCTGGGTCCGCATCTGACACCGGCGTCGCTTCGGATGTTTTCTAAGCACGGAAAGTAGGTGGCATTCAGAAGTAATATTTCGGAAATGACAATTACACACCGCTTTCTTGTGCACCCGTGAACTAGCCATTCGTTTCATGGCCTCCTCTTTCTTTCGAGCCTCTGCGAGACGCTGCACATATTCCAGCTCTTTGCCCTCTAATTCCCGCGCACGACGTTCCCGAGTTTGAGCCAGCACCCAGTCATGTCCAGCTGAAACGAAAGTCGAAACTTCCTGAATCTCTGAAGGGCGGTAATACAACGTGGTCATACCATCCGTCTCTGTGCCTAGCGCATCCAAGATCCCCTTCTTCGCCCGGTTCTTCTCATCACCGAGCCAGGTGAGACTTGCACAAAGAAGACTGAGAGTCTTGCCCTGATTTACGTGGATGAGGCGTCGACATCTGCGCAGCAAGAAATCCACGTACAGTCCCCGTTGGACTCTCTACAATAGTCACTTTCTTCTGCTCAATCGACGTGTAGAGGTGCCGCATGAGATCAACTTGGATGGGATAAGGAGGAGAGTATGGGAAGGCGGGAAACTCTGTAGGGGTCGGAAGGCTGAGGGAGATTTCCTCCGAGGTACCGGGGACGGACGACATAACAGCCGCACACGGGGCAGAGTAGAAGTTGAGAACAAAGCTGGACGCGTCTCGAAAGCACTCTTTAAGGAAGAGACCCTCAGGGAGACGAGAGACGGGTGAGTGGCAATTGAAACGCGTTGTGACGTTACCCAGGCCACGTGAGTCACTCACAACGCGATACGTGACGACACGGCGCGTGCGGAGTGGAGTTCAGGTCGTGAACCAAAGTGCGTGCAAGGCCAAAGCGGTTTTCTTTTAACTGTTACAAGATTGAAGTTGAAGATGGTACGATGAGCAGATATTCAAAGTATTCCTATCCATCACATCGGTTCGATAAATCCACCCGGAACCCGCTGCTGCTTTTGGGCGTGAAAGTCCGGCGAAACATAATCTGTGAAGTGAAGAGCAGTGGAGAAAACGCCATCCGAGATGAGCTGAAGGCCCTCTACTACGGCTCCCGACGCATCCATCGCCCATACCATCACTGCTAGAGTGTTATCCGATTTGCGCCGCAAGATACTGGACCAAATCCGTAAGCAATATCCTTCGTGCAGCATTAGCATTACACTTACCTGGCCGGCAAAACAAATATAGTTTGAGGGCTGCACGAGTTGAGTCTAAGCTAATCCAGAAAGACGGCCACCCACCCTATGCTGTTAACATATTTTCCAACCTGAGAAAACAGCGTGAGTGAAGAAACAGAGAACCACTCCGTGAAGCCAGTACCTGCCACCCGTTCAAATATATCTGAAGGCGGAAGTTCGACACGGTGGTGCTGTTGCTCCGAGTTACTGACAGCCGGACAGGCGCATCGATACCGACAGAGACGGGCAGCGCGAAAGTCGTCCTGTAGAAGTTGATACCAGCCTTTGAGACGCCGGAAAGCGGAGACCCAGAGGCCCAGGACTGGTCTGGGAATCCAGGAAGATGGGCACCAATTCTTTCTGCCCACAACCCGCCTTCATTGATGTATCCACGGAAGGTATCAGGTGTATTCGCGGCTCCACCCTGAAGTAACGTCATATTCGGCCGTGAATACAAGTTCAAGGCGGAGTAACCTACCAGATTCCCTTGCAATCTCCAAGAGTCGAACTCTGTATTGCCTCTTACGAGGGCATATCCCCGGATGCCTCGAGGCTCTTTCCCGCCATTTGCTATACAACACATCAGAGGTCACATTTGAACGGTAATGGAGCATCGCACTGTTTGTTTCGATAATGCTGCGTCACATGTTTTCAACAATCCATACGAAAATAAGGCGCCTGGACTTACCCCATGTGATCTAAGAACAAGAGGTGAGCAAGAGCTGGTACACAAGGAGATCGTCTTCACCCTGGAACACGACGAGAACGTTGGTTTGGCCGACTCTGAGCGTACCGCTTGGGATGGGCCAGGAGTCGGACGACAAACTGATTGTTGCATTGCCCTGGCTGGATCCCAAAAAGACGCCATTCAACCATGCAGAGTAGCCTGGTGGGCTAGCGTTAGGCGCGAAGGAGGATTTGAGGGAGGGGACACACCTCCCGCGAATCCGTATTGCACTGTTAAGTTGACGGCAGTTTCTTGACCGGATGCATTGAAACGTCCGCGGAATATGAGATGGCCTCCATAAAATCTGGTCATCGCGTTCAGGTGGGGCTACAATTTAGACGCTTTCCGTACCCATATTGTTGCGAATAAAGGACTTGACTTCCCGCCAAGGGCGGCAGATTCGTGTACTGAAACAATCGAGTAAGAAACCATGACAAAAAAACTGAAGCATTTTACATTGGTCGTGGTCTGGTCCGCGAGCGTAAAGTTCGAGTCATCAAAGTCGGGGTCGATCTCAGGCAAGCTAGCGGCGAAGGTCAATCAAATATCTAGGTTAGGAATCAGGCTGCAATACCTTCCAGATACCTTCCAGTTCTGCAAAACCGGAAGACTGATAGTGTTCGTACCGCCCACTTGCCCAGTGAAGGATCCCCGGGTCGTCTTTTTAATCGCGACAGGTACTTTGTTCCACAGAATCTTGGAAACAGATTTCGGGGCAATTACTTCGATCGCAGTTGTCCCATTCAAATCACCGGTCTGGTATGGAAATTAATACGGCTCATAGACCTGCAAAGTAAAAAATCCTACCAAAAACAGCGTGTTAGAAAGTATGGATGCGTTACGAAGCACGTAAGGACCCGAAACAAGCACTCTGCAAATGGGTATCAGAGAGTGCCTAGACGAACATGAAAAGGCCGACGTTTGATTGCTGCCGATGGAGAAGAAGTTCCCAAAGTTTCCGGGACCTGCGATGATGGGGGCGTGCCACTGGTTTGCCGTGGGCTTGTCCAGTATGACGGCGACAATGCGGGTAGTACCCAGCGTAATCGGGACGAAGGAAGATCCGTTCAGCGTGTAGCTGAGTACCAGAGTGCCGTTGGAGAAGCTGGATGTCACTCCGGAGGTTCCAGCGAGATTCATAGTCGGCGCTGATTCGAAAAGGAAAGAAGTCTCTCCTGTTTGGCCGGTGGGCGCGTAGAAAATGATGTAGTCCGTCTTGTCAATTCTATCTAAGCATAAGATCAGGTTCGGAGGAACTCTGGAGACTCACGTTGTCCATGTAAAAATCCTGGTTTTGTGTGAGAATTGTTTTGATAAAGTTCAAAGAAAGTATTTACTCGGCGGTCGAGTAGAGAATACTTGTCTTGCTTATGCCAAACACGTAGTCAGTAACTAGAATCTGAAAAGCCGGTCAATGGGGATATATATCAGGTCATGTTCATATAACCTTGCTCTCCCCGTCCATTGAAGGTCAAGGCCCCAGTTTTGGGGATAAGCTGAGACCCTAAGGATGTCTGAACAGTTATTTGAGTCGTAGTCAACTCTGTAGAGCTGAGAATAAAAGTCAGTTCTGCCGATTTTTACGTCGAAGTGAACACATTGGGAAAAAACCGAAGCCGCTCAAAATGAGGTCGGGATGCCACTCACACAGAGCTGTTGTGGCGGGTGACATAGAACCCTGCTCCAGTGTCGGGGTTTCTCAGTTCAGCTGTGTGGATCAACGTCGAAGTCGTGTAATTGGTTCCATTGGCCAAAAGATTAGCAGCGAGGAAGTCGCGCGAAACGCGGAGGAATAAGCCTAAATGCAAGGTCAGTATTCCAGTTAAAAACTAGAAGATGATATTTGCCTTGAAGTCTCATTTCGTTCATCTTGGGTCCAGCGACACGATTTTCGTTAATTCCCCCGCCATAATCATACGAAGTGTATGAGACCGGGGCCGCGATTGAGCCCCAGTTAGAACCTCCAAATAGCATGTAAATGTCTTCCGAGGATATTAAGATCAGGGTACTCGAAACGAACAGTCCAACTGACTGAGGATAGTTGCCGTTTGCGCACTTCACGAGCTGTCAGTACTCGCATCAAAGAAATATTCGAGACATACTAGTTTTCTTTATAGAACACATTTTCTGTCGTGGGATTTCTCAGCGGGAGGTTGCTCAAAAGCTGGGAACACATCTTACCAAAGTCGGCGTTGGTCAAACCAGGATTGATGCTATACTTCTCATAGCCTGTTCCGCCAAACGCTGCGATCGAAAACATAAATGATAAAGAACGAACGAGAGGAAGAAAAAACTCACGGGCCCCGCCCCAGTTTAACAGGAAGCCTCCTCCGAACTGTCAAGAAAGTATTGGAGACTGCAACAGCAGTTTGTGCACTGTTCCTCACCTCTGCTAGGCAAAGTGGGTTTGAAGGCGCCACCGCTTTGTGGGCTGAATAATAGATGGACTGGACTTGTGCCCAGCTGTTCGCTCCCTGTGGATACGAGTCTCCGCTAGAACCAAAACTCTGAGCAAAATGAATGTTGCCGATCAGAGGGGAGGCGCACCAGTATATATTGACTCGACCCGTTCCAGGCAAATCCGGGGAGAAATTTCTGAAATGCCATCAGTTCGTCCGCGATTTACATGCACCAAAAGCTGACCCTGCTTGACCGGAATGCTGATCATTATGGGTGATTGCTGAAAATCCTGTGAGTTTATTGGAGGTGCACATTAAGGATAAAAACGTACGGATGACAACACCGTTAGCACGGTAAGTGTCGATCACGGCCTGCATGTACGGGCTTTGGGTGGTTCCTGCGCTGAATTCGTTCTGAGTTATATTATATCAGATTCCAAAATGGAATGCCAGTCGGGAGGTAGCCGGCTGTACCTCTGCTTGGACAAGAATAACTAGAAGGGGAGGATCACTATCAAAGAGACGATGCAAGACAATGGATATTACTGGAGCCCCCGTTGGTGATTTGGTTTCTTGCAATAATCTTTGAGATGGCAGTCATATACGGCACCCAGGCTTTGAAGGTAATTCAGTCACTGCGTTTTGCCGTCCCAATGAGACGTACTTTCAGTATAGTTAGGATTGTTCGTTCTCAAAGCCCCTGCGATATTTCCTACAAAACCGGGAAACCCGCCGCCCGTAGTTTCGGCATCTACCAAGGGTTGAGATTTCTAGAGAAGTTGGAGCTCGCGAACTAACTGATGTACGGTCCGGGCCGCGCGATTAGCCAGAGTCCTGCCTTTTTAGCCTCTTGCATGAACAGCTCAATATCACGGTAGGTGTTTGCTTCGAAGTCGCCTAGGGAAAAATGTGAATGCCCGTTACCCGCCAAAGCCAAATGATCTTACCATTCCCTCCGTTGGTGTTGAGTTCCGGGAAATGGAGAGCCCAATTAACGTAAAATGAGACCTGCCCTCCGCATCAGCGTCGACGTTTCTTGTTTAAAAAACGACGGAATAAATACCGTGTTGAACCCGTTTGCTTTAATTTTCTGCAGAACATCGGCCCAGATGCTAGGGTCTCCGGGCTGAATTTTGTGAGTACAAGTTGAAAACCGACGCAATATTCTTGTACTTACTAACCGCCAAGGGTGAAATTCGGCAGAGAGAATGAACGTCCGTTGCCCCTGGATAAAAAGTGAATGCGGGTCCCAGCTGACGGTTGTGGTTAAGCCGGTATCATTTCGACGCGAGTGTTCATGGAAGGCAGCAGAACAGCTTGAAACGACGAGCAACAACGGGGCCAACAGTCGAGCCAACATCTTGCTTCCAATTCGCGATTTTCACAAAAACATTGTTGCTTTTAGCTTGCCACTAGCTAGTCATCCGACCATCTTCGGAAGATCCTCTCCTGCAGAGAAGCTCTGTTTTTGGGACCAGGTGACGGGTCGGGCGCAGGCGGGCGTGCATGACGGTCCGGCGTTCGATGTCAATTTGTTGTACATAGCTTAATGTCGCGGAGGCGGCGGCCGTTCGGAAAGCTCCGACAAAGGTGGCATCAACCAATAGCGAATCGGGAATTATTTGAGAATTATCGCAAGGTTATCATAATCGACTGAGGTACGAGCTAGAATCGAACTATAGCTATCGTGAGAAGACAATCGTTCTCAAGAGAGCTGTATTGGGTAAATTAGTTTTGTCGTCAAGAGTGGGATGCTGCCACTAAGTATCGTCAGCGGGCATTGCTCAATGCTTGATTTTTTCCACCGCTGCACGGCCTGGTGGTTCTTCAACGCTGGATGAATAACTTTAGCACACCAAGTTTCCCAACAAACCAACAAGCTCGATACCTGGCAAAATGTGGTGTGAGCCTTTGCCTTGCGACCAGTCCCTCTACATCCAGGTTGACGGCACAAAATTCTAAGCACGGGATGGTGGCGAGTCGAGATAGTGCGGCTGGGGTCAGCTGGCTTTCGCTGTCCGAGCCCCCAGAGCTCGGTAGGTCGTCACATATTTCTTCAAAACCAATCATGGTTTTAACAAGGAGGATGGGTCCAGAATCATCCAAATATTCCCAACCTTTAGGTTATTGATGTCCATACAGAAATGCGCGTTATCGAGAATTGCCTCTTGAATGAAAGGCGGAAAAGACCGAACAAGGCAATTCGCGCGAGGGTCGAATTCGGGCCCATAGTTGATGACTCCATCGATCCGGCAAGTGCGATAGCTACGTTCCCATCTGTTTGTCGGGGGCGGTGAATGCGCCATCGGTTCGTAAGCGCGGTGTCAACTTCAGCTGTTCCCCAGCCTGGACATGTGCAAAGAAATCCTTCCATTCACGGATAGCTGAAAGGTCTTTGTCGCTTGCATGGACGTCGTGGATAGGGCAGCAGCAGAGTGTACAAGGCTCAAAGGCCTCCAAGTTGTAGTGCAGACCGACTTGGCGACAGCAAAACTCGGCCCTGGGTGGTTAAGCTTGCCTCGCCTTTCTTCGTCATCGTGTTCACCCTTCGTTGACGGAACAGTGTCGGGTAGTAGATTCCGGCGTCCGCACCCATGAAGGCGCGAAGGCGATCGCCTCGGCTGGCTGGCCATCTCGCCCGGCCCATCCGAATTTCTGCTCCATCTCGTCGAGGTCTGTGGTCACGACACGGCGCACATTTGGAACGTCAAATCCGTACGCTGCCGTGTCCGTAACCATGATGACCCAAACTTTCCCAGAAGCAAAGTCTGCCTTGAGTTTCCGCTGGTAACTGCCTGTCATCAGGCCGTTATATAGTTTGATGAGGTGGCCAGCATTCGGAACGGTGGAGGGAATCAATTTATCGAGGTAGTCCATAATGCTGAAGCCGCGCTCGATCGTCTTTGCAAAGATGTCGGTCAAGATGATGTCGAGAGCACTTTGGATCCCCTTAGGTACGACAAAGGCAAGGTCGAGGTGTTCGGTTCCAGTGGTGGGATGTTCGTAGAAACGAGGGATATATTTAATGTTTGGTCGGTGCATAGACATATGCACCAGACTTGAAGCCATATTTTCGTGCCAGAGCTGGAGCACGGTCCGCTTTTAAGGTAACGGTGACCACAGTCCATATCGTGGAGATGCCGACTTTGACGCGAAAAGACCGAGATATCCGGCAGCGAAGACGCAACCCTTCTGGTCGATGAGCTGTCCCTCGTCGACAGAATTCCAGCGCACAAGGGTGACGAAGGCCGGTGAGTTATGTAAAGAGCTGTTGCATGCGCTTCCCCAAGACCATCTGCGGCGTCATGGCGGTGACCCGGATGTCGTCACCGCGCGTCGATTCTGCCCGGAAATCCCGGCCCTCGAGAGTTTACGGCGGGAGGAGGCTCATAAAGCGTGTCAGACGCGTCTATATCTTGCATTCGGGTGCAGGTGAGTTATCGTAGATTCTCGAGGGATGGGCGGAGACAAGGGCGGCATTGCAAATTATTTAAAGCGCCGGTGCCAATCAATTCAAACTCAGCTTTAAAGCCGCAGGGTATTATTAGTCTCGTTACTCAGACTTTATTTCGGCCGTTGACAAGACAGTCGTTTAGACTTGACCTCATCCTCCTCATCGCACTGGTGCCAGTGGTGGTTTCCAAATGACTTTTTCTACCTTTACCACTCCAACAGGTCAGATTCTCTGATCTTCTCAGCCAATCTGGGTCGTCAACATTCTCTAGGTTTCCTGCTTCCTTCCGTACACTCTGCGCCGCCATTCTTCACGTTAGTCGCTCGCATACCTGCTCGATCACCTGCTGTACGTCGACTTTCAGGCAACAACCGCACCCAGACTCGAATGCAACGGTAACTGAACAATGGACCACACTCTTCCTTACATATGCACGACATCGGAAACTGTTCGTTTTGCGAGTCGAGGATGCCGAAACGACAGATAGTGAATGGGTCGAAGTGTTACGGAATGAACGGATAAATCGTGGGTCGACTATCAGCCCCTCATCCCATACTCACTCAACGATGCAGGCAAACTCCTGCCCTCATATCTATCCGCAATCATTGCAACGATGGTGTCCAAGAACGTGGCTACATATGACCCACCAGGGCAGAATCGCTCGGTTCTGCTGTATTGGCGATTGCCCGAAGAATGGGCCGAAGTCTTGCATGGATGGGTATGCTTTTCAAGCGCGATTATTGAACCGTGTCTCACTACTGGCCAGGCGATATCCACGGGGCAATTAAACACAATACTAACGTTCTACGAGATTACCGATCCACCTATACCGTCCCCGCTTTCCAACATCCCCATCACACTGCTGCGGAAAGCCATTGCCGTATTGGCCAAGACGGGGCGTTCTCAGCTAATAAGCATAGCAGATGGCGAGGGTGTGCGACTATTCCAGGGCACAGGAAAATAACCCGACCAGTTTTCGCTGTACTTTGTATGCTTTGGCCAGGTAGAAGTTTGATGTTATTGTAGATTATGGAAATTCCCTGTGTGCTTTTAATTAGGACCATGTATAGCTCTAATTTGCTCATTTCAGGCTCACGAAGCCTGTAAATATCGCCAGTAGCATGTAAAGTACTCAGAATGCGACGAAAGGAAACTGTTGAAGGAAACCAGTAACAAACAGCAAAGCTGGACACATCAGCCCGCTTTTCCTTTATGTCCGGCCTTTGGCGAGATAGCAATGCTATTGTACATTATGTGAAGCACAAGAAGCAGACTCGGTACACATTAACCAAGCATTTTCCTGAAGTCGTCCTGCCCTCTGCCTTTGGCAGGGGCAGCTGGAGGATCTCGAGATCCGCCTGCAACTGGAGCTGCTGCTGCGCGGGGGACCGCTTTACGATGCCCCAACCCAGCCCTTGGCTTAGCTGCGCGCGGTACGAACAGACCCTCGCTCTTTAACGCCGCCTTATCGGTGCTTTCTTCGGACAGCTTGAGCGTATTTCCGTTGAACACCACCGGTTCGGTGCGCAGCAACAATTTGCTGGCTTCCTGCAGATGGATGGATGGATTAGACGCGGTACTCATCTCGGATTCAAAAAGAGTGGGACGAACCGCAGCGTTTTCGAGCTCGACCACCGCCTCGTTCAAGTCGACGAAGACCTCGACGCGCTTGACCTTTGCGATCTTCTCCATCGCTTGCTGGAGCAAGCCTTCCTGGGTCCCGACAGGAAGATTGCGCACGCGCACTGAGCGAGTACGAGCGTCGGCCCGTTGACCCAATCCGCTCTCTGTCTCGACATTCCTAGGTGGAGTCCATAAACAGTAGTTGTTGGCTATCAATAAAACCTACCTTTTCGCACGGGCCCGCGAATCCGCCAGCGTTACTGCGATGCGGCGTTTCTTGAGCTCTTGATTGTTAGCTTCCAAAGCAGCCTGCGCCGAGCTCTAAACCAATTATCAATATCCGACAAGGGGAGGGTACAGCGCAGCGCATACCTCTTCCTCAAATTCAACGAACGAAAAGCCCCTCGAATGGCCGTCCTTGTCCGTCGCCATCCGGACTTCTTTAACGCTGCCATACTAGCGTCCAGTCATCAGTCAATGACGTGAGCGGGGAATGTAATGGAATGGGCTTGCTTACAGTTGCAAAGAGCTTCTCCAGATCCACTTTAGTGGTGAACTTGCTTAACCCCGCGACGTAGATTTCGCGTTCGTTGGCGTCCTGGTCCGTCCGTTCCTTCCTGCGCTCTGGGTTGGATATCGCGACACTCAGGGCCATGTTGGGTTCTAGCTCGCGCCCATCAAGTTCGAGGGCCCTTTGTGCAGATGCCTGCCGAGAGTAAACGGCGGGACAATAGAGTGAATTGCCACACGTACAGGGGAGGCAAATTGGACATAGCAAAACCGTCTCGTGCTTTTGTACTTTTTGCTGGGCCAACGAAGTTCGAACAATACGCCATACTGGGAACACTCGAGTCAGAACGCGGAGGGATGTAAAGAAAGCGCGCTGACTGCTCCAAATAGCTCCCGCATGAACGCATCGTCGGCGCTTTCAGGGAAATTGGTGACATATAGCGTGGATTTCTGTGCGAGATGGACGGCAACTTCTTGATCTCGCAGCCTTTTCTTGTCCTTCGTCAGGGCCGCAGGGACGCTGTCCTACACAACCAGTCAGATACAGCATGACGTGCAGTATTGAGTAGGTTTACCCGTTCGAAAAACTCGACCGTGGCAACAATTGCGCCAGATAATTGAGTAATCTTCACCTCCCGAACTTTTCCGCACTGCAGAAAAGCGATTAACGTTGATCGCGTAGTCTTGAGAGCAACAGGACTCACGTCTTTGAAGAGAGCAGTCAACTCATCCTCTGTGATACCATCGGGGAGGTCTGCCACAAACACTGTGCAGTGTTCTCGATCCCTAGCAGAACGGTCAATCTCCATCTCGCTATCTTTATGAGCTGACGTACCTCTTGAGTGTTACAGGTTTGGAGTCTTGACCCAGAACACATCAATACCCAGCCATCGAAACGAAAACGAAGCCTACCAATTTTCGCTTTTTTGTGTCCGTTCTCCGAATCGCCGTCCTCCGCCGCGCGTTTCGTCCCACGAGGGCCGGAGTCGACATCCATGGGTTCCGCAGGGCTGATGTCGGGCACAGGAGCCTGAGCGATGGGTACAGACGCCATCTGTTCCGCGGCATACTGCGCTGCCTGCTTTTCTGCAGCCTGCCGACAAAAGTGAGTCAGCAAAAGCGCAGAGAGCGAGATGCTCCCCCACCTTCGCGCGCCGCGTATTGACGACATATTGTGCCTTCTCGATCTTGTCCCCGCACGCGTCGATTTGCTCCACCGACCCATGCAGATGCTCAAACGCCAGCCACGCCTCCCAGACCGCCTCTGGCCAGTCGAGGTTCTTCAGGTGCAGGTCGATGAACGTCTTGCGCGCCTTGTCGAGCTGGCTGTTTTTTCTAGGGTATGAATGAGTTCAACGATACCGCTACGGCTCAAGGGGAGGTGGGATAAACAAACATCAGGGCATCGGTATAGGAGATCCACGCAGTGTAGCTCGTCTTGTAGTGTTTTGCGGCACCGTTCCAGACTTCGATGGCGCTGTCCGCCATGTTTGCCGTGAAGTACTGTCTATTGATTTAGCTCGGTGTGTGTTGCGAGTTGAACAACTCACCACAGAAGCCAGATATTTTTCTAGGCGGAGGCGAGGATCCCCGGTCGGGGAAGCTGGGTACAATGAGTCGAAGGTCATACAATACTCAGCAAATAACGCACCTTTCCGTACCAAGTCGATACCGGTCTCCAATCCAGCAAACATCGAGACCAAGAGTTCCTCGTCTGTGTTGGTTCAACTCGATAGCCTGTCTTCGAGTGCAAGTCGAACACGCACCACCATCACTAGCTTCAAACCGCCGTTTGTCGTACCCCGAACGGGCCAAAAGGACAGGGACGAGCTGCTCGATATCCGACTGGAGTAGATTCGTACTGAGCGCTTTGTCATAGATGTCTGGAGAGCCGTCAGCCTGCTGCAAGAACGCTTGAATAAATATCGCACGCACCTGAGACGCTTTGAACTGACGCTTCGTCTTGGTCTTCCGCGCGTTCCTGAGCCGCCAAGTTAGTTGTGGCGTACTGGATGCAAAGGTAAGGTTCTCACAAGACAGCGTATATACCGCGCCCAAACTTCTCCCGATCCAGGGACACTACGCACCGCCCGCTGTAATATACCCAGCTCCGCGTCAATCCCAGCTTCCAAAATGCGCTGTAAAATGCCATGTGAGACGGAGACGCGTGAAACACAGACAGAACCAACCGCAGTATCGCAATAACCGGCCCAAAACGCTCGGAGGGTCTCTTCCGCTCCTTGTTCACCAGAGAAGCGCCGATTGGCGGTATCGGCGATGGCACGCTCGTACAACGTGCTCAAGATAGGATAACTGGGATTTTTAGCACGGCGTTCGGACGCTATGTACAGAGCGTAGGCTTCGGGGGTGCGGGATTCCAGGGACGTTTCCCATGTCTCGCGCCGCTGGAACGCTTTGACGGCCGGGCCCCGAATTTTCGATGCCTTGACGAGCAGGGATTCATAGTCACCGGGAGGCTTGTAGCTGGTTGTGAATGATGAGTAGATTTGGCCAGTTCCTTCGGACGCTGTCATACAGTTAGCGTATAAACGAGCCACTGGACTTGGTGCATACTAGCATGGGGTTGACCAAGACGAGCCAGAAGAAATGCTTCGACATGGGCAACAGCTGGCGCTCTTCACGAAATTAGTCACAGAGCGAATGGGTATTTTGAATACGTACTTCTCTTCCTCCGGCAAAGCAGCCAAAATCTCAAGTTCCCATTCCTGTAATTGATCCCATAGAAGGTGACTCTATTACAAAATAATCAGAACATATAGAGCAGATGCGAGCCGAATACGGCCCAACTCACCTGAGTCAAATGCCAGACGCCTTTGTCAACAACTTCTCCGAGTGCTTTCCGCGTCCACTCAACCGAGAAGAGTTCTCCCAGCTCTTCAGGCTTTTCTGTTTCCAAATAATGCTCGTAACGCGCCAGAATGAACTCTACGTGTTTTTGAGTACAGGAACCGCTAAATTGAAGTCAGCGTTGAATTCGAATTGGACCCAAAACACGCAGACAGACATAGATAGTCCTCCTCGGCGAGCTTATACAGAGCCAGAAGTTCTTCAACATCATTCGCAGAGTTGAGGTCTACTGTTTCCTGTTTCGCCTTGATGAGGGCTAGCCAGACATCCTCTCCAGCGGCGAAAAATGAAGTCATCATTTCCATGGCCGCAAGAGCATCTTCCTGCGCGCCCAGAGACTGAGTTAGGCGGATGTGCGTAGCATGCAGCGAAAGGTCAAAGGGTTTCGTTTCGAGTTGACTGAGGACACTAGCAAGGGCATCGAGGTTCTGCGACTTGTCCATGTCGGGGATTCGCCGCGGCTGAAGGACGTGACGACGGAGAGTGACCGCCACAAACCCCAAATGGTAATTTCTGAGAGAGACTCATTCAGTTCTGCTGCAATTTGGCCACAAGTTGGCGCAGAGGACATGCTTAACCCGGTGCGTCATGGGAGATAGAAGGGCGAAAGCCTGGCTGCTTTGTTGAGGACCACTCGGACGCCAGCACTGGACACTGCCTCTTCCTCGCATTCCTCCATTCTCGGCGGAAATTCTCGCCGCTCTTCCGGATCCATCTTGCTTTTTGTTCTCGGCGCTGGCGACGACATGTCTCATATGGCCACTCGGGCTTACCCCACAAAGCCATCTCCTCCATTCTGATTGCATTGTTTCCTATATAACAACATATGCAAGTCACCGGCGCCGCCTCCCTTCTACACCCGCACCATGTCCCCTACATCTCGCATGGGGCGAACCCTCCGCTCGTTCACCAAGGCAGTAACCAAGCTGAACTCTCTGTACGCTTCAAAACGCGTAGTTCCGCTCAGCTGTACTTACTCTGATTAGTTTCCTGCCAAAGAGCAACGCGTATTCACCCCATGGACAGGCCTGGGATGCTGAACATCCTTGGTGGTACCGAACTATACGCGTTCATTTCATCCATCGCCTTCCCAATGAGATTGTCGCGCGTATATTCGTTCTCGGTGCGGAAGACGACGACATGCTGCCTGTGCACGGTGCGTGCTCTGCTTTTAATTTCCTTACCTGTTTGATTTCAACTCCAATCCGCAGTCTCCCACGTCTGCAGGAGGTGGCGCGCCATCTCACTTCATACACCGTCTCTCTGGCGCCGCATTTCGCTGAGCCCTCAGGAGCGGATGTGGAGAGAGCGGATCTACCGCGCAAAAGCGTGTTCTCTGGACGTGCACCTTATCCCGTGGCGCCGCACTAGTTCAGGCGCAATTGTGGCGCAGAGGCTTGATATCCACACCGTTCAGATGTGCATGCATCTTGTCTCACCACTCATCCGCCGATTCCGGACCCTCGTGATCGTTCTCCCAACATACGAACCTTTCCTTGCCAACGCAGCACTATCCGGATTCTGTTTACAGAAGAAGGGGAAGGCGTCGTTACTGGAAGAACTGACACTCATTTATCGGGCGAATGACGATGAGAAGGAATTTTGCCTGTTTTCAGGTCACTCTCCCAGACTTCGCCGCCTCACGGTCGACGGATTGCGGTTAAGGTGGTTTCCGTCGCTGTTCCGGAACCTGTCCTTCCTCGACTACACTCACCATGGATTCTCTGGTGGTGACCAAGCGGTGGCCGAGCTCTTGTCAATGCTCGCCGTGTGCACAGGGCTCCAGGAACTCCGGATTTTGTTTCCGCACAAGCCTCAGACGCGTCCTCCGGTACCGTTCCACTACAATCTACGACGCGTTGTGCTGCCATGGCTCCTTCAACTACATTTACGCGTCGAGACGCGTGATATTCCACCAGAGCTCGCTCGTTTGGTCACATCTCTCTCAACACCGGCTCTCACATCCCTGTATCTCCTAGACCTCGGGCGCCGCAACCACCCTTTTCCTAACCTTAGAAGTTTCATGACGCTGTACCCACCCCTGAGGTCTTTGCAAACGGTGTATCTCGAGCATGGATGGAATTTCCTTCCAGTTCCCTGGTGGCGCGGTTAGCCGGGCCGGGTGAGGTTTACCCCGCCCGGCCCGATCCGGACAGGGGTTGGGGCGCGTGGGCTTGGACGCCTTCCGACTCTTCCTTCAACCATGTCGGCACAATCTTACAGCGTGCAGAGCCTGTACGACCTCACGGGGCTGGTGGCGCTCGTCACGGGCGGAGGGACTGGGATCGGGTTGATGATCTCTAGGGGACTGGCTGCGAACGGCGCCAAGGTCTACATCACTGGACGGAGAAAGTCGGTGCTGGACAAGGTGGCCGATGCTTGGGATAAGACGAAAGGCGAAATCATCGCGTATGTGCTGGTCCGCGACGTCTGAAAAGGCTTCTGAATGTGCCGCGATCAGGGTGGAGATGGATGTGACGAGTCGGGAGAGCATCCAAGAGGCGAAGAAGCTGATACAAGAGAAGGAGGGGAAGCTGCATATTCTTGTCAACAAGTGCGTCGGATTCTCTCATCTTTTAGCCAAAATTGAGCTCGTTTCAAGTGCAGGGCAAGTGGGTCCGGTCTCCCCCTTCCTTAGCAATCCCTCGGCACCCGAGCGTAAAGACGCAGAAACCTTGGGCCAATCCTTGTTTGACAATGAAACCCCCGGTCAATGGGGAGATCTGTATTCAATCAACACGTTCTCGATATTTTTCGTGACGACCGCGTTCTTGGGATTGCTCGACAAGGGCAGCCGCGAGTCGCAGACGCCTGGTTTCATCTCGAGCGTGATCAACATAACGAGTATCTCCGGCGTCATCAGGCTCGCTCAGGATCACGTATGTTTCTCGTCCATCCGTGCTGTGAATTGCCTCTCACAGTCCCTTGCCTCTAGTTTGCGTACAACAGCGCCAAGGCTGCGGCGTCGGCCCTCACCAAGATGCTGGCGACCGAATTCGCGCTCAAGGGCGCCCTTGTGCGCGTCAACGCTATCGCGCCGGGTGTGTACGCGTCGGAGATGACCTTCGACGAGATCAAGCCTGAGCAAGTGAACTTGATCGGCAAGGGTGTCCAGCCAGTGCCCGCTGGACGGGCTGGGACGTGCGCGCCGCCTTCGTTTCTCCGTGCAATTAATAACCACACTTCGCAGTGCGCAAGAGATGGCCGGGACGGTCATTTACCTTGCCAGTCCTGCGGGGTGTTACACGAACGGCCAGGTGAGTTTTGGCTCGCGTCATTGGTGCTATGTTGGCTGAAATCTGTCATAGGAAATTGTTATAGATGGGGGATACGTTTCAGTCAACCCTACGCTTTGATTTGTATCGAGTCTATTATAATTTTGCATTCGACATCTACGCTCTTGCGTCTCATCCTGGACGCGTCTGAATCCTGAATCCTCGGACATCCCGAGCCTTGATTTTTTACTCGCGCCAAGCTTGTGCTTTTCTTGGATGGCAGATCTGAACAAAGGCCGTCGGCGTCGGTGATTCAACGACCAGGCATATTGTCCAGGCTAGCTTCTAAAGGCGAACAGGTGGATTCCCTGGTCAAGTGCTTGCTTCCAGCTGTTCCGCACTCCAGATATAGCCCTACGGCAATTCTTTCCCGATCCGGAGCTGTAATCCCATCATTCTTGGCCAGAGTCCGTCGTCTATATCGTCCCTGCATTGGTTACTTCAGATTTCACTGTCTTCGAGTCTAAAGTCTATCGGTGTGCAGCGGTTGCTCTCTTGACACTCTGCACGAAGACACGTTTTTTTTTTCACCCGGCCTTCACGCTAGGACTCGGGAGTGCTTGGCAGATCTGAACAGGGCGATTAAACGACCAGACCTATTGTCCGAGCTAGCTTTTACTGGGAGGGCTAACGGGCTTTCTCTGGACTTCCCTGGTCAAGTGCTTGCTTCCGTCTGTTCCACGCTTCAGGCCGGATGTAGTTGCGGGCATTCTTGCCCGAGCCGGAGCTCCAATCCGGTGCTTCTTGGACATTCGTCGTGGTGAATGCTCCGCTGCATTGCATTGATCACTTCAGATTCCGGCTTCGAGTAAGTCTATCGGTGTGCCGGGTTTGCCCTGAACATTCTGTATGAAGGCACCACTCGTTTATTCCGGAGCCGGGAGATTAGCCTAACGTTATGTCCGATAATCGTGTTAGAACCCGGCTGCCGTGATCCATTGTCGGGCTGATATTTATCTCGCTGTTTTTGCGGGAACGAGCCAAAAATTGAACCACGTTCTCTTTCATGTCTACTGAATATATTAAGGCCTTCATATGTATTTTTTCTAGTCAGTAACCGATCCAAAAACCAACAGTTGCGCGATCTACGATATCCCCAGGTCGATACGTCACATTTGTGTTTTGGAGCGCCGGCCGAGTCCGGCCGCAACGTTCCTTGCTCCTGCTCTCATGAAACGAACTACAGGTCAAGCAGGCCAATATGCGCCCGTCCCCAGCGCCTCAAGCCTCGCCCCCTTGACCCCCAATACCGCCTCCTCCCATACCCCTGCGTCCCTCCGGGAATCCCTCACAAACGGTGTCGCCACCGGAGAAATTGGCGCAGGCTACGGCCCATATTCAGTGCGCACAGGTCGTCACACCCGTCCTCTTTACTGCTAATTTTCCGAATTTAGTACCCCCAGCCGAACCGCGACAGCACATTCAGCAGCTCCAGATTCAGCAATGCGGCCTCTATGGTTCCCACAGAGGCTTTGACGCGGTCAAATACATCCACACTCGCGCCCCAGTTCTGGGACACAGATCCAGACCTTGACGACGCGCTCCATAACCCCGACCGAGATGACTCCTCGTTCACCTTCTTCTCTTTACGTGGCTGGCTCAATGCGTCCGCCCTTTTCATCCTGTGCGCTGGACTTATCGTCCTCTTCGCCGGATACCCTGTGATCTCCAGCTTCGGCGCTGAATCAACGACGCTCGGTGCATCTAACCTCGGCGGGATAAACAAGACTGGCCAGGTACCAGACCTGATTGGGTTCCCGTCTCCCATCGACAAAGATACCCCGACAGACGCCTATTCGCGGACAGGCGTCACCGACGGGAAGAAATATAACCTCATCTTCAGCGACGAGTTCGAGACTGACGGCCGTTCCTTCTACCCGGGAGACGACCCATACTGGTACTTTACCCTTGTCTTTTCTTTTGATGGAACTATAATAATTTTCGCAGGGAGGGCGTCGACCTTCACTACTGGCCAACTGGCGATCTGGAGTGGTATGACCCTGGGGTGCGTGTAATGGGCAACGAATCGAGCAGGTATTCATCCTTGTCTAGGCAGTAACAACAGAAAACGGTAAACTAGTCATCACCATGACGGAACAAGACTACCACGACCTCAACTTCAAAAGTGGAATGATACAAACATGGAACAAGGTATGGCCCTTTGGCTCACCTGCGATCAAGAGGCTCATCGTGCTTTAGTTTTGTTTCACCACAGGTTCAACAATTTAATGTGATATTCGTCCACGTTTCTGAGACTTGGTACAGGTTACATCGAAGTCAAAGTCAGTTTCCCGGGCACTCCCAACACCCCCGGTTTCTGGCCCGGGGCTTGGACGATGGGGAATCTGGTCAGTCTTGTGTCTCAAATCTTCTCACAGTCACAGCATTGTACTGAAATACCCAAGGGGCGAGCGGGATACGGTGCCACAACCGAAGGGATGTGGCCATATTCATATGATACATGCGACGTGGGCACAGTAAAAAACCAAACCAACAAAGACGGGACGCCAGCTGCCACCGCGACTGGCGGTTCGGGCAACACATTGAGCTTCTTACCCGGTCAGCGGACGTCGGCATGCACGTGCCCCGGCGAAGACCATCCAGGGCCCAGCGTCTCCAAGGGCCGCGGGGTGCCCGAGATCGATATCCTCGAAGCTCAAATCGACGTTAAACAGAGCCCCTTCGAGGGGCAGGTCTCGCAGAGTTTCCAAGTCGCGCCGTTCAACCTCGACTGGAACTTCGACAACGCTTCCACCACGTTCGTGGACGACACGAAGACCAAGTGGAACGGCTACAGGGGCAGTCAGACGCAGCAGGCGGTATCGGCGCTCACGTACATACCCTCGTCGGTGTACAGCGACCAGGACTACGGTATTTACGGCTTGGAGTACTGGTCGGATCCCGACAACCGCGACGACGGGTACATTACATGGTTCGCCAGTAACACCGAGTCATGGTCTCTGAAAGCCGGCGCCGTTGGACAGGATACGGGCGCCGAGATCGGCCCGCGACTCATTCCTGAGGAGCCCATGGTGCGTCCGTTCTTGTTGTGTATATGGCATCTCCGTTCTCATCCTCCGAGCAGTACTTGATCCTCAATTTCGGGATGTCGCCCGGGTTCCAGCACCAGGACTTCGAACACATGACGTTCCCGAACAAGATGTACGTGGACTACATCCGGGTGTATCAGCGCGACGGCGTGTCCGAGGGCACGACGTGCAACCCGTCGAAGTACCCGACGTCGGACTATATCAACAAGTGCGTTTTTTTTGCTTAACCCTCGTCCTATCTCGTTTCGTTTCGAGCCTAGCCCTAATGCGCCCACAGACACATCAACGCGTACACCGACGCGAACTTGACCATTTGGTCCGAGGCGGGTTACACGTTCCCGAAGAACTCAATCTGGGACGGATGCTGAGCGCTGAGCGACGAGTGAGTTGAGATGCTGTCATGTTGTTATATTGTTATTGCGGGCCGCTCCGCTGCAGGAGGCGGCAACGACGGGACGAACAGTGTACGATCAACGCTCTCTACTACTTACCTTACTTTATTTTATGGACGGTTACGATAATGGCACTATATATAGAACTAGCTCGCTGCGGCGAAGCTTGCGCACCTCACGCTTTTCACGACTTGATTGGATATTGCAAATATAAACAATATTGTATGCTTTGTATGTTTGCTACGTCTGCAGTCCATGTAAGTAACTTATGTAGATGTAGGACAGAACAGAGAAAGCTTTATCGAGCGCCAGACTGACCCTTGCGCCTTTTCATTCGACTTTAGTCGACTCGAGAGTAATAATATTTTATTCGGGTACATCCATCCATCCACCATCCACAGAATGCGGTATACGTACCGCGTACACAGTATAAAAACGTACATAGATACTCTACAATCAAGGAATAAAAATCCTCGAGTACCCCTCGACCACCTGTCTACAACAAGGGCATCGGTGCTTCGAGGCGGACGACCTCGAGGCGAGGACTTCGCGGCACCCGTCGCACATCGAAAGACACCTGCATGACAAGTACATTAAATGGGAAAACATTAGAAATAAGGAGTGAACCCACCGGCATGGCCAGCAGATGATTTCTCGAGCATCGCAGGTGCAGACGACGCAGTTCCTTCGGGGCTCGTCGAGTGGCTCGGCCGGTGCACGAGGCGCTGGCGGTGCTGGAAAACAAGTCAGCTCGAAACCACGTAGCACTGAAGGCAGTAACGTACCTATCACCGGCGCCTCCGCAACCGGAGGCTCAGGCCCAGCAGACAAGAGCGACCCATACCGGCGTCTCGTGAGGGGGAACTCGCCGTCCCGCGTCATGTGCGCCAAGAGAACGGGTGCTGGTGTCGTCGCCCCGAGGTCGGTGTAGAGACCAACCGTCTCGGCGGCCTCAAGTTCGCGCTCCTGCTCCTCCTCAGGTCCATCTTCGTATTCCGATTCCGGCGAGCTTTCGCCCAGGTCCCATCCCTGCGCTAGGTCGCCGTCATCGTCGCTTATTTCCTCCTGTCGCAAGAATCGGCCATACACCGCATCGTCTTGATCCTCTTCCTCCTGTTCCTCCTCCTCCTCCTCGATAACTTCCACCTGCATTTGATCCGGCACGCCCTGCCCTTCGCTCTCGTTTTGGTAGCGCTGCTGCGGCTGGCCGCTCCATGCCTTGGTCCACGACGTTAAATACGCCCACAGCCCGCTAAACAGCCCATTGCCAACCGCCCATGCGACGCGCAGAAACCGCCACACCTCCTTCAGCCACCTCAGATTGATCAAGTCGGTCCCGAAAACGCGCGAGCCCGCCCTCGCACCCACATCCACCTCCCGTACCCTCGTTCGCGAGCCCGCGCCTCCTCCTGCGCACTGCGCCCGAGGGCCCGAAGCCGCTTGACACGTGGACGACGCCACTCGGGCCCAGACGCGCGGTGCCGTACTCCGGGTATTGCGCGGCCAGGGGCGCAGCGGTGACAGCGGGCATCTCGTTCCCCCACCCACGGAGGCCCGTTGCCTCGAGCGAGGCGGTGCCCACGCGGAGTAGAACTACGCCCCAGTCCTCGTCGTACGGCGGCGCCCACATCCACGCGCCGCTCATAGCGCCGCTGCCCGTGAGGCCGAGCCCAAGGAGCGGACGCGCAACGCGGCCGGTGAGGATGAGCTGCGTGAGGGCGTTGAGGATGACGGTGAGGGCGATGGTGAGGAGGAGGATGGACTCGAAGGCGTTGGGGACGTAGTTGAGGAGAGGGAAGGTGGCGGAGCCGGTGGGGCGCGAGTAAAGGGTGCGCGATGGGGACGGCGGGACGCCCTCGACTGGTGGAGGGATCGGTGCAGGGGTCGGCGCAGGGAAGGATACGCCCTTCAGATTCGGCGTGGGATTAGCGGGCGTGCCGGTCATGAGCGACGGCTTGATCTTGGGATGTTGCGGGTTGGGCAACAAGGGGACAACGGGGGCAGGAGAGCGATAATAGTAGTGCGCATACAAGGTCATGTGGAAGTGCAGGAGAGACAAAATGGAGGACAGGGCGGTTGGGAAGAGGCGGTGATTTGACCAGCGTTTCCGAATGGAGAGGATGTGGAATATCGTCAGCTGGAGAAGGGGAATGGTGATGGTGACGATGACGTGTTTGTCGGGACGAGAGGGGAGGGATGCGGGCTTGTATACATGCGTGATTGGAGAAGAGTATATGTGCAGAAGAAACGCGTAACCGATCTACTCTGCAATCAGAACACGAAATTCAAGTTGCACAAATGCCCACCAGGTTAAAAGGGGAGGTGTTGGAGTTCATCTGGATGAGACCGAGACCGCTACCGTCAAGGCCGCGCACAAAAGCTTCCATGGAGAACGCAGCACAGATGGAACAAAATGTTTTCCAGCAAATTTCTTGCATCTCCTTGCGTTGAGTGAACTGGCCCAAGGAATATATGAATCCCGACTGCCAAGTCGGGTAGAGATCGGATGTTTGCAAAAGAATGACTGTCCATATGACGAGCATTTTGCTTAAAAAGTAGAGGGTCGGTAAATGAAAGGCCAGACGCGTCGAGGTCCTGGTTAGATCGAGGGGCAGAACAGATCCGTAGAGCCGCCGAACAGTGTGATAACCATAGAATCGGCGAGATAAACCACGGGGCACACGGTGCGAATGACTGGATGTGCGTGCGGGAACTACGATGTTTTGAATTCGATGCAGTATCACGGCCTACTTCAAGGTCAGTTTGCAGGACCTGCAACATATATCTGAACGCACCAATGCTACCAAGCCAAGCATATAACCGGAAAGAAAGAACCCGTATGGACCAGGGAACATAGGCCCTGGTCCGTCACTGACCGACAGCGGATTGGGTTTGGCCGCTCTACTAGATGAGGGAAGAGCGGCGATTGCATCCTGGAACAAGAAATCGTCTGCTTTGCGGATGCGGGCGAGTAGACGAGAGGGAAATGTGATTAACGAGGTGAAATTGAGGGAGATATTGTATGCAGATGAATGGAACGTCGGTTCGGGCGCCAGAGGCGGGACGGCGGCGGCCGCCTGGCCAGTGATAGATTTCCACAGCGCCACGACGAGTTCCAGTCAAGAAAGCAAAAAGCAGAAGCGGGACCAAGAGTGGGACCAGTTGAATGGTTCCACCTAAATAGCCCGGCGACATGTCATCATCAATGTTTCCACGTACTATAAATGACTCACCTTCAAATCAATTTACGCGTCAACTCCTTTGCTCTTGACCGCCATCCACATTTCCATAACCTATGGCTACTCCTCAGCTCAACTTTCTAACACCTTCAACAATTGTTGACAAGGATGCACAAGTTCGCCAAAAGAATAAATATCTGCTCGAGGCCTCCTATCGACCTTTTCGGTTTGCGAATTTGCCAGTCGAACTTTGGTGAGTGGGAACCGAATATCTCATTTCCTGACCGTTGACGATTTGATTAGCCTTCGCATCTTGACTTATGCGACTGGCTGCTCTCAGGGCACATACCGCTCTCTGTCGCTTACAAGCAAAAGAATATCCGATCTGATTCGCTCCGAAAAAATGTTGGAAGGGGTCTCCGTCATCCTGACCAGCGAGAATCAACTGCTTGCCTTTGAGTCCTTCCTCAAGCAGCGCCCTGAAGTTATTCCCCACATCCACGCTCTCTGGACCATTTGTCCTGGCTCAGTTACCCGCATTACCCGCGTCTGCGTCTCCATCATAAACACCTGCACCAAAATTCGCTCCCTCGCTTGCCACCCAAGCATCCTCCTCGAATCCGTCTGCCGCGGAAAAGCATTCAACCACACTCGTTGTGTCGATCTCACGATGATCGAGTTCCGTGTCACCTGGAACACCTTCACGGAGTCGTCCACCCACGGAGCCAAGTTTTTCAACCAACTTGAGCGTTTGCACATCATTGGGGCGCTCGACCAGTCGCTCTGGGCGACCTGGGCCATAATCCCGAAGTTGGACAGCCTCACTCACGCGTCCATCGCGATGGGATCGCACAGGAACATCACCAAGGCCCTCTTCAGCCGGGTTGTCGAATCGCCCAAGCTTCAGCAGGTGGTCATCACCACGCGTCTGCACGGAGAGGACCAACAGATGCTATCCGACAACGTGCAGGAGATCGACGAGCGCTTCAGCGTCGTTCATCGCCGTAGACGCTGGAAAGAATCCAGTTTGTGGCACGAGAGCTTGCAGGACCCGACGAGGTTCTGGAAACAGGCCAAGGAGGAGAAGGATCTCCCGCCTGCGCCTCGCCCCACCCCCAAGAATTCAGCATGACTAGATTCGGCGAAGGGCAGAGTGATAACGGCGGCTATAACATTTAGTATTCTCATCTTGAATATCGTTATCCAGTGATGTATTCTAATTTTTGAGCCGCATAACGCGGAACGGAGATGATTGGAAACCTACAGTGTTATCTTGTACTCAAATGCTTGGCCATTTTTCCAGCTCGTGTGTCGACTGAGACTCTGTATCCTACCCGTTCGGAGTAATTCGGAATACTATGGCAACGTAGTGGTCGGCTCTTCCTAGATATTCCTGCTTTTGACCGCCATCCAGCATCGCATTTCTTCCTCGACACTTGCTGCCTCGGAAACTTCAAACACACTCTAAGGATGCATATCTCCTCGATTCCGGGTCCTTTCGGGCTTTTGCCACTGGGTGGTCCGGTCGGAAGCTTCGGCGGGTGGCCTTACCACGCGTCTGCATGGACAAGATCGACGGGCGCTTTCGGACGCCGCGCGGAAGATAAACGATCGCTCATCGTCGCGACGTCGGAAGGGGTCCCATCTGTGGCACGAGAACTTGCAAGAGCCGACTAGAGTTTGGACAATGGAAACAGGCTACTAAGGAGCAAAAAAAAACCGCCGCCCGTAGCTACTAACCGGCTCTACTTCCGAAATGGCTGGGCCCATACAAGGGCCGAGGGACGGCCACCTCCCAATAGCTCCCAATATCTAAGATTGGAAACGGAACCATCCGCCTCGTGGGTCCAAGTGGGTCCGTTGCGGACTTTGGGGGCTCGTATCTGCTCTATGCTTTTCTTGTCATGAGAAAAACACGAGTGAGCGTCAGTGGGCGCCTTCCAATTAAACCTGTGTTCTCAACCTTGGTTACTCGTACACCGAACCTTCGTGCAGGACGTTTGCATTCCATCGGCAGCCGCTGAAGGCTATTTACTTCACCTCTTTCATCACCACAACCATTTTCATTAGACTCCCCGTTTGGGCGTTTATGGCCGCCTCCCAGCACTCCGTCCCCGCCCGTCATGGCCTTTTCGTCGCGCTTTAATTCTCCAGGCCGTGAAAGCCCTCGTACAACTATTCTTTGATATCGGCTTCCCCGTCAGCACTGGCTACGATCCTGAAAAGATTGCCTCTTCGCCGGCTGCGAGCGAGTCTGGGTTTGCTTGGGTGGATCCTCTCATACACGATCAGATAGTTGGCGAGTTGAAAGAGCTTGCCGATCGTAACGACGTGCAGGCCGTTCGGACTGCCGGATACTGGTTTTATGCCTCATCAGCAAATATCGGTGGAGTCGGACAGGCCTCATCCGACGAAGTAGTTATCTTGCACCTCCACAGTTCGTTTCCACCTCATTTTACTGGCGCTAGACTTGATGCGAACCAAGTGGAGGCCATATTATGAGATCGGCGCACCGAAAGGTGGACCGGCGGGCCCTGTCTGCAACGGTCTTCTCCAGCACTGTTCGAAAATCAAACGGATTTTCGCTTGTGGTTATCGGCTTGCGTCCTCCGCTCTGCTTCCTGCGGCAAACCCGTTTCCGGCCGGCCTACTCGATTGTCTCGCTGGTTATAGATATTTTGTCGATGAAGTAGGCTTTCAGCCTTGTCTCCGGTGATTCATCAGGTGATTTTCCATTGCATTCGATTTGCAACCTGACTGACACTTTTCGAGGCGGGAATCTTGCCATTTTCTTCGTGCGGTATCTAGCGAGTAATGCTTCCTCAGTGTTATCCTTGCCAGTACCCCGCGGCCTCGTACTTATTTCACCTTCCGTGGAACGGGGTTGTAACGCATGACGGGCCTGAGTCTTCCTGGCGACTCAACTCAGCCAGCGATTACAGCACCCCTTTCTTTGGAGGGTACACCCAGGAAAGTTTGCTCGGAAACCTTCCCATCAAAATGGCCTACACAAGCCCGTGGACTGCATCGCAAAAGCTGCACCCGGCTGATGTCGAACACTTTTTCCAAGGATTTCCCGCGACCCTCGTTTTGTCGGGGGAACCAGAGATTGCTCGCGACGCCATCCGCAAGAATATCGGCAACGACAAAGTGTCTTACTACGAGATGCAAGACGGTGAAGTCACTCCACTTTTAGTAACCGAAATCTGTCCTGACGTGTATGTTCAAAAGTGACCCACGATATTGTCACGATGGAATGGTTCGAGCCAGAGAGGACCAACGCGCTAAGGGACATTTCCACGTGGATGAGGTGTTGACTTCAGCACAAGTCGCGACTAGTGAATTGTGTTACTTGACGTTCGTTTGGTAAAAGTGATGATTTTGAGGGTGGTGCAAGAGGGCTCGTACTAATACTAATAGGGGCTTGATTCAAACTTGAAAGTCCGTCAAACAAACATTTCACCGCGGTTTGTAGGGTCTACATAGCTGACCGGCCTGCACCGGGAAAGGCACAAAAAATAGGCCGAAGATTGACAACAGGTCCTCAGCCAACTCATAATGGATGTCACCCTGAGCCTCAGTGACCCGCTAACGCGCTTTCCGCCCGAGATTGCCTCGAAAACCTTCGTTCGGTGCCTTCCCGTATTTCGACTTCAACTCTAGGTTTCGGGTCCCGGCAGCGTTGCGTGCCCCTCTCCTCCTGCACGTCTGCAGATACTGGAGGGATGTTGCATTCTCCACCCCTGGGCTTTGGACGGACCTCGTCTTTCCCACGGTTGAGAAATTGTACTTATCGAAAATTTCAACGGTACACTTCAGGAAATGGAAGAAACTTTTGCTATGAGCCTACACCTCTGCTGTGCTTTCCACCAATTGTCTTGCAACATCACCGCGAGGAGTAATGGCGCAGCTGAATGGCTTTGGGTGACTGCAGGGACATTATAATGAGCCGGATCGCTCCATTGTAGTGACACTGTTTACCTGACCACTCCGTCTGTGAATTCAATTTCGATTTCAATCTCTTTCCCACTCGCATCCTTGGCTTTTGCAATGTTGAAGGTCGACAAGACAGAAACGATGGCTCCCCAAACAGTCGCATCTGCAGAGTGACGACCTACACATACTCTTCGACCAAATCTGTGATTCAGAAGTCATCGGAATACAAGACGTAGTTTGCAGAACACGGAAATAACCAACCCGAAAGCCAGAATGTGGTCATCAGCATTCAGCTGGCCGTCAGCGTTCAAAAATCTTCCCGGATCAAACTTGTCGGGGTTTGGATACATGGACTCGTCATGCACCATTGCCCTGAAGAAATTGAGTACATCCCAGTTCGGATACAGACATTCCTACCAGACATTGGCGAAGACTATGGTGCCTAAGACAATATCAGTATCTTGGAAGAACCGGTAGAGTCAAGTTGGACTGACCTTTGGGGATAAAATAACCGTTGTAGATGTCGTCCTCGGTTGTGGCATGCGGAAGAGCAAGGGGAACAATAGGTCTCCAACGCAAGACTTCTCTGACCACTGCCTCGCAATAAGGTAATGTGGGCCTATGCTCGAACCCCGGCAGACAATCAAAGCCAACAACAGTGTCAATTTCATGCTGTGCCTTCCGCACGACTTCTGGATTCAATGCCATTGCCATGATGAAAACGTCTAATGCCGTGGATGTCTGAGGTACCGTAACGATTCAGTCCGGCACTTCTGATTAGCGAGGACTAATGCGTACGGTGTCTACGGCAGCTATCATGTAACCAAACAGTCAGGATTAAGACAGCAAGTAGAAATAATTCAAGTACCTGCAAACGCTATGGCAGCAACATCCTTGATCATCTGTTCCTGCTGCTTGGAGTTACCGTGGAGATCATTTTGCTCAAGGAGTTCCCTCAGAACAGACGGTCTGCCGACGCCATCTCGCTGCAATGAATTAGAAATGCCTTCAAACAGAAAGTGGTTGCGGCACACCATGTTTTGTCTCACAAAGTCGAACGGACCATTTTTCATCTCATCAACTAACAACGATGTATCTCGGGAGTGTATTAGGTTAGATAGGAGGCCGTACCAAAGTTCGTGAGAACGTACCTTGGGCGTATCGATGGAAGCCACACCCAGGAAACCAGGGAGGCAAATGGCGGAGGAACGGGAAAGTATTCACTGCAAATGCGCCCGGAAGGGCAACCTCGCAAAACCTTTTAACCCCCTCATCCGCCAGGTAAACGAACCGGTCATGTTTGGGTTTAATGTCGTAGCCATATATCGTCGCCATGATTATTGCAGAGGCCAGTCTGCTCGAATGTGAGCTCAGCCAACTCGAAGGAATTGCATAGCTATAGATTCATTTACGTTTTAGTGTGTTCGACAAAATCTTCTGGAGTGAAAAGCAGACCACGTAATAGATCGTGGATTTTCTTCAGTTGAACGGGATGATACGCGGGTATCGCTTCTCGACGAAAGTGCTGATGAAATAATCTCCTGCGCTGCGAGCGGCCCTTCATTGTATGAGACGCAAATCAGAGCAAACCAAACTACCCTTCGCCATTTTTCTCCATATCGCATCACAGGGAAACTGAAGCCCCACCCCATGCTAGAAACATCAGAATGGCAACATAGATATAAAAGACAATGGATTCGCTCACAGAGGGATCATGGGAATTGTCGGTCTGTCGGAATAAATGGACGCCCTTTTTTCAAGCAAGTCGACAGCAGCTTTCAACGAGTTGAGGACGACGATATGGGTTCCGAACATTTGAGCATGCACGACATCGCCTGGATATGACATGTAAACTTTGCCGAGGGCCCGGCCTGTACATATTCCGCGCACCGTATTGTCTTCCCCACTCCATATAGGTTACCCAAGGCAAGTCGGTGGGTATGTCGTGGAAATTTCCCATGATGAGCTTGGGCTTGGGTCCAGGAGGATATCGAAGTCGCGACGTCGCTTTCCATCTGTTCAACAGACCAGCAACGGCCAAGACGATTAAAGCCAGAGCAGTAGCGGGAAGATAATCATAGGCAGCCATTGTGGTTTGAAGGAGATATCTTCATCGATTTATACGGGCCTTGGGGTGGGAACGAGGACTGGCGTTTCTTCTCAATCTTGTGCCACCCAGCCAATGAGCGAAGAGAACCTCCAGCCAATCAGCAATCCGGGAAGCTATGTCGGACAAAATTAAACTGAAAACCAGATGGGAACTGTCATGACGAAGTCAGCCCATTAGCCTAGGCTCGTTTCAGCCTCTCTAGTCTACCGGGCGTGAAATCTGAAGATAGTCGTTCAGATCACGTATACTACCATTAGCCGTGCCATCTTGCTATCAATATTTGATGTCTTTTTACCACGATCTCTCTGCCAGTAGAAACGGTGGAAAACGAATCAAATTCGTTCACCTCTGCACCAGAAATAAGTCAGGAATCTTGTCTATAACCACTTGACCAGAGTGGTTCTAGCTTTAACGGTCGAATGATTATGGCTAGAACCGACAGCGCAGAGGCCATCTTGGACCAAGAGCGACTCAAGGGAATGTTTCGCGGCGGTTGACACATAGTGAGGAGTAGGTCCTATCGGTTGGTGACTCCCAGTTGGGCCAGAAAAGGTGCACTACATAGTACGTAGACGAAAACCTCGGTTAGCGGAGTATGACTTAGGTGCAAATGTTTAATGTATTAAATCAACAGTACTTCTCGGCAATGCATTATAGCTTGGCCTTGGCTTGCTCTTTCACTTGTTCCTTCAGAACCCGCCTCATAATCTTCCCAGATGGATTCTTGGGAATCAGAGGAACAAATACGACCCCTCCTGCCAAATGCTTGTACTTGACTTTATTGTCGGCAACCAGCTGAAACAAGCTCGTGAAGGTCTCCAGATAGAGAGAGCGAGCGAGTGTACCTTGGCAATGGATGCTTTGATAGGCTCTGGATTGTTCTTGGCCTTCTTCGCAGCAGCCTCCGTCAACACTACGTACGCTCTCGGAACCTCGCCACCTTGTCTTGTTGAGCTCCTCGACCAATTTTGGTAGTAACAACACTTACTGAAGTCGTCAGGGACTCCGAGTACACAGGCATCGGAAACGTCGGGATGATTTCTGCGGTCGGTCAATCAAAAGTTTGCTGGAAATAAGAGTAGAAACAAACAAAATGAGGCCTTCCAGCTCGACCGGTGAAACTTGGAATGCCCGAACTTTAATAAGTTCCTGTTTATCAAAACGCTCAACATTTTGGACGAGGCAAGTAGTCGACAGAAATACCTTGAGCCGACCTGTGATGAAAAGTTCGCCATTTTCGGTGATTTTGACTTCGTCTCCCGTCCGGAACCACCTGCAATGCATTAGTAATCCCTAATATTCAAAGATAAATCGAGAGACTCACCGGTCAGCAATAAAAGCCTCATCCGACCTGAAAAGTAAGGCACACTCAGTGACATTTCGTCGAACTAGAGCTCAAGCCTCACGCTTCCCGGTTCTTGTAATACCCAAGCGCCAACGAAGGGGATTTAATCACAAACTCCCCAGGCTCATTGTATCCCGCCAATGTGCCGTCACTTTTTACCACCCGCGCTTGGATACCGGGAAGAAGCGTCCCGGCACCTGGGGAAGTAACTTGAGCTGGGTACGACAAGCGACCAAACGAACTACTCACTGCCTGAAGTAAATGGCCGAGAAATTGGAGTCATAGTCAGGATGGCGGGAGTCTCGGTTGTACCTGCACAATCTTCAGGATATGAGGGATTCAATGACTTGAGTTCTGACCGTAGCATTGGCCGATAGTGGCCTGAGGGCACAGTTGGCTCAGCTGATCTTGAAGCTCGCTTGTCATAGGCGCGGCACCGCACTGCGGTTCGACGTTATTCAACAGTTTGAACATCGTGAAGCAGAGTCCTCACCGCAATGTATTTGAGTTTGCTCAAGTCGTATTTCTTGACCACTGGACTCTGGGTGATTTATGAGGCAGGCTTCTGGTGCTACGAAGCTGATTACCTTGCATAACGCAATCGCCACGGGAGGTGCCAGCCTTTCGAGAGAATCTTAGAATATTTGCCAACGGTAAGCAAAAGCACGTACATAAGGTGCTGCATGCGATGACGAGCGATGCTATCGAGCATCCCGACTAGGCTGAATTTCGGAATGACGACAAGCGTGGTCTGCAATGAGCGCTGATCGTTGAATACCCCGTTTAGATCCACGATATCGACTAACCGCAGTGAATACCATCCAGTGAAGCTGCCAAAACACGCTGAGCCTGTAATTTCCACTTTCAAACCAAGACGCACAGTGAAAACCATCCCGGCGATATGGAAGAAAGGCAGAAGACCCAGCACCACATCCCCAGGACTAAACATAGTGTGTGAATCCACATTTAGGACACTTAATTGAACCTGCGGGGGGCGCTGGTCAGGATCTGTCAAGGTACGTCAAAGTAAAAGCTTACGAGATTGGAGATAATTGCGGAATGACTTATGGCGACGGCCTTGACAGTTAATTAGAGCGAGAACCAGATTTTCGAGTCGTTCATACCTTCTGTGGTCCGGTGGTCCCTGAGGACATATACAGTGCAGCAACTTTCGTCTTCCCTTCACCAGGACGCAATCTCTTCGGCACAAACGTAGAGCCAGCGGAAATACTGCCCGAAATAAGGGTCGCAACCGAAGTCGCATCGAGCTTGGGATCAGAATCGAGGATTAAAACTCGGTCTGGCGGAATTCCAGCAAGTTTCCCAGCCTTCCGCGCCGTCTCGAGAGAATCAGAGTGGGCTATGATCAATGTCGTCCCGGTCAGCTTGATCTGATACACCAATTCATCCGGAGTACAGTTGGGGTTCGCCCCGCTGTGTTTCGTCGCGTTAACACGCCGCAGGCCAGCGACAAGCACCTACGTGAATATAGCACCGAGGTATTGGGGAGCCCAGATCGCGGCGGGATAATCTGGCGATCGCGAGATATTCAATTGAAAGCAAAATTAAATCAGATCCACATACCGACATGATTGGGACTGCAGATCAGAACTGGCAATTGTGTTACTTGTTAAACGCAAGGAGACCAAGACTCGACTTGACGAGCATCTCACCAACATCTTTCTCGCCTGTTGCATCACGATCTTCGTAAAATGCCCAAACACTACCAGGAATAGACCTACCAATCTTATACTTCTCGCTCAAGGCCTGCGCCAAAGCCAACGTCCGCTCACGGAGCTACACGTCCGAGTCAGAAAACGACGCCAGAAATGCAAACATTATGGCTGCACACTTCGTGTAAATACACCGCGCGCCCCGTCGCGTCTTCGATCAAGCACGGCGCCGTTCCCTGGGCGGGGCGCAGAGGATGCCGGTGCTCCAACATAAATTCGGCAATGGTCAGATCACTCGGAATTTGGCGTGGGTCCAGCGGCGGGCCATGAAATTCGGACATCGTCGGTGGTTCTGCGTCTGCAGCCGGGCGAACACCAGAAAAAAAAAGACAATCACGGGCGTGAGCGCGGACAGCAGCTATGAACGAGGGTGCGCACAAAATTTCTTCGCTAACGTAGCACTATAGACACTGGGGCGCTAGCGATGGTTGGGCGCTTGCGGAACTTTGCCGCCGGGCTTCACGGAACGAGGCGCGCGAAAAAGGCGCGAGAGTAGCAGAATGGCGCGAGGGGTAAAAGGCAAAAATTCAATGGCGCGTTGCCCAAGACGGTAAATATACAGCATGCCGGACGCGGGGAATCAGGAAATAGTCCGAGCCGCAGATCGGATGACACAAGGTGATGACAAGGCTCCACCCTTGGTTTGTCCTTTTCAGGCGAACCATCTGCGCGTCGACTATCCGAAGCCTTGCATCCTCGCACAAGTCCTTACTGCACGCGCAGGCTGTCTGCGTGCAGCGGAATGCCATTGTCGCGAAGGATCCGAGCTCAGCGTGCAGACGTTCAAGAGGCCCAGCAAAGTGTATGTAGAACCAGGTAAGCGAAGCTGCATCCCGACTACTTAGTACTCGGAGGTTGATATCGTGTTAGCTTGCCGCGAACCTTCTTTCCGAGACGAATACGGATAGTATCATGCAGACTTCAAGTCGCAGCCAATCAGGGTACGATCCATGACTTGCCTGTGTGTACATTTCTGTTCACTCACCCGCTACAGCTTCATCCTGGGCTGGATTGCGAATCCCACGTCCTAGAATGTCAGCCCACCGAGACATGAACGTGAACATTAACCGCTCATTTATCGCAAGTCCAGTACAGGTTAAGGTGGTAAGTTGACGAGAGGGACTGAGATCATCCGGCACGTCGGCTTGCGGGCGTGCCGATTGCCGAGCGGAGTTGAACTTGAATTTTTTTAACATGGGCACTGATTCCATCCGGCAAGTTTTCAAGGAACTTTGGAGGCCGTGTCCCCACGTTTTTCGCGCTCAAAGGCCCTCAGCGCAACCAAGAGCGGGCCAGTCTTTCTCTTCAAATGATTGGTTTCTGCACCCAGTCCCGCCGATGGCACCGCAGCGCCCGATTGATATTTCTGGCACTGTACGTGCGGTTCTCATCTCCCGCGGCCCAACCCTCAGCTCTTTTGAGTCAATCGATTTGATCAGGCTCACAATCTGTTGACCGCCTCACAATTCGAGATGCATGGAAGACTGCAGCTGATTCTACCAATCGCCGACCTAATCAACTGCTTTGCCCTCAAATCTCAATACTAAACTCTTTCATTGGCCCAGTCCTTCGGACTCCGCTTGTTATTCGACGAACCCTTTCCGCACTAATTGTCCTTATCCAATATTTTTCCCACCATCATCGCCATTGCTCGATTTGGTCTCCTTCTCTGACTTCGACGATAACGCGGAGGATATTCTCACAGACATTATCTTGGTATTTGTAACTTGCCCAATATTGCTGCTGCACCCTCGTATGGTCTGCATTAATGTCGGGCCGAAACTCCAGCCATTAATCTACGACGCTTCTCTCACGGTTCAACCTCCCTTGTGCCGGGGAAGCTTCGGGCGCAGCGTTGTCGAGCAATGTCGGGCCGATCTCACCCATCAAGCGAGTGACACCGGACGCGGATCTACCTGCCTGTGATGCAATTAAACTTAGATGGAACCATCCCTTACTGCGTTGGTTCAGCTTCAGTATGCATTATACGGCTCTAGTTGCTGCAGAGGTCATACACGAGCGTCGAGCGCCGTTGACTCGGTAGGCTACACGGGTGCCGAGCTTACTATGTATTGACGGACGACGGTCCGATACACTACGCGTGGTACTCATCTCCTTCTCTGGTAGCGGAGCGTCGTGGTGTTGTAGATTTCAATGTGCTCCTTGAAGTTGTCGTCTGACTGCTATTAGTTCGTTCCATGGACGCGGCGATTAGAGGGTCGTAGCAAAAAAAATCTAGCTATTTTAATTTTTTCAGAAATCGCATGAGGCAAGTCGGAACGCGGCCGAATCACGTCATGATCGATTGTATTTTGGCGTCTGCTTATATTTCTTACAACCTAGACCCCCGCCAATACGCGCGAAGACGACACCAACGATAGCCAGCCCAACCGTCAGCTCCCCGCGAACCAGCGGGGCGGAGTTATGCAGCAGTCAGGGCCAGGATGGTCTGCACACCGCAGCATGATAGGTTAGCGTCTATCGGCTTCTCTCTCGTGACTCGGAATGAAACTGTGAATGAAGCTGGCGCGGGTGGTGGCCTCATTGCTAGCGTGGCGACCTGTCCGCTGGATGTCGTAAAGACAAAGTTGCAGGCGCAGCGGCAAGTCCGTGGCCACTATGGATATGAAGGAATCTTAGGCAAGCTCCGTTCTGTTCCCCGGCTCGGTCGGACGCCCTGGGTTGACCTCCCACCAGACACCATAAAGTCCATTGCGAAACACGACGGCTTGCGCGGCTTCTACCGTGGCCTGGGACCCACGATTTTGGGATATCTACCGACCTGGGCGATATACTTTTCTGTTTACGATGGAATCAAGACTGCCTTTGGAGAGGCGCCGTTGGGGGGGCAGGAGAAAACTATATCCCGCCGCCCAAGTCAAGGGCTACCAACCCGTTATGCGGGAGCATCCCTGGTCGCTGCACATTCTTTCTGCGATGACCGCCGGCGCCGCCAGCACTATCTGTACAAATCCGCTATGGGTAATCAAAACGCGATTCATGGTGCCGTCTCATTTCCCTGCATCGAAGCGTGCTGATTGTATTCTTCTCGCGCCGCACGCTAGACGCAGTCGCGGTCCGAAGTGCGGTATAAGCACACATTAGACGCGGCGCTTACTATCTACCGCTCGGAGGGCGCGAGCGCATTCTACCGCGGCCTCGTTCCCAGCCTCCTCGGCATCTCGCACGTCGCGGTACAATTTCCGCTGTACGAGCAGCTCAAGCTCTGGGCGCGTGCGTGCTTCCCTTCCCTGTCTCCCTGTGCGCCGCGGTGTTGACTGACTCGATGCCGACGCCGCAGAGGCCCGCACGCACGGGCCGCTCTCGAACCAGTCGATCCTGCTGTGCTCGGCGGCGGCGAAGATGACGGCGTCGGTCGTGACGTACCCGCACGAGGTGGTGCGCACGCGGCTGCAGACGCAGCGGCGGCCGCTGGTGGAGTCGTCCGACGGGCTGATCAACCGCCTGGACCGCGGGGGCATCGTGCACACGACCAAGAAGCTCGTGCGCACGGAGGGGTGGCGCAGCCTGTACAAGGGCCTGTCGGTGAACCTCATCCGCACCGTGCCCAACAGCGCGGTGACGATGCTGACGTGGGTCCCGTCGCTCCACTTCTTCGTCTCGCTCACACACCGCGGCAGATACGAGTTGCTGATGCGGCACCTCTACCGGACGCCTTCATGACACTGCACGCCGTGTATCTCATCTCACCTAGACTAGTCGCCACCACCACCCGCTTTTGCTGTTGCTGCTGTTGTACTACTTACTTATCACCTTCTTAAGCTTTCCGATGTCGGTACCCAATAATTGAATATGGTGCCATCCGTTCGATGTAACGACAAAATACATTGAAACGTCTGTCTCCAAGAGACTAGCCACCCCGCCCCAATTTCGAAAATTCAAATCGATTCTGTGGTCATCGTCAAATGTGTTTTTATTACGAGCTAGTCGGTCATCGTCATAACTTGCGGGAACAACAACTGCTTGCGTCCCGTCCCGTATCCCCTCCCGCCCCGCCCGCCCCGCCCCGCCCCTGTCGCAGCAACCCGCCCCTCGACGCGTATAGAGCCCAAGCGAATGAGTGCTTAAGCTTTCGATGTCGGTATCCAATAATCGAATATGGATAATGCCATCCCGTTCCGTTCGATGTAATGTAACGAGGTACCCGTTCAAGATACAGTACATTGGAGCCTCTGTCTGTCTGTCTGTCTCCAAGAGACGAGTGTGGTCATCGTCAAATGTGTTTTTATTAAGCACGAGCTAGTCGAATCGGTCATCGTCATAACTTGCGGAACCACAACTGCTTGCGTCCCGGATCCCCGCCCCGCCCCGCCCCCAGCCCCTCGACGCAAGCGAATGAGTGATAAACGAGTGAACACGAGGAGCGCGCTGCGCCCGAGTTGGATGGTGTTGTGGTGTAGCTGTAAACAAGAGGAGGAGCGGAGCGTATCAAGAAAGGGGGCGGTAACGATGTTGGATTTGGATTTGGATTTGGATGTACATATGTACGGACGGGAACAAACGAGTGGATGCGCACTAGGCGCGGGTAAAGAGCGACGCGGAACGACGACGACATCATGAGGCAATAAGGGTAATATTTTCAGCTGCTGAACACTGAACAGGGTGTTGTCCGTGGGTGAATGTGCGAATGTGCGATAGGAGGAAGGGGGGAAAGTGCGATATAAGAGGAGATGGAGGTGAATGGAATAAGTAATGAGGATGGATGGATGAATGGATGAATGAACACGGGAAGACTATATAATGTCAATGAGACAGTGGAGATACAAACCCGCCGCAGACCGAAGCCGAACCGAAAAGAGACAGACAGACAGGCGTGAGACGTAGGGGTCGTGACGAGACGGGGAAACGCGCGCTTAGTGCGGATGTTCGTGCGCCGTGTCCCCGCTGTCGCTCAGCGTCTCGACGTGCACGCCCCGCGACGACCCCACGCTCCGGATGTCGCGCCCCTCGTCCGCGAGCTCGCCCCGCAGCAGCTCGTCCTCGTTCGCCTCCGCGCCGCCCTCATCGTGGGGGCTCTCGCCCTCCTCCACCGGCCGCCCCGCAAAGTCGGGCTTCCGCAGCGCTTTGCGGAACGCATCCGCCATGATCGCCGCGTCGGCGCCGCTGAACGGGCCCGGGTCGCCCGCGCTCCCCGCGCGCGAGATGGTCGACGCGCCGTCGGGCGAGACGACGCTGGGCGCGGCGCCGCCGTGGGACGTCGCGGTGCTGGCGTGGCGGCCCGGGACGGCGGCGCCCGCGAGGAGCGGCGCGGCGGCGGAGGTGCCCGTGTTGGCCATCATGGGGGAGCTGGAGCCCATCGAGTTGCGGTTGGACTCGAGGGCGGCGCGGCGGCGCATGCGGCGGATGATGAAGAAGGCGAGGACGCAGGTGGTGGCGATGGCGAGGAAGCCGAGGACGACGATGACGGCGATGGCCCAGTGTGGGAAGCCGGAGCTGCTGGTGCCGGCCTGGACGCCGCCGGTGGGGCTGACGCCAGAGGTGCTGCTGGGGGACCTGAGGGACAGCGAGGAGCCGGTGGTCGAGGCGGCGGCCAAAGTCGCCGTGGCCGAGACGGAGGCGACAGACGACGTCGATGCCATGGAAGCGAGAACAAAATCGGCGAAGGTTGTTTCTAGAAGTTCTTGAGCGCGGTAGTTCGGCGAAGCACTGAAAAATACTTACGGACTGCCTGAAACGTTGCTTGCGGTCGCTGCGTCCCATCGTCCAACGAGTGGTCACTCCGGGACATGATCCAGAAAAAGGGATACGAGATGTTGTGGCCATTCCAATTAGTGGCTCGGTTGCCCCACCACGAGTCGTTGACCTGGGCGGTGACGGCGCCAGCCTGGCCTTTGGGGTTGTGTACGTTTTGGAAGTGGAGGATCTGTTCCTGGGAGTCGCCATGGAAGAGGTATATGTCGACGAGGTCTGTCTGGGTGAAATCCGGGAGGTTCGAGTTCCCTGCGAGATGTCAGAAGGCGAATGTAGCTGGGCACAAGCGAGTACGCACAGACAAAGGTTGCCCACTGGTGCTGGGGTATGACGGTGTCGGAGGTGGGGAAGCATGACACGACCTCGTTACCCGAGTTGACCTCGCAATTGGTCTTGGCTTGGGCTGAAGACTGGTCAGGCCAAGAAATGGACGGATTTAAGACGACTGACCAACGGCGCCCTGGTCGGTGACGATCTGTCTTGCCATTTTTGAGGTGCTACCGCCTTGAGGGGGATTGAGGGTGCGCCTCCGCTTGGCGAGGCGGGGAGAGGAGGAGTGAGGGATGGGAGTCTGTGCGGGCCAAAGGGTGTTTTGGGAAGGGGTGGGCATTGGTCTAGTGGGTGGATTTGATGGAATTATAGGGGATGGATATGGGTGTATATCGCATTATCCAGCGCCAGGAAGGTCGAATGTAAGGCACGCCGAACCGGTGCTACACGGGTGAGACTCTGAGACGACGAGGACGACGAGACCAGCAGACACCAAAACAAACACGAGCAAACATTGTATCGGTAATTTTCCCTCTATTTCACCGAACTACGTACTTGGCCCAACCCATCCGGATCCAGTTCTTAACTCACATAGCTCATAAGTGATAATATTTCTTTTCTTTTCTCTCAGGCACACCACTATGCGTCGTGCGAAAATGCGCACTCGCCCATGTGAGTATCACGCCACGGCGTGCAACCCCCATCAACGCGTCAACGCGCCCTCTCGCGTGCTCGTCTCGGCCTTTTTCAATTATGTCCATCCGCTGAAACATCATTCCTCCTGGCCATCAAAACTCTAAAACACTTCTAGGGTGCACTTTTTTAGAGGGACCTTTTTGGTTTAATTGAACGGTCCGCGTCTACATGTCAAGCTTTGGGAAAGGCGGGCCACTAATGCAGTCGGAGAACGGCTGAGTTGAAGATGAACAAAATAGAAGGATTCGGGAAGTTGGCGTCCGATTTGCGGCCGACATCGGATGACTTGGGTCAGGGCATGCGAAAGCTGATAAATGACATTACTGAACAAAGATACGTTGCGTGCAAGTAAGAACGAAAGCTGACACCCAGACGTGACACACCCAGGTCACGGTCACGTTGCTTCGACTGAACGCGTCCATCTCATTAGTCCAACTCAAAATGTCAAACGCAGGCTACGCCAACCTCCTAGCGCACCTCCACAACCCCTCGACGCCGCTGCCCCTCCCGACCATCCAATCCGCCCTCGCCCACCTACCTCGCCACCCTCTCCCCGCTCCCCACCCCGCTCGCCGCCTCCGCCGTCTCCGCCCCCCTCTTCGCCGCCCACCCCGTCTCCCACCCCCGCCTCCAGGCCCTCTCCACCGCCTTCCGCCACGCCGCCCACCTCAAGTTCCGCGCCGCCGCCGGCGCCGAGAAGAACCAAACCGCACTCGGCGCGGTGTTCTCCAGAGGACGCGCGGCGCGGCTACGGCAGTGGGCGCGCGCGGTGCTCACGGGGCTCAAAGGCGGACAGCCGATTCTGCGCCTCGCGTGCGCCGGGGGGCTGCTCGCGGGGCTGGAGGACCTGAAGAACGCCGAACACCTCGACGTGGGCCGCGCGCAGCTGGAAGACGAGCTCGTCATCGCCGTCGCGGAGTCGATAGACGTGTACTCTGCGGCTAGCGCTGGTGGCTGGGAGGCCGAGTTCCAGCCGAAAGGCGACGGTGCGTGCGCGAAATAAATGCGAGGTGGTTCCCTAATTTATTTGGAGGATACAGTGGACACGATGACCCTGGCGCTCATCCTCGCCGCGCAGGCCCTCACGCTCGTCGTCCCCCGCAAGCTCACGGCCCTCCCGCTCGCCCTCCTCACCGACCTCCTCACCGCGACCGTCGCGTCCGCGTTTGCGGCGGGGAGCTTCCTCTCCTCGCCGTCCCCCTCCAATTCCTCCTCCGCGTCTTCGACCGGGACGTCCACGCTCCACGCCATAGCCGCCTCCCCCCTCATGCAGCACATCGCCCCCCTCGCGAAGCTCACCGCGCTGAGCATCACCATCCTGTGCGCGTCCCGCCCCGCGGACGGCATGCGCGCCGCGGCCGCCGCACTCGGTGCATTACGCCCGCTTGCGGCGCGGCTCGAGGGGGACTGGGCCCAGGGCGGGGGTGCGCGGGCAGGCGCAGGTTGATTTCTCCCCTTCTACCGTGCACGTTCCGTTCAGCTGATTGTGTGCATTCATTCAACAGACACACAAGCGGACGCGGAGCCCGCCCTCGTGTGGACGACGCTCAAGACGCTGCTGTTCGCGACGCTCATGGTCGCCGACGCGGCGCTCTCGGCGGCGGTGTTCGTGCCCCCCGCGGTGTACGCCTCTCCCCATTCCTCCGCTTCCCCCGCCCCCGCCCTCTTCCCCCCCTCGCACTCGCACTCGTACTCGCACTCGTATTCGGATTTCAGCGCCGTCCCCACCCCCGCCACCCTCGCCGCGACGCTCCTGCACACGCTCGCCCACCTCGCGTTTGTGGTCTCGCGGTTCGGCGGGGTGACGACCGCCGCGGCGCCGGGGTTCGTGGAGCTGAAGAGGACGTTTTATTTGGCGCTGGATGTGCTTGCGGGGGCGGGGGCGGGGGTGGGGGAGAACGAGAACGACAGCGAGAGGTTTGTGCGGGAGGTGTGCGCGGACGTGCACAAATGGCGGCAGGCAGGGGGCGGTGCGTCTCTCGGTAATCATAACGAGATAACTAACTAACTAACTAACTAAACCGTATCGCAGACGGAGACGGAGACGGGGGCGGAGACCTGCAAGCGAAAACAGCGTACGCGCTGACGTGCATCGAGCAGCTCGTCCCCGTGCTCGGCGGGGAGTGCATCCAGGCGTATGCGCTGCCGCTCGCGATTCCGTGCGTCCTTTTAAAAAAAAAAAAGAATTCGAGTTCATCCATTATCTTACGGTGCCGTTCAACGTAGGTACCTCTCCGACGCGGCGAACCGCGAGACGTACGAGGCGAGCCACTCGGTCGTGCTCGCCGTGTTCGCCGCGCATGCGGAGCAGCAGCAGCGTGCGCGCGCGGCGGGGGGCGGACGCGCACGCACAGGGCCAGCGATCCCGATTCACGGAACGGATGGTGCCGTTCTACGCGCGGTGTCTGATTGAGGTAGTGTTGTTGTTGTTACTGTGAGCTGGGGCTGAACTGCACGCTACGGCAGAACGCGGCGGACGGGATGCTGAGCACGGCGCAGCTGCGGCTTGCGTTCGCGGCGCTGGTGCGGAGTGCGAGCGCGAGTGCGGGCGCGGGCGCGCACAGCCCGGGTTCGGGTTCGGGTTCGGGTGGGGAGAAGAATGTCAAGAGCTCGGCTGACGGCATGTTGAGCACGGCGCAGCTGGCGTTCGCGGCGCTGGTGCGGGGTGCGAGCGCAAATGCGGGCGCGAGCGCGCACAGTTCGGTTGGAGAGAGGGATCTAGCGGAGAGGGACACGGACGAGGGGTACGCCCTCGCGTGGTACTGCGTCGACGCGCTCCTGGGGGCCATCCACGCATTGGCGGCGGCGGGCGACGACGCGGAGCGGCTGCACCGGCTGCACCTCGCGCTGATTTCCGCCGTGCCGTCGCTGCCGCTGGCGCTGCTCCCACGGGTCTTGGAGGCGATTCGGGCGGCCGTTCTTACGAGCGCGCGGTCCAAAGCCAAGGACCTCGTTGATGCGGCGTTTGGGGAGATCGCGGAGCGGGTGGGCGATCGCGAGAAGGAGCTGGCGATGCGGTGGTGGTACGATAACCGGAGCTTGTTCGAGGGCGCGGGCGCGGGCGGCCGGGACGAGGATGCAGGGCTTCGGATAGACGGCGCGCGGGAGCAGCAGCAGGCGCGGCTGTAAAAGGCGACCAGACGCGAAAGCCGCTGGTGAGCCTGAAATGGAGCCTTGTCATCACCTTGTGTCATCCTCGGACTATTTCCTGATTCCCCACGCCCCGCATGCTGTATATTTACCGTCTTAAGCAACGCGCCATTGAACTCTGTCTTTCGCCCCTCGCACCATTCTGCTACTCTCGCGCCTTTTTCGCGCGCGCCTCGTTCCGTGAAGCCCGACGGCAAAGTTCCGCAAGCGCCTAACCGTTGCTAGCGTCTATAGCACTAAAGAAATCTTGTGCGCCCCCCCCCTCGTTCCACGATAGCTGCTGCCGCGCTCACGCCCGTGCGCGTTACTTTCTGCAGACGCAGAACCCTCGACGATGACCGAATTTCATGGCCCGCCGCTGGACCCACGCCAAATTCCGGATGAGCTGACCATTGCCGAATTTATGCTGGATTACCGGCATCCTCTGCGCCCCGCCCAGGGAACGGCGCCGTGTTTGATCGAGGACGCGACGGGGCGCGCGGTGTATTTACACGAAGTGGGCAGCAATAATGGTTGCATTTTAACGTCGTTTTCTGACTCGGACGTGTAGCTCCGTGAGCGGACGTTGGCTTTGGCGCAGGCTTTGAGCGAAAAGTACAAGATTGGTGGGTCGGTTCCCGATACCTAGTGTTTGGGCATTTTATGAAGATTGTGGTGCAACAGGCGAGAAAGATGTTGGTGAGATGCTCGTCAAGTCGAGTCTTGGTCTCCTTGCGTTTATCAAGTAACACAATTGCCAGTTCTAATCTGCAGTCCCAATCATGTCGGTATGTGAGTCTGATTTAATTTTGCTTTCAATTGAGTATCTCGCGATCGCTAGATTATCCCGCCGCGATCTGGGCTCCCCAATACCTCGGTGCTATATTCACGTAGGTGCTTGTCGCTGGCCTGCGGCGTGTTAACGCGACGAAACACAGCGGGGCGAACCCCAACTGTACTCCGGATGAATTGGTGTATCAGATCAAGCTGACCGGGACGACATTGATCATAGCTCACTCTGATTCTCTCGCGACGGCGAGGAAAGCTGGGAAACTTGCTGGAATTCCGCCAGACCGAGTTTTAATCCTCGATTCTGATCCCAAGCTCGATGCGACCTCGGTTGCAACCCTTATTTCGGGCAGTATTTCCGCTGGCTCCACGTTTGTGCAGAAGAAATTGCGTCCTGGTGAAGGGAAGACGAAAGTTGCTGCGCTGTATATGTCATCCGGGACCACCGGACCACAGAAGGTATGGACGACTCGAAAATCTGGTTCTCGTTCTAATCAATTGTCAAGGCCGTCGCCATAAGTCATTCCGCAATTATCTCCAATCTCGTAAGCCTTTACTTTGACGTACCTTGACAGATCCTGACCAGCGCCCCCCGCAGGTTCAATTAAGTGTCCTCCTAAATGTGGATTCACACATTATGTTTAGTCCTGGGGATGTGGTGCTGAGTCTTCTGCCTTTCTTCCATATCGCCGGGGTTTTCATTGTGCGTCTTGGTTTGAAAGTGGAAATTACAGGCTCAGTGTGTTTTGGCAGCTTCACTGGATGGTATTCAATGCGGTTAGTCGATATCGTAGATCTAAACGGGGTATTAAACGATCGGCGCTTATCCATTGCAGACCGCGCTTGTCGTCATTCCGAAATTCAGCCTAGTTGGGATGCTCGATAGCATCGCTCGTCATCGCATGCAGCACCTTGTGTACATGCTTTTGCTTACCGTTGGCAAATATTCTAAGATTCTCTCGAAAGGCTGGCACCTCCCGTGGCGATTGCGTTATGCAAGGTATGTAATCGGCTTCGTAGCGCCAGAAGCCTGCCTTATAAATCACCCAGAGTCCAGTGGTCAAGAAATACGACTTGAGCAAACTCAAATACATTGCGGTGAGGACTCTACCTCACGACGTTCAAACTGTTGAATAACGTCGAACCGCAGTGTGGTGCCGCACCTATGACAAGCGAGCTTCAAGATCAGCTGAGCCAACTGTGCCCTCAGGCCACTATCGGCCAATGCTACGGTCAGAACTCAAGTCATTGAATCCCTCATATCCTGAAGATTCTGCAGGTACAACCGAGACTCCCGCCATCCTGACTATGACTCCATTTTCTCGGCCATTTACCTCAGGCAGTGAGTAGTTCGTTTAGTCGCTTTTCATACCCAGCTCAAGTTACTTCCCCAGGTGCCGGGACGCTTCTTCCCGGTGTGCAAGCGCGGGTGGTAAAAAGTGACGGCACCTTGGCGGGATACAATGAGCCTGGCGAGTTTGTGATTAAATCCCCTTCGTTGGCGCTTGGGTATTACAAGAACCGGGAGGCGTGAGCCTTGAGCTCTACTTCGACGAAATGTCGCTGAGCGTGCCTTATTTTTCAGGTCAGATGAGGCTTTTATTGCTGACCGGTGAGTCTCTCGGTCTACCACTATTGGGGATTATTGATACATGGCAGGTGGTTCCGGACTGGAGACGAAGTCAAAATCACCGAGAATGGCGAACTTTTCATCACAGGTCGACTCAAGGTATTTCTGGCGACCACTTGCCTTGTCGAAGATGTTGAGCGTTTTGGTGACTAGGAACTCATTAAAGTTCGGGGATTCCAGGTTTCACCGGTCGAGCTGGAAGGCCTCGTTTTGTTTGTTTCTACTGTTATTTCCCGCAACATGCCATTGACCGACCGCAGAAATCATCCCGACGTCTCCGATGCCTGTGTAATCGGAGTCCCTGACGACTTCAGTGAGTGTTGTTACTACCAAAATTGGTCGAGGAGCTCAACAAGACAAGGTGGCGAGGTTCCGAGAGCGTACGTAGTGTTGACGGAGGCTGCTGCGAAGAAGGCCAAGAACAATCCAGAGCCTATCAAAGCATCCATTGCCAAGGTACACGCGCTCGCTCTCTCTATCTGGAGACCTTCACGAGCTTGTTTCAGCTGGTTGCCGACAATAAAGTCAAGTACAAGCACTTGGCAGGAGGGGTCGTATTTGTTCCTCTGGTTCCCAAGAATCCATCTGGGAAGATTATGAGGCGGGTTCTGAAGGAGCAGGTGAAAGAACAAGCCAAGGCCAAGCTATAGTGCATTACCGAGAAGTACAGTCAATTTAGCACATATGCACCTAAGTCATACTCCGCTAACCGAGGTTTTCGTCTACGTACTATGTAGTGCACCTTTTCTGGCCCAACTGGGAGTCACCAACCGATAGGACCTACTCCTCACTATGTGTCAACCGCCGCGAAACATTCCCTTGAGTCGCTCTTGGTCCAAGATGGCCCCCGCGCTCTGTCGGTTCTAGCCATAATCATTCGACCGTTAGAGCTAGAACCACTCTGGTCAAGTGGTTATAGACAAAACCGACACCCTAGTCATGATTCCATATTCTGTCATGATTTTCACGTTTGAGCTGGAATAACGGATGATTGGATAGACCCCAGACTGGATGGGCGCGGGGGACATGAGCGGCGACGAGGACGAAGCCGGAGCCGTGCACGACGACGCTGGGGAGCACAGCGATGAGCCTGGGGGCGTGGGCGAAGCAGGAGTTGTGCATGCCCTTATGCACAGTTGGGACATCCTCCGCGCCGTGCAACAGGGGAGGCAGGCGGCAAAGTGGGGGGGGGATGCGGAGGACATGCGCGGGGGTGTATCCAAGGTGGCACGGCGAGATGGAGGGCGCGACGAGGGGGCATGCACGGTGGGTCGGACAGAGAGTGGCACGGTCAAAGACAGGACAATGGCCTCGCTTCGTCTGGTGGCCCGTTTGGGAACTGATGTCGACGCGTAAGCTTCACGTGTTTCCGGAATCTGCTGGGTCAACTTGGGGTCAACGACGCTCTCTCTCCGAACCTAGCGTGCTGCCTGCTGTTTCAATCAAGTTTCAATCCTCCTCCTCCTCCTCCTCCTCCTTCACGTGCAGGGCTGCGAGTTCTTGGTCTTGTACACGGGTGATGGTCAGTGACCGCCTTCGCCACGGCCTGCCGCTGACCTTCGACTTCGCGCCGCCCGCAGCCTGTATGTGCTCGCCCTCTTTCGCCACGGCCTGCCGCTGACCTTCGACTTCGCGCCGCCCGCAGCCTGTATGTGCTCGCCCTCTTTCGCCACGGCCTGCCGCTGACCTTCGACTTCGCGCCGCCCGCAGCCTGTATGTGCTCGCCCTCTTTCGCCACGGCCTGCCGTTGACCTTCGACTTCGCGCCGCCCACAGATTGTATGTGCTCGCCCTCTTTCGCCACGGCCTGCCGCTGACCTTCGACTTCGCGCCGCCCGCAGTATGTATGTGCTCGCCCTCTTTCGCCACGGCCTGCCGCTGACCTTCGACTTCGCGCCGCCCACAGATTGTATGTGCTCGCCCTCTTTCGCCACGGCCTGCCGCTAACCTTCGACTTCGCGCCGCCCGCAGCCTGTATGTGCTCGCCCTCTTTCGCCACGGCCTGCCGCTGATCTTCGACTTCGTGCCGCCCGCAGCTTGTATGTGCTCGCCCTCTTTCGCCACGGCCTGCCGCTGACCTTCGACTTCGCGCCGCCTGCAGCCTGTATGTGCTCGCCCTCTTTCGCCACAGCCTGCCGCTGACCTTCGACTTTGCGCCGCCCGCAGCCTGTATGTGCTCGCCCTCTTTCGCCACGGCCTGCCGCTGACCTTCGACTTTGCGCCGCCCGCAGCCTGTATGTGCTCGTCCTCTTTCGCCACGGCCTGCCGCTGACCTTCGACTTCGCGCCGCCCGCAGCTTGTATGTGCTCGCCCTCTTTCGCCACGGCCTGCCGCTGACCTTCGACTTCGCGTCGCCCGCAGGACGTATGTGCTCGCCCTCTTTCACCACGGCCTGCCGCTGACCTTCGACTTCGCGCCGCCCGCAGATTGTACGTGCTCGCCCTCTTTCGCCACGGCCTGCCGCTGCTTCGCGCCGCCCGCAAATGGTATGTGCTCGCCCTTTTTGCCACGGCCTCCCGCTGATATCCCTCGGAGTGAAGACTGCCGGCGCCCCGTATACCGAGAATTATTCTTTAAAATGTACAGATAAGTACGGAACAACTATCATGCACTGAAACTGAGGATTGGCCCTCGTGCAGCTACCCCCTCCACTGCCCGTGATGTCTTGACTCGGGCACTGCGGACGCTTGAAAAAAATCCAGCCGTCGGAATCTTGGGCAGCATCATTTACCCGCTCCTGGATATCCTTGATAGGATGCAGGTAAGGCGAACCACGTTAAGACTTGGGCGCGCTATGACGGTCTTGTGTCCATCAGATCTTCGGGTCTCTCCACAGGGCCGAGGTAAGGTTTGACCTTGCTTCACTCATCTCATGCGATTCATATGGCAGGCAATTGTAAGCAAACAGGAGGGCCGTGTCGAACCGGCGGTATTAATGTCAAGGGCGGCGAAGGCCAAGGCACAACGGTTGAGATTAACTTCAACGGGTCAATGGACACTGTCAACATTTCCGGTGAGATTAGTGCGCCCCTCCCGGCCGGGCGCTGATCGCTTGTAGGAGGCACTGGTGGCCCCGGTGGTACAGGGGATGTCGGTGGTCACGGCGGCACTGGAGCAGGCCCAGTGATAACATTTTCCCCACCGAAATAGGCGGAGGATTTCGCTGACTTTTCAACTTGGGAGCCCCGGCAGTCAGACCGGTGATTCTCTTCGTACGAGAGATCGGCCCTCGGTCTACATGACAGGGCTGGCAAATGGCAACTCGAACCGGACAGCTTGCAAAGGCTACTTGAGCGATTGTTTATGAGGTGTTATGGACGACTTTTGATATCATGATACCCTTCTTTTCTTTTTGCAGCATGTCAATTCCAAGGAGGGCATGTCTGGGTTATCGTCGTATGCACGGCCATTAGGTAGTCACAATATCACTCACATCTGTTAGCGACTTTGCACGCAGCCATCCAGCAGCTGAGGGCTACTAAAACTGGGATTTGTCTGGCACTAGCAAAGAAACTCACGGCTTTCGCACCTCTATAGTCTTCCAGGTAACGTTCTTTTTTTCCTATCAGGCAGTCACCCTCTACATAAAATTACGTGTCTGAAGCTTTTTAAGGTCCGCTGTCTGTCTCCGACGTCAGCTGACTACTGTACGTCCTTGTAGGGAGGCGACGGTCACGGTCACACTGACCCCCGTAGCGTCGCCGACGTCCAGGCGGGTCACGGTCACCATTGGGACCGTCGCCAATGGGCCGGCGTGACATCGGAAAAAATTAATAAAATACCAAAAAAATCCTCTACAAAATATACCAGTGAAATCATTGTTTTCAGCATTCTATTAGCCCTGTTGTTCTATGAATTCTCCACAGTCCTCCGGCCTACAGTCGCGCTCTGCCCAACTAGCCGTCGTCCAAAATGGTGACGGTCATGGTCACCCTGATCTTCGTCGCGTCGCCGGCGTCAAGTGGGCCCTGTCACGATCCCGGGGCCGTCGCCTCCCTACAAGGACGTACAGTACACAACTTATTTATTTCTAACTGAGTACTACTTATAGCTTCGCGTACCTGGTTCTACATACACTTTACTGCGCCTCTTGAACGTCTGCACGCTGAGCTTGGGATCTTTTGCGGCAATGGCATTCCACTGCACGCAGACAGCCTGCACGCACAGTAAGGACTTGTACGAAAGCTGGACGAATATCATCGTCAAGAGTTCGGGAGGAAGGTCCGTAAGACTCTGCCACCGAAACCAGACAGTGAGGGACGATGTTGGCCATGTCGCTAGAAGTTCTCACCATTTTTCGAGTGGTCGTCAAGCAGGGTCCAACTTCAGCGAGTGGGAAATCGGTGTAAGAGACTAAGATCCAACAGCTACGACGCAAAATTCGCGTAAATGTTCAACAGTGCTTTTGTTAGGAGCTCGGGCTCCTTGAACTCTCTTTCTTCGATCTTGAATTAAATTGTACTCGGATGGACAACGCGACATCCGTGGTCACCCAGTTATACGCTTATAACCGGACAGAAGAGCTGAACCAAGCTGAAACGCTGCCGCAGCAAGAATAAGTAGTGGATTTCTAGAAATGCATGGGAAGGAAGTTGGAGCTGGACACTCTTTCTTGGTTCTTGAATGAATTAACCTAGATTTATAGCACCAGGACCGTATCGGATGGCCAGAGCAACATCCGTCGTCGCCCATTTACCCGCTAGGTTGTACACCGCCGGACATGCGCCGTAAGCTTCCCAAAATGGTAAGTTAGTTCAATTGGGCAATTGGGCGTGGTTTTCCGTTACTTGGTTTGGGTTCCGCCTGCTCCACTCCATTGGTTGATGAATTTTATGCCCTCTGAGCCCTTTTACGTCTGCGACTCTCCCAAGAGCGGTTAATACAAGCTTAGCCACCAGTCGCCGACTGGACTCAAGTGGAATAAATCGACTAGTGCTGGCCAAAAATACGATACGGAAAAATATTTTTTGAATATATTCAAATATACATGAATACGATACGACCCCGGGACGATCGTCTGAATATGAATACGAGTGAATATGAATACAATACGATATGAATATAATACGATACGAGGCCAGGCCCCCGCGGCGTATTCAGATATATTTGAATACAGCACCCAGCCCCTTCCAACGTTACTGCTGCCGGTTCGAGTCATAACACCCCAGCGACATCAGTATTTGCTATGGCAATGACCTTGCAGGATCAGGCAGCCACCACTAAAACAACGGTCGGCGATGGGAAGGACGAAGTTAATCTCTATTTCGGTAATATCTCTCCGTTAACACCGGATTTCGATGATCCCCTGGGTTGGTGGAAAGTGAGTTTCGCTTTTTTGCTTCGAATCCGGTGCTCAATTTTATTGAAGCAAAATGAGGGCACTTTAAAATACATGGCGCGTGTTGCGCGGGATATTCTTGCAATTCCTGGTGTAAGCATTTCCGTTGAGCGTCTTTTTTCGAGCGTGAAGCACACACTATCGGATGCTCGGTCATCCATGAGCGGAGACGGCGTCCGTGGATATTGTTACCAAGGAAGCGTTGAAGTCGGGGCTTGGCCAGGGCGTAAACTACATGGATTTCATCAAGATCCACGACGACTAAATATATTTAGATATATTCAAAATATATTCATATTCAACCTTGTGAATACAATACAATACAAATACGATATGGGCCCGGAGCACTGAATACGATACGCCATTTGGCGTATCGTATCCAAATGGCGTATCGTATTCATATTTGGCCAGCACTAAAATCGACCAGCCGAAATATTTCACGCCAGAGGCACGGACCGTAGAACATCCTCCGATGAAACTGACACCTTGCACTCAGCCAAGATGAAGATACTTTTTGTCACCTTGCCATTATTATTCACTGCCCTAAAAACAACGGAAGTTCTTTACGAAACGTTGAGGATATCGTTTCCGGTCTATCGTCACCTTGCCATTATTATTCAGTGGTCTAAAAACAACGGAAGTTCTTTACGAAACGTTGAGGATATCGTTTCCGGTCTATTGTCACCTTGCCATTATTATTCAGTGCCTAAAAAACCACGGAAGTTCTTTACGAAACGTTGAGGATATCGTTTCCTGTCTATTTCATAAAACCTGTGGACGGAGCAACAATTCAGTTGAATATAATCGTCCACAAAAGACTCCCAGCCTAACTCCAACGGTTGTCAAAATGACAGCTGGCACAGGATTAAAATCGTATAAGTAGGGACACGAGAGCACAGTAACTCTCATCCTATCCCATCTTAGAACATTCTCCACTCACAACATACAATGAACCCTTCTTTTGTCAGTCTACCTTCATTTTCCTGCAATTTTTACCGCCTAACTGTTCGTTCTCTATTTCCACAGAAAGCAATTATCGTCGTGGCGCTGACTACTCTCACACCTTCGGTTGCAGCCGTCGGCTGCTTCAGTGGAGGGTAGGGTCCGATTCTGCGATCTCTTTGATGTAACTGACGCAGCCATTAGCCAAGCTGGTGACTGCTCCGCTGCGATTGGCCCTATCTGTAACATGGTCAATGGTGTTTCCGTAAGTATTTCAAAAGACGGTGAAGCAAAGACAGTCCTGAATCATACTTGCACATTCAGTTTGCGGCTGGCCAAACCGTTTCGACATGTGTCGACACCAATGGTATCCGTTGCAAGTGGGTCTGACCTCATGATTTTACAGTTAGTTGCTGGAATATTTTATGCAGCATGGCCGTCGTGAACACTGGCGGTGGCGGCGCCCAGATCGGACAGCAAGAGTGCATCGATGACATGACGGCTACCAATGGCGGTTGCGATGGCCATGGCGGCATCCGCGCGGACGGAGTCTTCCAGCTCACGCTTGACCCTAACACCGGAGCGTGCTAAGCGAAGGATAATAAACGGAGGCTCTGCAAAGCTTTGTACAACTCTTGAACTCTGTGATTGAAATTTGTTTGACTGCACGAAGAGCATAAGATCGGAAGCCAGCCACTTGATCTCTCCAGAAGGTGTTTGGTCGCCTGTCGGAATTTAGTTCAGCAAAGATAACGGGGTCAAGTTGAAGAACTGGATCATTCCAGGCTCATATCCTGAAGTCGCAACTTGACCAAGTCAGAGACTAGTAGCACAGATTATTTCTACAACAAAAGTGTAGTACTCACAGAGAAAAGGTACAACTTGACATTTTCAATGCCACCTGAAACAATCTGGCGTGATAATCACCGATATTGAAGGCACTCACATCGCCGGGAGGATTATGGATCCTGCAGAAAGTGTCAAACGCAACATACAATAATCCTAACAGACCTGACGAAAATGAACCCAAGTTTATCGTCGTCGATCTTACAGGGGGCCTCCGTCAGATAGCGCGGTTAGATTGACCTGGCATTTCCTCGTAGGTTTCAGCATGTTCCTAATAATATGCTGGTGGTTGGGAGTGGGATGAGTCCGGACTTTTGCTTGTCGCAACTTCCACAATAGTAGGCCCAAGCGAAGTTGTTGTGAATAAATTGCTTTGCCGCGGCGACGGTCGAGGCTGTGTACAACCTCATCACGATTCACAATTCTCTGGAAGCCGACTGGAAGCAGTAACTTACCCTCTAATATTCGGGCAGTGCAGAGCGGATATAGAGCGGGGCTAACACCATTTTCTCCAGCTTCCCGGGAGCACCGACGCCCTTGGCACACGCTAGTCATTTCTCACTACCATGAGCCTGTACCTATACGAATTGCCAACGACTGGCGCGATTTCGTTCTCAGATTTCTGCACGGATTCGGCCGAGAGGCTGTATACTAACCACATCTCGGACACAACACAGGCTCGCGCCAATCTTCGGGCAGCCCTCAAAGAAAGCAAGCGCACGCATGATGGGGAGAAGGACTATCTCAAACTGGTCAAGGTACTTGTGCTGTGAGGGTGCTCATTAGCCTTGGCTGATTTCCTGCTGAGATCCTTGAAGAATATCTGCCAAGACTTCGCGGTATCCTCGCCTGTGTAGCGAGCGGCCAGATCCAGCTTAAATCCGAACCCAGTAGGCCTGTTGTTGACTCCCCGGGTCTACGCTGATGTCCAGCCAAGTTTTCAGCTGGAGAACAACGCTATCCGCCAACTTGTTCAACACCTCTCCGCGGCTGTCACTTCCGTCCCTTGACGCAGATTACGCGTATTCACTTCTAACCTATGCCTTTGCGCTATCCAATCTTGCGCGGGCAAAGATCTCCTCTCTGGGCACGTATGAACATGACCGGGCCATTTCCGACGCGGATCGCAAGGCGAAAGACAGTCAACTCACTGTCGCCGCCGATTTGCTCTGTAGAACCAGTGGGATTTTCTCGTATATAAGTGAAACCGTGCTTGGGGATTGGGAGAGCACTTCATCGGTCGCGTCATCCGCGTTCACCAAGCCTCCTGACTTGAGCAGAGAGGTCAACAGCGCATTGGCAAAGTGGGTTTTCTGTTCCTTGGGCTCATAATCCTATTACACGACCACTAATTTGGATTTTAGGTCGTCGTTGGCGGACGCGCAAACACTGGCGATCCGAAAGTTGTTGTCAAAATCCGTATACGATAGCAACGTTACTCCCGGACCGCCTCTTCCCAAATCCCACCCCTCCCCTGCGCTCATTTCGAAACTCCACCTTGAGTGCGCATCGCTATACTCCTCTGCCCGCACCCTGGCAAAGACCCCCAGTAGCGCCGGTAAAGGAAAGCCGAAAGGCACCTCGGCAGACGGGGAAGTCTCCGCAGACTTGCGCCGCTACCTTCACGACGAGACCGTCTTCCACGACGCGCTAGCTCGGAAATGGCTCGGTGTCGACGCGGGCGAGAATGGGGGCGCCGACCGGGGCGGGGACGCAGTGGGGTTCCTCATATGGGCGAAGAAGGAGCTGGAAGAGTTGAAAGGGCGGAAGAAGGATAGAGTGTCGGATGAGCTGGAGACTGTGAACGTGTTTCTGAAACACTACAAGAAGGTTAACGACTCGGTTAGTCGCGTTCTTTTCTATTCCATTCTACTCACCTAGGTTTGGTAGCTACATTTCCAGCCGGTGCCAACCCAGGCGGATCTGCAATCGCGAATACCGACGGGGCGTTTGGCGCTTAGTGCCAAGACATATGTGCCTCCCCAACCTGCCTTCGGTCCTGGCTCCTTGGAAGATATTAGACGAAAGGCTGAGGAGCTCGAGGTGAATGATGATGACTCGGTTGAGGATATGAACAAGACACAAGGCTCTTATGCAGGTGCTGGATCCTACTTTTGATTGTGGTATACTGAGTTAAATGTATATTACTCGCTGTACTCTTACAAATGTTTTACTTAGAATATTTTGGACCGCCATCTCTAACATCCGCTTATTGGTCAGAACCAGCTTAGGCTGGGCCACAGATGCGAGCAAGGACGGCGGATGAAGTCGTCTTGGAATAACTTTCTGGGGCCGCGCAGCTGGGAGAAGGCGGAGACACGCTTCGATGTTGGGCAAGGTTAGAGCGAATCACCGGTGAAGAGATCCAAGTCGACCAGCGGTGGCGACGAACATGTGAAAAGGGCGCACAATTCGGGTCCCTGGGGCGCGGAGCACGGAATCCAGAGCTCCTGTAGAGCGGGAAACGTGAATAATTGCAAGAGAAGGGCACTGCTGTTGTCTCGTTTACTACTCCTTTGCGTGACGGAGAGCGACTTTAGATGCGGAAGAGTCACACCGAGGTGGTTACTTGGGTTTGACCATGGGATGTCTTCGAGCTCGAATGAGAAGTAAGAGAGTTTACACTCGGGAATGTTAGAGGCAGCCGAGAAGACTCTCGGCAGGTATTTCTCCATTCTGTTATCCGTGATTAGTGTCGAAGCGCATCCACCGCGAAATGATGGATCAGTTTTCTTTGTGGTCTTGTGGAACTTTCAAACAGCAACTTCTGAAGACGGGATGCAATGCGAGTGACGAGGTCAGGGACACAAGGTGCATCCGGTGGGACAATAAATCTGCGAAACAGACGCCTGGGAATCCCAATACCAACGTGGCTCGTATATTCACCCTTGTATTCACCGCTACGGCACGAAATTGACTTATCCTGGAGAAGTCCGACCTCGTTTAGATACACACCTCGAGATCCTTGCTCTTACCGAAACAAAACCGTTGACACAGAAGACGAGGTCCGTCCCAAAGCCCAGGGGTGGGGAATGCAACATCCTTCCAGTATCTGCAGACGTGCAGGAGGACGAGAGGGGCGCGCAATGCTGCCGGGACCCGAAACCTAGAGTTGAAGTTGGAATAGTCGGGAAGGCACCGAACGAAGATTTTCGAGGCAATCTCGGGTGGGAAAGCGCAATTAGCGGGTCGCTGAGGACTCTGGGTGACATCCATTATGAGTTGGTTGAGGACCTGTTGTCAATCTTCGGCCTATTTTTGTGCCTTTCCTGGTGCAGGCCGGTCAGGGTACAGAGCCGCGGTGTTTGGCAGGCCTTCAGTTGAATTCATAACAAGCCCCCTATTAGTGTTTGCAATTCCCGCACGGCAACGACACGATCAACTACTTCCCCACCTTCGACGAGTTCGGCGCAGTCCTCCACTCCAACAACACTGCCTTCATCACCCGCCTTCACGCAGGGCTTCAAGTTTCGTCTCCTTCGCCGCACACCTCCACCCCAACACCAAGCATCGCGCCCGTGTGGTTCAACCGGACGGAGGGTGGGGGTGGGTGGTGGTTTCACATATTGTCCCGAGTAAACACGTTGAGCGCGCTGCTGGAGCGATGCGAGTGAGTTAAACTTTTCGGGCTCTTTGCGCTTTGGTTAGTGGGTGGCTGATGAGTTCCCGTGTATAGATTCTGGAAGAGCCAGCACCATCTTATTGGGCAGTAGGCCGCCGCGGATGGAGATTGCGAAGCCGCAGCGTCGATCTGGTTGTGAACGTGCTGCTAAAACTTACGAGCCGTCTTGGTTTTCCTGTTAATTGCTAATCCTTCTGGCAGACACGGTGCGTGGTCGAATCAGTCATCTGAAAGATAGTCTCGGCGGTGTGGACCGACTCCGATGTGGAACCGGAAGACTCGGGAGACGGCATGAGCAAGTTCAGGTTATCAACATGTTTTCTGTCCTTCGTTTCCCACTCGCACGGTATCCCTGGACCGGGCCCTTCCCGAACATCTCCTGTGACATGCGCTCTGATACTGACTGGAGGTTCTCTGCAGTGGGTTTGGAATCGGTTCTTTTTTGTATTCCAGCTAGCGCCAAAACCCCTAGAGCACTTCCAAAAAAGTTCACTTAGGCTTTTAGCATCGCTTACTCCGTTTCGCCCGGCGGTTAGAGCAGCAGTGTTAGAGCCAGAGCACTAGCACTTTCCAAAATTCCTCGCAGGCTCCACCTGACGTGCTTAGCCCCGGCCTGCGCTGGGAAGTGGGAGTTAGCTGCCGTGCTCCTGGTCGGTCCGGAAGATGTTTATGAGGGCAGTGCGGAAGAATAAAGAAGAACTGCCAGTTCTCGTTCCCACCCCTTCAGTCTTGTCACTTGTATAATTGACGCTGATATCTCCTCCGAACCACAATGGCTTCGTATGCTTATCTTTCCGCTGCAGTTCTGGTTTCAATCCTCTTGGCCGTTGCTGGTCTGTTGAACAGATGGAAAGCGACTTCGCGACTCCTATATCCTCCTGGACCCAAGCCCAAGCCCATCATGGGAAATTTCCACGACATACCCACCGAGTTGCCTTGGGTAACCTATATGGAGTGGGGAAGACAATACGGTGCGCGGAATATGTGCAGGCCGGGCCCTCGGTAAAGTTGACATATCATATCCAGGCGATGTCGTGCATGCTCAGGTGTTCGGAACCCATATCGTCGTCCTCAACTCGTTGAAAGCTGCTGTCGACTTACTTGAAAAACGGGCGTCCATTTATTCCGACAGACCGACAAATCCTATGGCCCTTCTGTGAGCAAGTGCATTTTTAATCTATGTTGGTGTTCTGATGTTTCTAGCATGGGATGGGACTTCAATTTCAGTGTAATGCCATATGGAGAAAAATGGCGAAGGTAGCTTGGTTTACTCTGATTCGCGTCTCATACAGTAAAGGGCCACTTGCAGTCCAGGAGATTATTTCATCAGCACTTTCGTCGAGAAGCGATACCCGCGCATCATCCCGTTCAACTGAAGAAAATCCACGGTCTATTACGTGATCTGCTTCGACCCCAGAAGATTTTGTCGAACACACAAAAACGTAAATGAATCTATAGCTATGCAATTCCTTCGAGTTGGCTGAGCTCACATTCGAGCAGACTGGCCTCTGCAGTAATCATGGCGATGGTATATGGCTACGATATTAAACCCAAACATGACCGGTTCGTTTACCTGGCGGATGAGGGGGTTAAAAGGTTTTGCGAGGTTGCCCTTCCGGGCGGATTTGCAGTGAATACTTTCCCGTTCCTCCGCCATTTGCCTTCCTGGTTTCCTGGGTGTGGCTTCCATCGATACGCCCAAGGTACGTTCTCACGAGCCTTGGTACGGCCTCCTATCTAATCTCATACACTTCCCGAGATACATCGTTGTTGGTTGATGAGATGAAAAATGCTCCGTTCGACTTTGTGAGACAAAACATGGTGTGCCGCAACTAGTTTCTGTTCGAAGGCATTTCTAATTCGTTGCAGCGAGATGGTGTCGGCAGACCCTCTGTTCTGAGGGAACTCCTTGAGCAAAATGATCGGCACGGTAACTCCAAGCAGCAGGAACAAATGATCAAGAATGTTACCGCCCTAGCGTTTGGAGGTACTTGAATTATTTCTAATTGCTGTCTTAATCCTGACTGTTTGGTTACATGATAGCTGCCGTTGAAACCGTACGCACTAGTCCTCACTAATCAGAAGTGCCGGACTGAACCGTTACGGTACCTCAGACATCCACGACATTAGACGTTTTCATCATGGCAATGGCATTGAATCCAGAAGTTGTGCGGAAGGCACAGCATGAAATTGACACTGTTGTTGGCCTTGATTGTTTGCCGGGGTTCGAGCATAGGCCCGCATTACCCTATTGCGAGGCAGTGGTTAGAGAAGTCTTGCGTTGGAGACCTATTGTTCCCCTTGGTGTTCCACATGCCACGACCGAGGATGACATCTACAACGGTATTTTATCCCAAAGGTGACCAACTCGACTCTCCCGGTTCTTCCAAGATACTGATATTGTCATAGGCACCATAGTCCTCGCTAATATCTGGTAAGAATGTCCGCATCCAACTGGGATGTCCTCAATTTCTCCAGGGCCATGGTGCATGATGAGTCCATGTATCCAACCCCCGACAAGTTTGATCCAGGAAGATTTTTGAACGCTGACGGCCAGCTGAATGCTGATGACCACACTCTGGCTTTCGGGTTGGTTATTTCCGTGTTCTGAAAACTATGTCTTGTATTCCAATGACTTCTGAGTCACAGATTTGGTCGAAGAATATGTGCAGGCCGTCACGCTGCAGATGCAACTGTTTGGGCAGCCATTGTTTCTATCTTGTCGACCTTCAACATTGCAAAAGCCAAGGATGCAGTGGGAAAGAGATTGAAATCGAAATTGCATTCACAGACGGAATGGCCAGGTAAACGTGCCACTACAATGTGAGAGATGCGGCTCAATATAATATCCCTGCAGTCACCCAAAGCCATACAATTGCGCATTACTCCTCGCGGTGATGTTGCAAGACAATTGGTGGAAAGCACAACAGAGTTGTAGGCTCATAGCAAAGTTTCTTCCTTATTTCCTGAAGTGTACTGTTGAAAGTTCAATACCATTTCTCAACCGTGGGAAAGACAAGGTCCGTCCGTCCGAAGCCCAGGGGTGGAGAATGCAACATCTCTCCAGTATCTGCACGCAGGAGGATGAGAGGGCGCATGCTGCCGGGACCCGAAGCCTAGAGTTGAAAGTCGGAATACGGAAGGCGCCGAACAAAGATTTCGAGGCAATCTCGGGCGGAAAGCGCGTTAGCGGGTCACTGAGGCTCAGGGTGACATCCAGTGAGTTGGTTGAGGACGTTGTCAATCCGGCCTATTTTTTGTGCCTTTCCCGTGCATGCCGGTCAGCTATGTAGACCATACAGAACCGCGGTGAAATGTTTGTTTGACGGACTTTCAAGTTTGAATCAAGCCCCTATTGGTGTTTGCAATTCCCCCCCGCAAGGCGACGACATGATCAACTACTTCCCCACCTTCCACAGTTCGGCTCAGTCCTCCACTTCACTAACACCGCCTTCATCACCGCCTTCACGCAGGGCTTCAAGTTCATCTCCTTCGCCGCGCACCTCGACCCCAACGCGAAGCTGCGGCCGAGCATCGTGTGGTCGCGGTGTTCAACCGGACAGAGGGCGGTGCCGCATATTGCGCCGAGTAACACGTCGAGCGCTGCTGAGCGATGCAATTGAGTTTTAACTTTTCGGGCTCTTTGCGCTTTGGTTAGTGGGTAGCTGATGAGTTCCCGTGTGCGTATAGATTGGAAGAGCCGCGCCATCTTATTGAGCAGTAGGCGGATGGAGATTAAGCCGCAACGCCGATCAATTGTGAATCTGCTGCTAAAACTTACGAGACATCTTAATTTCCTGTTAATTGTTAATCCTTCTGGCAGACACGGTGCGTGGCCGAATCAATCATCTGAAAGATAGTCCGCGGAATCTGTGCGGTGTGGACCGACTCCGACGGCATGAGCGAAGTTCATGTTATCAAAACATGCATGTTTTCTGTCTTCGCTCCTTCGCTCGACATCGCTTCCCGGATGAACTTGAATCCTCGCTTTGATGATTGGCTGGAGGTTCTCGAGCTCATTGGCTGGGGGGTACAAAATTGAGAAGAAACGCCAGTCCTCGTTCCCAGGCCCTGCTTGTATAAATCGATGAAGATATCTCCTTCAAACCACAATGGCTTCGTATGATTATCTTCCCGCTGCTGTTCTGGCTTCAATCCTCTTGGCTGTGGCTGGTCTGTTGAACAGATGGAAAGACGTCGCGACTCCCGTATCCTCCTGGACCAAAACCCAAGCTCATCATGGGAAATTTCCACGACATACCCACCGAATTGCCTTGGGTAACCTATATGGAGTGGGGAAGACAATACGGTGCGCGGAATATGTACAGGTCGGGCCCTCGGCAAAGTTTACATGTCATATCCAGGCGACGTCGTGCATGCTCAGGTGTTCGGAACCCATATCGTCGTCCTCAACTCGTTGAAAGCTGCTGTCGACTTACTTGAAAAACGGGCATCCATTTATTCCGACAGACCCACATTCCCATGATCCCTCTGTGAGCAAACCCATTGTCTTTTATATCCATGTTGGCATTCTGATGTTTCTAGCATGGGATGGGACTTCAATTTCAGTATGATGCGATATGGAGAAAAAATGGCGAAAGGTAGTTTGGTTTGCTCTGATTCGCGTCTCATACAATGAAGGGCCACTTGCAGTACAGGAGATTATTTCATCAGCACTTTCGTCGAGAAGCGATACCAGCATATCATCCCGTTCAACTGAACAAAATCCACGGTCTATTACGTGGTCTGCTTTCCACTCCAGAAGATTTCACCCTCAGGGTACACCGCCAAAATTACGTAAAGGGCCTTTAAGGGGGGTTATTTTGTTGTACAATAACCCCCCTTAAAGGCCCTCATCCGCCAGGCGGACATGTCGTACTTATGATGTCATATTCCCTTTTGGAAAACATGTGGCGGGCGGACCACCCGCCACCTCGATAGCACTGTACCCATTGTTCTACCCACACATCACTGCTTCCCCTCTCCTATCAGCATCTTGGATAATGTTTGCGCTCTTTTGGGTTCATTTTGACTCAAAATTTCATACATGGAAGACCATACGGACACGTCTGCCACCACACCCTGCTTTCAATTGGTCTGCCTACAGTTCCTTTGTCATGTCAGTGGCTTCTCTTTCTGTATTTGCATCCACTATGATCTCTTCATTGTCTCTGGGTTCGATTTGGATCGAAATTCAGTGCCTGAAACACCGGGCAGACTAGTCCGCCAATGAGCACCTACCTGCTGCTCTACATGCACCACTGTTTCCCCTCTTGTACAATATGTGTTTGCATCCTCTGATCTCTTCATCCTGTCTGGGTTCAATTTGGCTCGAAATTCAGAGCCTGGAACAACGGGCAGACTAGTCTGCCATGTCGTAAATTAGCACGGTACCCACTGCTCTGCCCATCATACTGTTTCCCCTCTTGTGTCAGTACGTGTTTGCATCCAGTATAATCTCTTCATCCTCTCTAAATTCAATTTGGCTCAAAATTCAAAGTCTGGAATGACGGGCGGACTAGTCTGCCCTGCCATCAATTAGCACAGTACCCGCTGCTCTACACATGCACCGGTGTTTCCCTCTCGAATCAGTAGGTGTTTTCATCCAGTGATCTCTTCATCCTCTCTGAGTTCGATTTGGCTCAAAATCCGGAGCCTGGAACAATGGGCAGACTAGTCTGCCCATTGGTTGTAGGCTCGATTCTTGGTTGAATTTTAATTAACTGGTAATCGTCTTGACGGCTTTAGCTACTGGCATCTTGCTTCCTTCTAGGGGCAATATGATCAAATTCCGGTTCATGAATCATCGCGGCAGTTGTGTCTGCCACATGCTCCCCCATCTCCCCTCACTTCCTTCTAGGTGTAATATGATCAAATTCAGGTTCATGAACCATAGTGGCGACATTTCTGCCACATGCTCCCAGTCCTTCTCCTTGAGCCAGCAGAACATGATCTAGATGCGATACTACAAGAATTCATGTCTTACTTGGTATAGTTGTTCTTAGGAAATGAACACCAGTTAGGAGAATTGAGTTCCAAAATTTGGCAATTCATTCCTGCACAAACTGAGGAGATGCTGATTGAATTGGCCATTGGTGCCTGTGCTGCAGATTCTCATGGTCAAATTTTAGACTTTACAACTGGGAGGACCCAGAACAGCATGAATATGTATTGTCGGTGTGCAGGCACAACAGTACACTACCTCCAAATTGTCTGTGCCAGTGGCAGATGCATCTGCCCACCTTTGATGCAAGCGGTGGATGTGTCTGCACCAGTGGCGGATGGATCCGCCAATCTTTATGTAAGCGGTGACAGGAGTTTACCTCACCTGCTCAACCAATCAGGAGCTGTATAAACCTCCATCAAATTTGTTTTTTTATATTGGACTCATTTCTAAGGGTTTCAACACATCTCTGGGGTGAAATATAATTCTGAACCTCCTCTGGTTTCACTCTGATTTATTTCAGATTTTTGCGCCGTGTACAATATTGTGGGCATGAAACCAGCTGGAAAGTCAACAAGAGTTACAGTTGAATCTGGTGCAAGTGTGCACCAACATGTGCATAGATTTCATAGATGATACAAAATTATCAAATAAATCAGACTGAAACCAGAGGGGGTTCAGAATCATATTCTATCCCAGAGACGTGTCGAAACCCATAGAAATGAGTACAATATAAAAAAAACAAATTTGATGGAGGTTTATACAGCTCCTGATTGGTTGAGCAGGTGAGATAAACTCCTGTCACCGCTTACATAAAGGTTGGCGGATGCATCCGCCACTTGTGCAGACACATCCGCCGCTTACATAAAAGGTGGACAGATGCATCTGCCACTATGTTGAAAGTGGGCAGACACATCTGCCAGTAGCGCAAACACATCCAACAAGTCTCTTGCATGAATAAGTGCATATTAGAGCAGCAGCTAATTGTTTTGGAGGTTAGAGAGATAGAATCAGAAAGGAAAATATCGAAGTCCAAATCCTGGTACAGATGTAGCAATCCTTCCACATGTAAAAACTGTGGATAGAGGTGGTGTAACCTTGGCTCAACCAGTTAGCTGTTCAGATTCATGCTGTTTTGGGCTCTCCAGGTTATAAAAGTGTGTAATGCAACCGTGGAATGTGCGGCGGACACATCCGCCACCTGCCGACTCAACCAGTTTTTCTCGGTTTCTGCATGTTTGAGTGTTTCAGTTACCATTCCTGGGATTTTCCTCCTGGCTGCTGTACACCTCCTGAAATTCAAACAATTCATTTAAATACCAAGTGAGACATAATGTCCTGTAGCATGGCATCTAGAGTGAGGAGCATTGAGGAAAACATGTCACCAATGAAGAACAGACTGAGAAAATTAGGCTAGCCTGAGGTGAGAAGGTGAGAGGCAAATGAAACAAAGAGAATTTGTAAAACAATCAGAAGTTCCATCAAACAGTAGAGGCGGTGTCCGCCACTATTGCTAAGTGTTTGAAACTCGGATAACTTATATCTGAAAAGAAGAACCCATTGAAAAATAACCAAAGCTTCAAAATGTAAGGTCAGACTGAGGGATACAACCTACAGATCAGGGCTCAGGTGAGTGGCGGATGTGTCTACCGCTATGAACCGCAAGACAAAACCGGGCGGGTTGGGCACAGATAGAAGGCGGCTGTTGTGAAAACCAGCTGCATCAAGTACAGGATGAAAGCAATGAAGATGATGAAAAGGCCAGGGTTAAATTCGAGTGGCGGACACATCCGCCGCTATGCTTCACGAGCCAGAACTCATTATAATGCACCAGGAAGTAAGCAAGATATCAATTAGAAGATGACCTTTGGGATTGAATTACCAGGCCTTGAAAATTCAATGAAAAATCAAGCCTGCAATTGACGGCGGATGTGTCCGCCATGTTGTTCTACACACTGAATTCGAGTCAAATCGCACCTAGCAGGGATTCAAAGATCATCTTGAATGCATAGACACAATGGGGAGCTGGAGATGCAAGGAAGGAGCGGTAGGCGGCACAACAAGGGTGGGCGGGTGGTGAGCAGGTGTCTCCGGCGCGGTGTTCAATGGGCTGATTTTCGGGTCAAATCAAACCTAGAAGGACTGCACATATTGGGTATGATAGTGAGACACGAGGCAAAGTGCTGGCAGATGGTATGGCAGCAGGTATAGCCAGTGTAGGGCGGGGCGGGTACCGTCCGCCAGCCGCATGTTTCCCAAAGCGGACATGACATCATAATTATGACATGTCCGCCTGGCGGATGAGGGCCTTTAAGGGGGGTTATTTTACTACAAAATAACCCCCCTTAAAGGCCCTTTACGTAATTTTGGCGGTGTACCCTGAGGTGGAAGATTTTGTCGAACACACTAAAACGTAAATGAATCTATAGCTATGCAATTCCTTCGAGTTGGCTGAGCTCACATTCGAGCAGACTGGCCTCCGCAATAATCATGGCGACAATATATGGCTACGACATTAAACCCAAACATGACCGGTTTGTTCACCTGGCGGATGAGGGGGTTAAAAGGTTCGGCGAGGTTGTCCTTCCGGGCGGATTTGCAGTGAATACTTTCCCGTTCCTCCGCCATTTGCCTTCCTGGTTTCCTGGGTGTGGCTTCCATCGATACGCCCAAGGTACGTTCTCACGAACCTTGGTACGGCCGCCTATCTAACCTAATACACTCCCGAGATACATCGTTGTTGCTTGATGAGATGAAAAATGCTCCGTTCGACTTGGTGAGACAAAACATGGTGTGCCGCAACCACTTTCTGTTTGAAGGCATTTCTAATTCATTGCAGCGAGATGGTGTCGGCAGACCGTCTGTTCTGAGGGAACTCCTTGAGCAAAATGATCTGCACGGTAACTCCAAGCAGCAGGAACAGATGATCAAGGATGTTACCGCCCTCGCGTTTGCAGGTACTTGAGTTGTTTCTACTTGCTGTCTTAATCCTGACTGTTTGGTTATATGATAGCTGCCGTAGACACCGTACGTATTAGTCCTCGCTAATCAGAAGTGCTGGACTGAACCGTTACGGTACCTCAGACCTCCACGGCATTAGACGTTTTCATCATGGCAATGGCATTGAATCCAGAAGTCGTGCGCAAGGCACAGCATGAAATTGACACTGTTGTTGGCCTCGATTGTCTGCCGGGGTTCGAGCATAGGCCCGCATTACCTTATTGCGAGGCAGTGGTCAGAGAAGTCTTGCGTTGGAGACCTATTGTTCCCCTTGGTGTTCCGCATGCCACGACCGAGGACGACACCTACGACGGTTATTTATCCCCAAAGGTTAGTCCAACTCGACTCTACCGGTTCTTCCAAGATACCGATATTGTTATAGGCACCACGGTCCTCGCCAATGTCTGGTAAGAATGTCTGCATCCGAACTGGGATGTCCTCAATTTCTCCAGGGCCATGGTGCATGACGAGTCCATGTATCCAACCCCGACAAGTTTGATCCGGCAAGATTTTTGAACGCTGACGGCCAGCTGAATGCTGATGACCACATTCTGGCTTTCGGGTTGGTTATTTCCGTGTTCTGCAAACTACGTCTTGTATTCCAATGACTTCTGAATCACAGATTTGGTCGAAGAGTATGTGCAGGTCTTCACGCTGCAGATGCGACTGTTTGGGAGCCATCGTTTCTGTCTTGTCGACCTTCAACATTGCAAAAGCCAAGGACGCGAGTGGGAAAGAGATTGAAATCGAAATTGAATTCACAGACGGAGTGGTCAGGTAAACGATGTCACTACAATGCGAGCGATGCGGCTCATTATAATATCCCCGTAGTCACCCAAAGCCATTCAACTGCGCCATTACTCCTCGCGGTGATGTTGCAAGACAATTGGTGGAAAGCACAACAGAGGTTGTAGGCTCATAGCAAAAGTTTCTTCCGTTTCCTGAAGTGTACCGTTGAAAATTTCGATACCATTTTTCAACCGTGGGAAAGACGAGTCCGTCCAAAGCCCCAGGGGTGGAGAATGCAACATCCCTCCAGTATCTGCAGACGTGCAGGAGGACGAGAGGGGCGCGCAATGCTGCCGGGACCCGAGACCTAGCGTTGAAAGTCGGAATACGGGAAGGCACCGAACGAAGATTTTCGAGACAATCTCGGGCGGAAAGCGCGTTAGCGGGCCACTGAGGCTCAGGGTGACATCCATTGTGAGTTGGTTAAGGACCCGTTGTCAATCTTCGACCTAATTTTTTGTGCCTTTCCCGGTGCATGCGGTCAGCTATGTAGACACTACAGAACCGCGGTGAAATGTTTGTTTGACGGACTTTCATTGGACTTTCAAGTTTGATTGAATCAAGCCCCTATTAGTACGAGCCCTCTTGCACCACCCTCAAAATCACCACTTTACCAGTACTAGTATGTGTCGGTTCACCTCACTGAAAATGTCTCGTTGCTTTGCTCGCCAGCTACAGTTCTAGTATCGCTATCGATGCCTCAGTTTGACACTGCCGACTCCTGGCCGACTGGGTTGGTCAAAATTTTCGACTCGAGTACCTGGCACCGCCGGTTCGAAAACCACGCCTACTTGAACGAGATGCTCCCATACTGTTTTTGGCGAAAACTTTGAGTTCGTCGTTGCACACCTGGCTTCGTCGTGCTCAACGTTCCTCCTCCTTGAAATAAGTCTCTCGCAGACAGACGCTTCAATATATCTGAACTCGTACCTCGTTTATATTGAACCTTGAAATCCAGGATTCTCTTTTATCGCTTGGCTCGTGGAAAGAAAGCAGCCGATGTGCGTATGCGCGAGCGCTACGACACGCTGCTACGCGATTGCCCCATCCCAAAACTCTACGGACTGAGCGTCCTAGGCACTCACATGCGTGTGTATTGCAGAGACAAGGCTCGCAGGACAGTTTTGCGGTTCGACTATCTCGAGAACGAGTGGAGTATCAACATACTGTCAGACGGCGGTTTTTCGGAGATGAAGCGGATCGTCAAGTACAGACGGAACGAAACTGCAAATCCAGCCTCCGGGGGGGAGTTGGAGGAATACATGAACCACACCGCACTCAGAACCAGCTACTGGTTTCGCCATCGTTTTGCACTGCCGACTCCTGGCTGACTGGGCTGGTCGAAATTTTCGACTCGAGCGCCAGGAATGGCCCGCTCGGGAACCAGTATTATGACCCCTACAACGCGATGCTCGCATACTGTTTTGGCGAAAACTTCGACTTCGTCGTTGTACCCTGGGTGTCACCGGCGGATATGTTTGGAGAGGCAAACGATAGAAAGGCAACCGGTTTCGTTCAACTCGTTGTCTTCGACGTCGATCAACGCCCAGTCTTATTTCTCGACCTCAAGGACGATTCGCATGTTGGTTTCCCTGCTAAAGGAAGGCAGCCGATGTGCAGATGCGCAAGCGATACAAACGACCTGCTGTATCAGTATGATTGCCCATCCCGAAACTCCACGGTTTGAGCGTTATGGGCACTCATATGCGTGTGTATTGCCGCGACAAAGCCGATGGGATAGTGCGGCCTTCGTTTGGCCCATTGATCCAAATTGCATTGTGCCGGACGAAATAGCTCGAGAACGAGTGGAGTGTCAACATACTGTCGGACGAAGGTTTTTGGACACGACAAGTACATACAGGACGAAAGTGCAAAGCGCGATTGAGACGAGGACTCTGGATTCTTTTTGCGCTGAAGTTGTCAGTAAAGCCCACTACATTGTGTTTGTCCACTCACTGGCGCAGGTGGAGGAATAAATGACGGAGGATCACAATACTACCGCACGAAATACCAATTAAGCATGTATCCAAATGATACCGCTATCCAAGCTCCCGAGAGGAATTCTCCGTTTGGCACAACAGCACAATAAGTTTGGAGCCTTTGCCAATCTGATTTCGACTATTCTGGCGGGGGCGGTTGGATACGACCTTCTCCGACGCTACCCGCCATCTGCTTGATCCACCCATCCGAGACCCGGAATCTAGGGTTGGTCGGAATAATCGGGTCTGGGTGTGAGTTGGTTTGTCAACAGGACAGCAAGAGAAGATGGATCAAGCTAATCTCCTTGACCAGACTTTTTCCCGCAGATTGAGAAGACAATCGTTCTTAAGGGAGGAAAGAAACGATCAAGCGCCTTCACAATACAGAAGCCACGGAAAGAAACCCAGTTACCAAGTCGTTCGGCCAACATTAAACCTGCGTGCACCACATTCAATACAGCATTATAATACAAAGCGGAGAACGCGCAAGATACAGATTCGATCAAACCCCCTGCCATGATACAAAACCGTGCCCTGGACGCAACGCAAAGTCAAAGGATGCCGAAGTAGAAAGAATCAAACCCACCGTGCTGCTGTTCTTTTGCACCACCTTGCGATTGACGAGGGCGATGAGGCATTTGTTCACGCGGGGCCTGGGAGAGATCGGGGGGTTGGATGAGGGTCGGTTACTAAAGTAAGGCGATTGGCAAGGTGAATGAGTGGAGAACAGGGTTAGCTATTGGCTAGACGTACACTTGGCGGTTTGGGCGGGGGCGTTGAGTAGACCTTCTATGACACCTTCCATGTTTCGCCGCAGTTCTGCATGGCCGGTATGAACAGCAGCGAAATTGTGCGGGGGATGGCATACTGGGTCGCTACCACGGAATTCTAGCGGCAAGCAGGAGATGACTTTTTCAATCTCAATCTAGTGGGCGACATGTTGGGGATTATTAAGGGGGAAAAGAAACTGGCACGCACACTCCGTTCTTTCTTTTCCTTTGCGGTAAGCTTCGGTTTGCCTGGCTTTTTCTTCACACCGGGTTTGGCAGAGGGAACCGACGCGTTTAGTGGTCGTAAGGCCGTTATAGGTGATATCCATTTCCGTCTGCTCCATCGTCTTGGTGAGTTCGGCCTCGCGCGCGGCGGCAGCTTGCGCTTGCCGCATGGCTTCCATAGCTGCAAGCGCGTCACGCTCTACATCAAATAAGTACACCGTCATTCATCTCATATGGCACGAACATGCCTGCGCGTCGTTTTGCCAGCTCGAATGACGCGTCCGTCGGGGCCTGGGCAAGCATGTAAGGATTACCTCAAGAGAATGGCCCATGACGCGCACCTGCGGCCAATCGATGGTGAGGGAGTTCATGTCCATAACGTGGAGCCAGCTCGCGAACGACTCGTTGAATGTCGCGAGAGATTCGCTCAGCTGCTTCATGCCCTCAACATTCGCTTGCAGGAGCTCTGTTTCGTCCGCAAATTCCGAGATGTGCGCGTCAAGGAAAGTAAGACCCGAGGATTGCGCATCGGGGCCCGAAGCAGAGACTGCGAATAAGGATCCTTGGGAGACGCGTCTTAAAGGCGTTCGAGGCATTGAAGTACTAGGTGGCTGTGTGATGCCATCACTGCAACCTTGGACCGCGACCGCGACTGACTCGCTGCATGTCCTTCTGAGCTCGAGAGATACATCAGCGACAATTCTCTCCGGGTAAGTTATGCTGTCGGATATTGCGCTATAGCTAATCTGCTCTTCACAGCTATTCGGTCTCGCTGACCGTAAAATAATTGACTATGTCCTAGCTTCAGGTAGGCCTAACGCTTAATTCCACCAAAAATACGTCTAAGTTCTTGCAGCATCATCTTCCAAACCCCCGAGAGCCTCTTCTTCCGCCCTCAACGCCTCCGGTTTGCCAGACACACCAGATGCGCACGAGTTTATCAACCAAGTGTTCCGACAGGCTCCGCGGAAGCACAAGCACAAGCGCTCGACGGCGGACAGTGCGCGGCGGCAGTCGGAGAAGGAGGCAAGGCGATGAGCTCGCAGAAGTTTGGCTTCCTGCTCGACGACGATGCCGGGGCTAGCGATGTGGTGCCGCTGAAAAAGGAGAAACGGAGGAAGGAGGACAAGGACAAGTCTGGGAAAGACAAGAGGGACCGCCACACGCGGAAGCGGGACCACGACGAGAAGGAGTGGGAGAGCGACGAAGAGGAGAAGGCGCGGAAACGGTTAAAGGCCGACGATGACGCCCGAGGGTACGGGGACTACGACGAGGAGATGGAACCCGTTGGAGGACGAGCAGGCTCGCAAAGAACGCGAGCGGCTGGAGGATCTTCAGGACCGTGATGCCTTTGCCGAGCGGGTTCGAGATCGAGACAAGGAGAGGACGAAGAAGATAGTGGAGGACCGCTCGTCGAAAGATAAGGGTGCAGCTGCAGAAGCTGCTCAACGGCGGGCCCTGGCGGACGACGCAGAAGCTCGCGGGATAGCCATGCCTTCGCTCCGACAGCACTCAAGGCAGGAATATCTAACGAAACGCGAGATTCAACAAATCGAGCTGCTTCGTAAGGAAATCGCCGACGATGAAGCCCTTTTCAGCGGGATGAAGATCTCGAAACGGGAGCGTCGCGACTTGGAGCACAAGAAGGAGCTTTTGAAGCTTGTCGAAGAACGGCTGAAAATCAACGACAAGTACGAGGGCTACCAACTTCCGGAAGACTACATCACGGAACAGGGCAAAATCGACAAGAAGAAGAAGAATGATGCGCTGTACAAGCGTTTATGAGGAGGCCAAACCAAAGGACGACCAATTCGTGACCGACGTGGATCAATGGGAAGCCAGTCAAACCCACCACAGTACCTTCAAGTCCGGCGCCATGGACAAGGAGGAAGTACGCGACGAGTACGAGTACGTTTTCGATGAGAGCCAGACGATCAAGTTCGTCATGGACACCGCCATGCCCGGTTTGAAGATGACTGCTGCCGAGAAGCTGCTGCAGGACCAAATCGACGCTGCGGAAAAACGAGGTGAGTTTCTGTATCTGCGTTCTATTTCGCTGTTTGCTGACTTTGAACAGCTAAAACGATTGAGGAGACTCGCAAGTCGCTGCCCATCTACACCTACAAGGAGCAACTCATCGAGGCGATCAAGGAGCACCAGGTCTTGATCGTCGTGGCCGAGACCGGGTCGGGAAAGACCACCCAGCTTCCTCAGTACCTCCACGAAGCGGGATTCACCTCCAACGGCCAGAAGGTTGGTTGCACGCAACCCCGACGCGTCGCCGCCATGTCGGTGGCCGCGCGTGTGGCCGAAGAAATGGGGACCAAAGTGGGCTACGAGGTCGGGTACTCCATCCGTTTCGAGGATTGCACCAGCGACAAGACGGTTCTCAAATACATGACAGACGGCATGCTGTTGCGCGAGTTTCTCACCGAGCCGGATCTGGCTGGGTATTCTGCGCTGATCATTGACGAGGCGCATGAGAGAACGCTAAGTACGGATATACTCTTTGCTCTCGTGAAGGTTCGTCGCCGCACTCATGTTCCCATTTCGTTTAGATCGTTGACATGTGGTCGCTACAGGATATCGCCCGCTTTCGGCCAGAGTTGAGACTGTTGATCTCGAGTGCGACCTTGGACGCTGAGAAGTTCAGCGAGTACTTCGACGGAGCGCCGACCTTTTACGGTAATTAAAGCGATTTTCGTTCTCAGTTCGTTACTGATAGATGGGTAGTTTCCCGGTCGTCAATTTGCCGTTGATATCCATTACACCCCTCAGCCCGAGGCCAACTATCTACATGCAGCGATCACTACGGTGTTCCAGATTCACACCACCCAGCCAAAAGGTGATATTCTGGTTTTCCTCACGGTATGCACTCTCCCCGGCTTTCATTTTTCGCTTCTCTGACTTTCTGTACATCAGGGCCAAGAAGAAATCGAGGCTTGTCACGAAAATCTCCAAGAAACATCTCGAGCGTTGGGCAACAAAATCGCGGAACTGATCATTTGTCCGATTTATGCCAACCTTCCGAGTGAGATGCAGCCAAGATCTTCGAGCCAACACCCGAAGGCGCGCGGAAGGTCGTGCTGGCGACCAACATTGCGGAGACCTCGATTACGATCGATGGTGTTGTCTTCGTCATCGACCCAGGCTTCGTTAAGCAGAATTCGTACAACCCCAGAACGGGGATGTCTTCTCTCGTCGTTGTTCCAGTCAGTGAAATCCATTTTTCTCTCACTTTGAAGGACGACTGATCTCCCTCTTCGCAGTGTTCCCGTGCGTCTGCGAACCAGAGAGCCGGTCGGGCTGGCCGTGTGGGACCTGGGAAGGCGTTCCGCTTGTATACGAAGTGGGCGTTTTCGAACGAGCTGGAGGCGAACACGGTTCCCGAGATTCAGCGCACGAACTTGGGCATGACTGTGCTGATGCTCAAGTCGCTCGGGATCAACGATTTGATCGGGTTGAGTTCTTGGATCCGCCGCCGGGAGAGACGCTCATGCGGGCGTTGGAGCTTCTGTACGCGCTGGGTGCGCTGAACGACCGGGGGGAGCTGACGAAGCTTGGGCGGCGGATGGCCGAGTTCCCGGTGGATCCGATGTTGTCGAAAGCCATCATTTCGAGCGAGAAATATGTGTGCACTGACGAGGTATTTGTTTTGTTTATAATTTTCGACGGGATTGGCTCATAATATGGCACAACAGGTATTAACGATCATCGCGATGCTCTCCGAATCTGGGTCGCTATTTTACCGGCCCAAGGATAAGAAGCTGCACGCCGACCAGGCGCGGCAGAACTTTGTCCGTCCGGGAGGCGACCACTTCACACTCCTTAACATTTGGGAGCAATGGGCTGAGACGAACTACTCGCAACAGTTTTGTTACGAGCAATTCCTTCAGTTCAAGAGTATCAGTCGTGCGCGGGACATTCGGGATCAGTTGGCCGGTCTGTGCGAACGTGTCGAGGTGGTTGGTCCAATCCAATCCCAATTCAAATGACATCACACCGGTGCAGAAGGCGCTGACTTCGGGGTACTTCTATAACACGGTTCGTATGCCCTCATACTTTCATCTGCGTTGTTTCTGACCTGAGTCTGTCGACAGGCCTCGCTGCAGAAGAGCGGGGATTCGTACCGCACGCTGAAGACGAATCACACCGTCTACATCCACCCGTCGTCGAGTCTATTCCAATTCCAGCCCCCCGTCAAAACTGTCCTGTACTACGAACTCGTCATGACCTCCAAGTCGTATATGCGGTCAGTCTAACGAATTTTGTGCATTCATTTCAGATCGCTCATCCCGTTGGCAGACAAGTTATGGAGATCAAACCGGCGTGGCTGCTCGAAGTTGCGCCGCATTACTTCAAGCCTGCGGACCTGGAGCAGCTGGCTACAGGGGACAAGAAAATGCCCAAAGCTGTTGGCGCATCGAGCACTGCGACTCCGTCGTAGACTCGCTGGCTATCTTCATGTATCATAACATTGTATTAACTGCAGAACTGAACTCGGTCAAAGCGCATTATCGCTTGTTGTACGGTGTTAGATTTGAACAGCGGTTTACGTAATAGGGTACTTTTTTCTAACGCGCCAAATGGCCAGGGCGTTGCGCCCCAGAAAGTCTCAACCAAGTTATGCCGCTGCGTTCGCTCTCGACGGCGATGAAGTCGATGATGATCAACCGGTCGCAGGACCGTCTCGAGCTCGGAAAGTAATCGTCGACGAAGACGATAGCGAGAGTGATTTTGCTCCAGAGAAAGAGGTATCGCTTGCCGACCCCGAAGACGCGCATTCCGAGGGTGCGGAATCGGCGGCTGACACCCTTGACCTCGACGACGATGTGGCTTCAGGAGACGATTCTGTTGCGCCGGTGCGCACCGCGAAACATCGTCATCCTCATACAACCAAAGGGCCGTCGAAGCCGAGGACCAAGGGTCCTCCGAAGGTCAAGAAGATTGTCTCGGAGGCGGCGATGGGCATGCCGTCGCTCGGAAGTGGCTCGGGGATTGCGCGCACCTCCAAACGCCAGATTTATATTCTCCCCACACCCAGTGTTCACCACCGCCATAAGGCGGTTCCTTTGTACTCGAAAACAGGGCGCGTCGAGAGACTTTCCGCTAAACCTCATTTGTTTGGTCCTCCCGTAACAACTCCGACCAATAATTTCACGCATAGCGCCGCACTTACGAATCGAGCTAATCGCGCTTGGGGCTTTAATGTGGGACCTGGGCCTATTTGGGAGATGGCTGAGGACCGTGGTTGGTTTTAAGGAAGCCTTACCTGTTGACGGTGACTATGAAGCCGAGGTCACTCGACGGCCGGTTCACCCATCATGGGCTGAGAGTCAAGCCTGGTTTTCAATCCTCAGTCTTGAGTACGAATTTTTTTTCGCCGGTATCTCGGTTTTATTTTTGACGCTCCGTTGGTTTAGTGAAGCCACTCCTTATCTTCCTACGGATACGGTGACGACTGAAGAAGGAAACCTCAAACCACCCCCTCCCATTTCCTGTTCCTTTGGCCCCTTCGACAACCAACGCCGCGTTGAAATCGCAATGTTCGAGAGCCGAAAAAATTGTCAGTAATACGTGCCGTGAACGCAAAAGCCCAGCTCATTCCACGGTAGCCGAATTCATCCCTGAAAGTTCATCTCATATTTTTAATCCGGAGGCCGCAGCATGGGGAGTCGATTGGTGCCCTATCCACACTGACGACCGACATGGTAGATATTCATTGGAACCTCGTGTATCCCACTCATTGTTTCTTTCTAGCCCGTTCCTATACGCAATATTTAGCGGTCGCTCCCTTCTCCACCGCCTCGCACTCCCCCGATATCGGCGTCAAGATAAAGCGTCCAGCACCAGCGTGCATACAGATTTGGACGCTCAGTCCAACCCAGTCTGGATTCTCGAATAAAAAAGACTTCGGAGTGATGAGATGCGCTCTGGTTCTGTGTATTGATAGCGGGCCCGCTCACGATTTGAAATGGTGTCCTTTGCCTTCGCATGATTCGGTTAGTGCATTTAGCACATCGTGCATGGCCTCCTCCTCATTTTTCACGAATCTTTAGATGACTGACCAAGTCACACGGCCACGGAAACTTGGGCTGCTTGCGGGCACTTTCGAGGACGGTTCATTTTGTATTTACGTTGTTCCCGACCCAGTGGATGTGACGCCGGCGGGTCATGATCCGTCCAAGCCTGTGTTTGGTATGTAGTGCAGGTTGCAGCTGGAATGCGGTTAATTTCTCCAACGTAGTCAAGATCCCCGAACCGCTTCTTTCGCATTGACTTGGAAGAGACTGCCTGTTGGTCGTTCGATTGGGCTAATAGTGAACTGGTTGCGATTGGAACCACGCACGGTACGCTCTTCTCTGTCGGCAAAAGGTATTCTCTAACGGAAACAGGCACAATTGCAGTGTACCATCTTGGCCAGGTCCTCAAGGACAGTTGCGGACTGAGTACGCAGCTTTGATCAGCAAATGCATGTTTTCTGAGCGCTATTTCAGATCCTCCACTCCCCACGAATATTCTCCCTTCACATTATCTCACTGTTCATCAATCTGCGATCCGGGCATTGGCTTGGGTCCGTGCTCCGCCCAGTCGGGCGTCGGGCGCTCCCCGACTGGATGGAGATCCGACCGTCATCTGCAGCGGAGGTTACGATGGCCTAGAATGCCTTACAGACATTCGTGAGGGGCACGGCTCGGTCATGAATCGCACGCGAGGTATCTCGATCTTTTTGCCACCCACTCCGACGGTTTTCTCATCCTTCATGCCAGATGTAATCAATTCGATGACTTTCTCTCCATTCGGCGGAGGCCCGATAACTATCGACCACGAAAACGTCGTCAAAGTTTATTCGGTTTCCCCGAGCATGCTTGGACGAGGGCATATTTTGATGGAGCCCGCAGGTCCGATCTGGGTATGGGTTTATCGACTACCACGAGCGTTACTCAGAACCGAACTGTAGAGCCTGAACGCTTCAGACCACCATCCTCAACTCGCAGTTGGCTCAGCGGACGGAGCTTGTAGTACGACGAACATTCTTCGATCCACTCGTCGAGGGCGGCTCTGTCGTGCGTGTTGTTGTTCTTGTTACTTCTAAGCTGATATCGTTTGCAGCCTTTTTTCGTTCACAAAATATACCAACTTGATTACAGTCGCAAGACCAAAGAGTTCCGAATGCTGGAGAGATTTTTTTCCTCTGGTACTGTTATTTTCTTAAGCGTTGGTTGTGATTTTGACGTTCGCCCTAGGAATCACAAGACCGTCCTACGCAAGGAAAGGCAATCCGAGAGGAGAGGGCCAAGAGAGACAGCACGTACGTGGCTCCAACCAGCTCAGGAGCATGGCCGAAGGAAATTGGCGTCCAACGTGTTGTGTGGAACTGCGGGAACGGCCTCGCTGGGTCGAGCCTGCTCGCCTCTTCGACAGCGTCCGGTCTTTGCAGAGTCGATGTCGTCTGGGGCAGGTTCCTGAACAACAAAGTGCCCTACTCGTCGATGGAAGAAATGAGACTGGAAGTAGAGGGCGGTGGAGACGATGCGATGGACGTCGACTCGGATGAATCAGGCTGAAGCCTTGATGTCAATTTTCGACTAGATTGGTGGTGTGCTTCCCGCTAGCGAACAGCTCTCGAATGACGTCGATACATCTCAATCGTATTGCACAAGTCGATACATGAAAATTGTACAATTTCTTCTTGATTCTAGCCTGGCAAGTTACTCGATGGTGGCCTTATTCTAGGAGCAAGGTCTTGAGTAATACTGAAATTTGCCGGTCGCAACCCGACTCACCTTGTAAAACGCGACATATCCTTCGATGTTCTTGGCCTTCTCGAACGTCGAGGGATAGTACCAAGCAATGTCTTTGACCGTGTTATCGCCTACGGTCGCGTTATAATACGAGGCGGTTCTAGGCAACCGCCAAGGTAAGCTGCAATACTTCACCAGAGCCAAGACGGTAGGTACCCCTTCCAAGGACAGACAGTCCTGTGATTGTAAATGTCGGCAAATTAGCGCTGCACCGGCGGTGTCCTGCTTACGAGGTATTGGATTTCGTGAAGAGGTCGGTCTTGACCGAGGCAGGGGGAAGTAGTGGTTGCCTTCAACCACCACGGTGCTGTCCGATTCCGCGAGTACAGTGCCGTTGAGGGTAGCTTTCACCATGTTGTCACTTGTGCGGTGTTGTGGGAAGCAAGAAGGATTCGGAGTCAAGTGGATTATATACAAGGTCCCACGTGATAAGTAAGTACAAATTAGCAAGACGCGTCAAGATGTCGCGAACGACCGCGCCGCCCGTGTAAATGTGAGTAAGATCGCCGGGTATCGGGGTGCTCAAGTCTCGTAGCCGCTGTCTTCCGGCTCACAGTCTTTAGAAGTCTGCAGACATGGAATCAGCAATCAGTCGCGTCCCAAAAAATGTTCAACGAACCTGCTCCTTCCATTTCAGCATAGCTTCTCGGGTTGCCACCAGTAAGCCGAAGCCTATGACGATGAAGGTCAAGTCAGAAAATTTATAATATCTGATTATGGACACTAACCCATGTCATCCGCGTCTCCGAATCCCGTCTGCTCGCTGAGCAGACAGCAGCTTCGCGCCAGGGTCTCCTGTTTGCGACCGATGGCTTTGGAAAGTTCCCAATACTCGGTGCATTCAGACTTGAATCGTTTTACGGCCAGCGCCATGACGGCGTCGAGCCGCCTCAGGTGGGCTTCTGCCGCTCGAACAGCAAGAACAGACCGTTTGTCTGTCGAGGAATCGTTTGCTTCCTCCACGAGCGTCATGACCCAGCTGCACCGCTCAACGGGGCCCGTATGAGACCAGCCGTCTTGGTACGCGTCAACCGCAGATATAAATTCGTCGATCAGATGGAAGAGAATGGAGAATAGTGTCTTGCCCGTCGCGATTGATGTTTCGGCGCGGAGAACGTTCTGCGCGTGTAAATACGCGTCAAAACGCGTCGCGCATACAGAAGAGTACATACCTGGACGGCGGTGATCACGAAGGTATATTCTCGTAGCCATTCAGGTAAAGTTCTGCCTGGAGCAACTTGGCGCTCCCTTGCAAGTCCTCGGACCGTTCTGCGACAATGTCTTTAACATGCTCAATTATGGACTGCACCATGGCAGTCATGCTTGGTCCTTGTTCTTTGCCTGCAAAGATGGAATGAATGACGCGTCGCGGTCCATTCTGGAGAGCGTACCAGTGACCAAGCCTTTCAGCGCTTTCACAGTGGCATGGTCGACGCTTTTCGCCAATCGTCGAAGGAGCTTTTCCAGTTCGCAAACAGGTGTCTGCAACTTTGCTGGGCGCTCCTCTGGGGCAAAGTTGCATTCAGCCCAACGTCCTCTGGTTAAGACGCGTCTTTAGTACCTCGACAACGCGCCTGACGGTCGTTCGAGCACTGTTTCTTGTGGGCAGGCTCAGCGCGATTGAAACGAGCAGAGCAGGAGCGTTTGAGAGAGTTTGTGGAATCGACAAGAGCAGAGGCGGGCATGATGTGGAAGGGAAGGTGGGGTCACAGTGGTCACACCGCGACGCGTTTTGTACACAAGCGCGTCTTGACCAGCCCTAAATCTGCCCACGTGCTCACTCCCAATGTCATCCGACGACCCGAAACAGCCAGAAAAACTGGGCGCATTTGAAAAATGGCGAAGGACAGCAATGCTCGTTACTGGCCTGGGCGTTACAGATGACGAGCGACTGGACTATCTCGTAGAGCAGACCCGACTTGCTTGCGAGAAGAAGAAGTTGCAGTTCATGCAACGAAGTGCGTCGTGTAATTTTTCTATTGGAGTTCTGACCTCAACTACCGTCCAGGTCCCGGCGTAGTATTTATGCTTAACCATCTCCGGGCGGCTGGTTGCGAACTTCCCCCGTCGAACATGATATGCGCTCCCTGCGACCGCAAATCTGCCGGTGGTTTCGATCCTCAGAAAGGCGCGATTGCTTTATGTCAGGGTGTTTTCTACGGAGACGCGCACATGGAAAACGCGATGATGCACGAAATGATACACATGTTCGACCACTGCCGGTTCAAAGTTGACTGGTTCAACTTGAGACATCATGCGTGTAGTGAGGTCGGTCTGGGCCTTTCATCTCGAAGGCGTGAACTAAGACTCCGAAGATCCGAGCAAATAGTCTCAGCGGCGACTGCAGATTCGCTCGTGAGTTGCGTATTGGCTCTCTGGCCTTTACGAAGCACCATCAGGTACGATTTCTCCCGTCTTGAAATTCTGTTACAATTTTTTCGGCAGGACTGTGTTCGGAGACGAGCCGTCACCTCTGTCTCCCGCAACTTAATGTGTCCAGACAAGGCTACCGCCGAACGCGTAGTGAATGAAGTCTTTGAAAGCTGCTTCAAAGACACTAGACCTTTCGACGAGGTACCGTTCTAATAAATTCGACTCCTCCCTACAATACTCATCGTTTGCGTCCCGCAGATATATTAACCTGTCCTTCACCTGCTAGAATCGCGGAATCTATGCTATCTTTATGTTTTAATTCCGTCCTGTATTTTTAATTTGCAAAAGTAGATGGTCAAAACAGCGAACTCTCAATATAAAATACATGTAGGATTTATATTCAGGCGAACGATTTCCTAGGCCAACTACAGCTTGGCCTTGGGTGCCTTCCTGAGCTCTTTGCCTTTCTCCCGCAAAACCCTGCGCAGCAGTTTGCCACTCGGTGTCTTAGGAATGCTGTCCACGAACTCTACCCCGCCAGCAAGATGCTTGTACGCGACCTTGTTGTCGGCGACATGCTTCGAATCTGAGACCAAGTATCCGAATCCATTTATGAATCGCTCACTTTCAGTATCGAGGCTCTCGTCTCCTCCAAGAGCCTTGGATTGGTCTTGACACGCGCCGCAGCATCTACAGTCAGCACTACGAACGCCAGCGGTACCTCACCACCTGCATGATCGATGAGAAATGCTGAGCGAAGATACGACGGAGGGTACAAACTGTATTCGTCTGGAATGCCCACAACACACGTGTCGGAGACATCAGGATGGTCTCTGAATTTCCTTGATTTGAGGCAGCTGCTGGAGCAATGAACCAAGACGTACAATAGTGTTCCTTCTAATTCAGCAGGAGCGACTTGAAATCCCTTGACCTGGAAATAAAGGTCGAAATACATCCACGGGAGCTCTGGCTTCACCCACCTTCAGGATTTCTTTAATCCTGTCTATGATCCACAATTCGCCGTCCGGGGTGATCTTCACCTCATCTCCAGTTCTCACCCAGCTGAAAAATATTTAAGTTAAGGTCCGACCAAGGCCATTGCAATTACCCATCGACGAAGGTTTCCTTCGTGCTGTTGGGTTATTTTATTCAATGGATGAGTAAAGCGCCAGCTAACAACGTACGCTTGCGCATTGTTATAAATAGCCCAGTGCGTTGGAAGGAGCTTTCACAACCAGTTCGCCGACATCATTATAGCCGCCCAGAGTCCCATCGGTCTTGACGATGCGAGCGATGACTCCGGGAACAAGCTGGCCTGCACCGCCAGAGAAGCCTCTCTTGCGCTCGATGGACCAGATGCTGGTAACGGTACAGGTCTCGGTCATACCTGGTGAATGATTGGTCGCGTAAGACGGGGTTTCGGAGGTATTCATACCATATCCTTGTCCAATGTGTGCCTCGGGGAACAGGCTGAAGAGTTTCTGATTGACTTCGTCCGAGAGCGGAGCCGCACCTGGGGTACATTCGTAAGGTGCACGTTTCAATAAAAGCGGAGAATATACCAATCATAATATATCTTATGCCGCTGAGGTCATATTGCTTGACGGCGGGGTGCTAATTTAGCTGGTGAGTACCGAGTGAACGAATTTCAAAGACGCCCCCAACTTTACAGAGCAGTACCGCCTGCGGAGGAACGATCCTTCGTTACATGTGAATATCACAGATCTAGCGCCCAAAAAGATGGCTCACATCAAGTGGGTGATGCGGTGTCGCACGATGCTCTTCAGCATATTCTCAAAGTTGAACTTGGGAATGACGACAACAGTCATAGCGTTGTACAGTAAGAAGTGCAGCTTGGGATCCGTAAAGCGTCAATCATCAGGGCATTGAATGGTCGAAGTTCTTACATTGACGACTAGACCATAGATATCTGATGGCAATTCATATTTGGATCGAGTAACATAGAGAAAGAAAGAAACGACTTACGATAGAAAGGAAGAAACTGTTGCATGGAGCACATTAGTAGCTTGTTGATTGAAGCGAAGTCTGCCTACCTCCTGAAGCAACATCTCCTGGCCGATAACGTCGGTCCTTCCACGGCGCATAGTCTTCGTTCACCTTCGCGTGGGAAGCCATTTGGAGAACATTAGCTATTACAGCAATATGCGGGATTGCTACAGCCTGAGTGGACGTCAGGACGGATGTGAGTTGCACAGCACAACCTGTTACCTTGGGAGTTCCCGTAGTGCCTACATTTTTGTCAAAATGCAATAATGGACCTTGATAAGAAACATACCAGAGGAAAAACTGAGGAAAGCCAGCTTGGTCTTGCCCTCACCGGGCCTCAGTTTGCGTTCGGTAAAGGCTTCCAGCTGCGAGCCCCGCTTCACTAAATCATTCACGGTGACGAGTTTAGCGGTTGAAGCGCCTGGAACATCAAAGACTAAGATCCGTTCGGGGGACAGGCCAATTGACTGAGCAGCCGAGGCAGATGTTTCCAATGCGTCTGGGTAAGTAATAATAAGAGCAGCCTTGGTCGCCTTCAGTTGGTATTCGAGTTCCTTAGGCCCAAAGTCGGGGTTGGCGGGGGATATAATTCCGCCCAACCTACGGTCGGATCATCAGCTTATAATCCCAACCTCAACCGAACATCTCAGACCGATGGACAGCCCAAATGGCGACCGGGTAGTCTGGAGCGAATAATATTAGACGAATCCAGGAAGGTACTGTGGACGTACCGACGTGGTTTCGACTGAACAACAGCACTGGTGTCGGATGAGGATGCAGGTTTGTATTAAAATAAGGAAATGTAACCCACCCACATCGTCCTCCCCTTCAGCACAGATTCAGCGTCAGCATCCCTCAAGTTTCAACTGCAACTTACGAAGAGAGTAGAGCGAAGAGAGAGCGTTGGCGAGTCCTTGCGTACGCTCTCGAAGCTGGCAAAATCTATGAATAGCACGAGAACAATTCATTCGAATATACAAACCTCAGGGACAAATACCCGGCGCCCCGTCGCGTCCTCAATCAAAGCCGGTATATTCGCAGGTCGAGTGGGCCGATTTGGGTCGTTGTAGTCGAGCTGAAATTGGGGAACGGAAAGGTCGTCGGGAATGCTGGGGAGCACTCCGGACGTAGCATGTATTTCGCTCATGGTAGGTGACCTGAGGGACAGTGAGAACGATTAACTGCCGCATTTTGGGAACTCAGTGCGTGAACTGCCGTAAAGATCGAGGTCCGATGCTGCATCAGGTGACTCTCATCCAATTGAGGTGGGCCCATAACTCTAGCTTTGACCACTTGGGCCATAACAGAGCTGCGACTTTCCGGGTCATATCAAACTTCAAGTGAAGTTGCAACGGCGGAAAATCACAAAAAATAACGGGCTGACTTAGACTAATTACTATATCGGGTGCTTGATAAGATAAGATATGGATTTCGGTCATTGTGGGGTGAACTCCACTAAAGAGATGGCAAGCCCGAATGGCCCAAAGTCGTCACGCGACAATTGGGAAACGCTGAATGACATACGGTGACATCACTTGAAGATTGGGATAAAAGTGATAGAGAAGTAAAGCTGTGATGTACGAAATACACAGTCCCGTCACATCAGTAACACGACGTCGGATGAGGAGCCCGAAGGCGCAGGTGAGCCGAAGCGAGCGTACGCGATCGAGATCGAGCCATCCCCGATCTAGCGAACCGCCAACCGCAGGGAGAGAGGAAGGAAAATATAGGGAGAAGGAAGAAAAATAAACCAAGCCAAGTACTCGAGCACCAGAAAAGAAAAATAAAGAAAGCAAAGCCAACTACGTAGCTCGAAAAGCCAAGTAGCGCAAGGTTTGAATGAAACAATAAATCTGAAAAACAGACCGCCGCCCAAACAGACCGCCGCCCCAGCCAGCCACCAGCGGTAGCGGCAAGATGACAAAAAAAATGTCAACAGACAAGAAAACACCAGAGAAAATGTAAATGTGCTGGCACGACAGAACATGACGAGGGAACCTGATAGAATGACACTCACCACCAGAGAACAAACACCACCGGAATCACTACATGACCAGCTCGGATGCCTGGAGGCATCTCTCAAGAATTATTCAGTTTTGAGGAAGAGATAGGTGGACCAGGGGATGTGGTGGTGACAATGGAGGTAGTACCTTGAAGAAGAGATTTATATCGAAGTCAGAGACCGTTTTTAACCGAGGAATATATCGGGTTGGTCAATATATCGGGTTGCGTGACTGGTAGCCGAGGGCGGTGACACTAGGGCCACTTGTCTGCCGTATCACGGAGGTGGACTGTCCTGTGGCAGGACAGGACTGTGGTCTTGCGCCCGCTGATGCCTTTGATGGTCAGCTAAAATTTCGCCGCAACGCTCGCGGGCCTGAAAATTCACAGTCCAGGCGAAATCAGCCACAGTCCAGGCGAAATCAGCCACAGTCCCGTCCCGGAGATTTCTGTACTCACCAAACAGGATATATTTTTGGCCCTTTGCGACCTGCAGCTTGATTTCGGAGCAAGGCGTCACTTCAAAAATTGCATTTTCACGCGTTGTAACGTGTTTTTTGCGTGTTTTCTTGAATGAATGTGGTTAGGCTTGTGATAATGTGGAAAGGCGTTGGTAATTTTCCCGACTGAATGGTGAGATTGCGACGCGCCGGGAATTGGCCACGGTACACGTGACCGCAAGAGACGCGTCGTTTGGCCATCAAACTCCAAACAATCACCCACTGCTTGCTCTTCTGCGTCGCGTTTACTTACCCGATCCACGGGAAAGTCACAAGAGTGTAGGTCTGTGACTGTACGCGCCAAAAATCCACGGATTCCGTGCCCCAGATCGTTGTCTCTGTTTCTTCTTCACAGTCCAATATCTCCCCCAAGTCCTTCAATGTGCACAATATTGGAACGGCTACGATTACATTCTCAACGGTGCATGGTTTATTACACATCTCTTTGCATGCACTTCCCCTCGCACTCTACAGCATCTGTCGCAGGCGAAGCTACCCTATTTTATTGCCTTCAGACCACACCTTCCCGGCCATGACTGAATGTGAGTACGACTCACTCAGTTCTTCGTATTTCTCCATGAACTCACCTATGCCCTGCTGCCCTGGGATCACCTCTTGCCACCTGTGTCCAAGTTTAGGTTTTCTGTCCCCGAATACATCGCCGTCGCGGTTCCCGATGCGGAGGTGGAGCCTGAAGGTTGTCTGTCAGAAAAATCAGTAAATCCCACTCAATTCTTCGTCTTTTGTGATGGACTCACCTATGCCCCGCAGCTCTGACATTCCCTCTTGCGGCCCGGGGCATCGGCTCTGGCGCTCTGTCCCCCGATACGTCGTCGCCGTCCTGAAGATGCTAAGGTAGTCTTTAAATGGTGTGTCTCATAAATGTGAGTGCTGCTCATTCAATTCTTTGTATTTTGCCATAAACTCACCACTGCATCGCACCCTTAGGATTCCATCTCACCGCCCGTGCTCCTCGGTCTGAGCGCTCCATCCGCCGATGTGTGTGTTGCCTGCCGTCGCCGTGTCCAAAATGCGCCCTGGTAAATACATACCACCCGCAAATTTTGGTATATCAAGGTCAGTTGTTGACCGATTCTCTTGATATAACCTACCTGGCCAATGTCTAAGCTATTCCCCAGATGCCGGTAGTGTGTCCCGAGTCACTACATCCCAAAGGTGTTGCCGCCGTCGCCGTCAATGCTGACACCCGACCACGCCATGTCCCCCACCAAATCCAGAGTAAGAATGTCAGTTCTGACCCAATACTCTTCAAATAGCTTACCCAGAGAAGCCCCAGCTTGCTCCCTGACTTTCCGTTGCCCCAGCTTTGCTTCCACACCCAGAATACGCGCTCGGCGTCGCCAGCGATAGCGGAACCGTCCTCAAATATATGATATCGGAATATTATTAATACGAAGGTCGGTTTTAGCTCAATGATTTAATAACTCATGCAATGTCCGTTTCAGATTTTCTCACCGCTGCGCAAAGTATACATTGTGCACCAGTGACGCCGAGCACCTACTTGCCAAGTTCTCGAGCTGCAGTTGGGCCACAAGTGCGAATGCGCACTCTGTGTCTCTCTTGCTGTTAGTGTGCTTGCTTGCAGTCTTCGCCGTCTCTGCTGTTGTCACCCACCAAAGTCTGCACAATGCACATCGCTCCCTCGATTTTTCTGGCTCCATTTAGGTGTTGTGCTTGCCGTCTTTCAAATCCTGCAACACTGACTTTGTACATTGCAAGCGAGCAGCTATTGAGCGCAGTGAGTGGGGGCTGGTTCTCGAGTTCTGTCCCCTCTCCATGGTCTCATTATTCGTTTTACGACTACAGCAAGTCCAAAATAGGCAATAGGCTGTGATCGGATTCGAAAGGGGCTTTCGAGACTCTCCTACCGTGAGCTACCATGGGCATTAAAGGACTCTGGAAGGTGAGCCTCGTTGGTCAAAGCCATCCAAGATCCTTAATATTCCACAGATATTGGCTGACGCCGCTGAAACCCGCAATCTCCTGCAATACACTGTCCAAGAAAGTTTCAAGAACAGTGGTACTGAATGTCGCCCTATAATCATGGGCATTGATGCAAGGTATCTGATCCTGTGTCCTTGGTTTGTTTTTTACTGACTATTTCAGTATCTGGATGTATCAGGCTTCCAATGCCATTATATTTAGCAATGCGCAACCGGGTCCCAACCCGCAGCTGCGGCTCCTTTTTTATAGGACAGCTGCGCTACTGGCCCTCCCTATCCGTGCTGTCTTCGTATTTGATGGGCCGCACCGTCCGGAATTCAAACGCGGCACCCGTGTCCTGACCCACGGGCACTGGCTTACATCGGCTTTTCGTGAGCTTATTCGTGAGTTTGGCTATCATTCGCATACGGCAAGCAAATCCTATTTTTATATATGGGACCACCGCACTGACTTGAACGTGTGCAGGCCCCTGCTGAAGCGGATGCTGAACTTGGGCGCCTTGCATCCGAGGGCATTATAGACGTAGTGCAAACGACGGATAGTGATATCTTGCTATTCGGGGCGCCTACTGTCTTCCTGATGTACGTGAATTTCCTTTTTTTCCTTCAGATTGACTCGTCTAACGTTACTAGTCCCAAGAAGAAAGACGACCACCATAATGTTACCGTTTACACTGCAGAGAACATTTTCGTTACACCGACAGTGTCGCTTACCAGAGGAGGGCTTCTACTGATTGCGCTACTCTCCGGTGGCGACTATGACGAGGTACGATTCCGTTTTAAAAATTTTCCCCTTCTTTGATGCGGGGTAGCAGGGTTTATCGGGATGTGGCATTGTTACGGCTCATGCCGTGGCGCGCGGCAATTTAGGCGACGACTTGCTGCATGAAGCCCTGAAAAGCTGTACACCGACCACCCAGTTCCTTCGATTTTTGAATTCCTGGCGCCACGCTTTGGCTCTCGAATTTTCTACCAATCCTCATGGTCTGCTGAGTCGCAAACACGGGGCTATTGCAGCAACGATTGCAGGGACGCCTTCATTCCCAAATATTGATGTGATCTTCGCATACGTGCATCCGATCACGTCGTGGTCCACCGATACGCGACCCGATTATCATTCCTGGGGCAGCTTGGCCAGCCCGAACGTCTCCGGCATTGCAAAACTGTGCCAGGGTCAGCTAGGATGGGACGCCGCTACGATTTCAGCTAGCTTCGGTAACAATCTATATCTTGGTATCGCTATGCAGTCTTTCTTGAAGGTCAGATCACCACTTTTCCCTGTCGCTAAAAATCTGAAACAATCATACCAGCCCTACGATTTGCATGCCGCTCTGGAGGCGCACGTAAATTCTGGCTTTCTCTTAGAGACTAATTTTCCTCGCTCTTCAGTTCTTCGCATCGTGAAAGAGAAGACACTCCACAATCTTCTTGTTTATGGAGTCGAAATATCAACAGGTGCACTCAGCCTGCAGGTCAAATCTGGCCTGAAGGACGCTTCGGCATTTCCCACGCCGACCCTTCGTGTTCTGTGGATCCCTGCCCGGATTGTTAATTACGCACTTCCAGATCTGCTATCCAGGTCAAAGACTGCAGTGAAGTCCTCGAAACCGAAGTCCAAGAATCCACGCAAGCCTTACGGACGGCCGGAAACCAGGCTGCACTCAGATGCAGGTCCGTCTCGGAACGGTGGTGCGGCATTTTCTCTCCTTATGCTCCAATTCTCTGACCGTCTCACAGGAGCTGCCCGATTTGACGTTATAGATCTTACCTCGCCAGAGCAGGAAGATCTTCCTAGCCGCCGTTTCTGATGCATGGTAAAATTTTCTTTCAGTGATTGAGTGCTCCATTATCTTATTTGCTTCCCGTTTTTCAGGCCTGCCTGGCAGGGTTTGCGCCGGATATTTGAAACATTGTAGTTATGTAGAGACATTTAGGAGCTGAATAAACTCCTTTTCCTTCCCTTTACGATGTCTCTCGATGTTCCTCCAAAGCTCGCCGCACTATTCCAGGCCATTCACAACCCAGAACAGCCTGATAGACCCTTCACGGACGAAATTACCGATGACCTTGAGGCTGAGGGCGAAACTCTGGTGGACGACATTGAGCCCATGGCAGATGTCTTTGACGTCTCGAAGCTGAAAGAGTTCTTGCTGGACGCATCTAAAGGAGTCACGAATGAGACGGAAAAAGAATACAAGAGGTTTATCACGTTTAAAGAAATAAATATGGATTGGCTAACAACGTCCACTCAGATTAATGCGCCGTTGCCAAGAATTCTTGAAGAGCAAGAGTTTAATCAAAGCTGACGATGAATTCTTTACCACCAAACCAGGCCCGCTTGTACCATTGCATATCTGTGCCTGGATTATGGACGAGTGAGTGGGCTAACCTACTCTCATTTCATCTGCTGACTTGAGCAAGATGCGATGAGCGTAACTTCGATGGCACCATAAAGCCATCTACGCAGGTGCGGGACAGTTATAACCATGCGCAGAAGATGAGGGCAGCGATGACCTACGCTTTTGGACGTTTGTTGGGTCTCGGGTCGCTGCCATGGCACCAGAGCGAATCTACAGGGAAAATGGTTGGTAATCCTTCGGTGTCAGAAACGGTAGCAACGTACATGACCAGTTTGCGTCGTCGAAAAGTACGGAACATCTTTTTTGGTTGTCCTCCCTGGCTAAATTAAATGGATAGGTTCGTGCGGGAGAAACAGCTACGAGCGCTCGCGCTATAACTGAGGTATCTGGTTCGACATCCCATTTATAGATCCATTAACCAGTCATATTCGTAGGAAACATTGGGGAAATTATACGAGTTCAATAATCAGCCGGCGTTCGCAGAGATCAAAGAATATGCGGCAGGCTCTCGCAGTCAACCCAAGAGTCCGCACGACTGGGGTGGAGCTCGGGCGCGCAGGCTACTTACCTTGGCCTATGTGCTTTCATTTCTGTGCCTGCTCAGATTCGACGAAGTTCTGAAAATCCAAATTCACGACATTGAATGGATCTCCCGAACATGCATCAAGCTCACCTTACCTTTTCGAAAGACAAACCAGTTCGGTGGTATGTTCTTGTTCCTACTAATCTAATTTTTTTGACGCCACTCAAAAAAAAATCGGACAGGCATCAAGCCTTTCTACCTGCATTTGTTTCCGGAACATTTGGCTCATATTTGTCCTATCCGCGCCCTTGCACAGTGGTTGTGCGTCTCTGAGATTACGGAGGGCTATCTATTTCGCAAAATGTCTTCCGGGGATCGTGTTTCTACGGATAAAAATTCTCATATGGTGCGCTCACATTCAAGAGGATCGAGTTTTTGACTTACAACAGTTTATTATTAGACTAGCGAGTTTTTCCTCGAGATGTTCCGAAACAATTTGCTGGACATCGGCATTGACCCCTACCCATACGGTACTCACTCGTTTCGACGGGGTGGGTGCCAGTGGTTGTACACCTCTTGCCGATGGGGATTGGTTCGTATTTGCGATTGGGGCGGCTGGAGCACGGAATTCACCAATCTTACTATCGTGAAATATCTGATCTCTTACGTGGATGAGCCTTCTGAACGGCGGGAGGATTACATGAATCCAAACCGGCCGCCGACTCGGAAATGCTATACCTGTGGTCGAACATGTTATTGTGTCTAAATTTATTTATTCAAATGTCTTACTCAAGACACGAAACGGAAAGGCGTACGTGGGTCTCGTACCACTGGCGGAAGGGGGTAGCGTCGATTTGGATGATGGCACTCTTGACCAAAGTGTTCGTCTGGATGAGCTCGTTGTTGGAAGCATTGTAAACCTAGACCGACGAATAAAGATCCGTTTGAACACGAAAGTCGAAAGCAAACTGACAACACCGATGATCCTGGTCTTCCGCATAACATGCTCGGAGCCCCAGGCAAAAGTAATCGGTGCACACCATGAATAGAGCAGAGTTGTAAATTATTTGAATCAAACAAAGAACTGTACGGACGTAGTAAACTAATATTCATTCTCTTCGTCATCTACATCGTCCGCCGTAAGACCCGTCAACTTCCGATAATGAGCAGCAATCATCGCCGGCTTTTTCATCACAATACGCTCCGAGCCTTTCCGGTATGTCAGTTGATCGGGAGTAAGCTCAACGAGGGCCAAAGCAGCGAGCTTTTCATCTTCGGCTTCGCGTTCCAACTTGAGCGTCCTGAGAAGCGGTGTGTATTTCGGGCGCTGAAGATTACCATCCTTGTCGGGGACGGAGTATTGGGCTCGAAAATCGTCGAGGGTGGTGCGCGACATGGCTTGGACCAAAATCTAACCGAAACGAAGGTCAGTGGAGGTGCATTGAATAGCTGAATACCCACCTTCCATTGAAACCATACTTTCTTGACGCCATGCCATTGAGTTCCCTTCCAATACTTGTATACTGATGGGTAGTTAACAAGTGGAATGGGAACGTTCTTGATCATGAGTGGCGACGTCCCAGTCCATTGCGGAAACTTATCGTTCCACACACCCAATAGATCCTCGAAATTCTTGGCGTAACTGACCGCAGGAGGATCTGGGATGTCACATTCCCTGAAGGTCACAGACTTGCCTCCCGCAAGCAGCAGCGTACGGGTGGAAGCTGTATTGTTGCCGTCCGCGTCTGGACTCGCACTAACCATCAGCGAATCGACGGCTGCGGGTACGAAACCATCAGAGGGGGCGGTTGAGGGTGGCGGAACAGGACAGGATATGGATGGAATAACGACACCAGTATCGGGGACGGCGGCAGCCTCTGACCGAGTACCTAGCAGGACGGACTGCGGCTGCATAGCCAAATTGCCATTGTCGGTTACCGCAGTGCTTTCAGGTTCCTGCATCACTTATTGTAATTCACTCCGAGGCGTACTAGGAAAGGAAAACCGCACCGGGACTGTAGCCAGAGTCGCAGCGTTGATCCCAGGTGCTGAAGATGCTGTGGCATGCACAGGTGAATTATTGTACATGGATGCGCCGGTTCCTGAGTGCCCGGCATTTGGTCGGTACGGATATGTTGTCACAATATACCGAGCCTAAAGGTAAAATTGTTAACACGTACAGAGAAAGAAATATAACATACCCAAGGCATTATCGCCTCCTTGTCCTTCGCCGTTCGCAAATCCTTTGAGCGCTCTGTGACGGGGGCGTTTGCGACACGGACACCATCGGCTCCTTGGAATAAATTCTCGCGACGTATGGCTGAGGTCTTCGGCTTAGTCTTCCTGTCTTCGTTGGATTTCCGAGGACCCTTGTGCGTGTTCGTGGAACCCGGAATTAAGCTGTCGTCAATAGCAGTCAGTTAAGCTATGGGGGCAAAGTATATTACACACCTGTCCCAGCGCGACCTGTCACTGCTAAAGGCCTCCAACCGAGCGGTAAGTGTTGCCATGTTGCCGCTATATGCGAGGCCGAATGTCTTGCAGTGGTCCGAAAGCTCAGTTTTCTTGAGTTGCTTCCTGTACGAATAATTCAGAATGATAACTTAGAGATGAATGCAACGCACAGTCGAATGTGCTGCGTTGCAAACCCAGTTGGTCCGAATTGACCGGGAAAGGGAAGTGCAGGGTCGGCGTCGTCCGAAACGTCCTTCGGCATCGAATTTGGGTTGCGGTGTCGAGATCCAAAGCAAAACCAGTGTGCCCAGACCAACAAGTTGCAGACGAGAAAGAGAGCGAGAGGGACGACGACGAGGCCGGCAGGGTTGAAGTGAAACAGTACGGGGGCATCGCCGGCACCGACGCCGCCCTCGATCGCGTCGAACGTGCGGAAAGCGAGCCTGTATGAAATGGAGCTGCAGTGCGAATCAGTTTGGTTACGACACGGGCCGATCAAACCGAAAAAATCCCAGTCCTAAGCGAAGGGACAGTCCCACGCGATCGGCGGAACATCCCGGGTGACGGGACTGTGAATCTCCAGGAAGAAGGCAATGACGGTAAATTTACTTCGCCAAATCCCCACTCACCAATAATCATGTCCGGCTCTATCAAAGATTGCCTAATCAAGGACGTCAAACAGCTCGAAATCCACATGTGGCGCGCCCTCCGCGATTCGGGACCAGCCGTGTTCGAATACACCACCGATGATTGCACGTTTGCCATCGACGGCATGGTCTTGGACCAAGACTCCGAACCCACACTGAAGGAGTATATGGAGAAGACATACAAGCCTTACGTGAAATACGAGATGCACGATATACGAATAATCGAAGTTGGCATGATGGCGGCCTCGGCGGTTTACAAAGTCACGGCCAGTCGGTTGATCAGCGACGACCAGCCACCGGAGAAGTACACCCTCTTGTGTGCGAGCAGTTGGGCGCAAGGGGCGGATGCGGAGTGGAAGCTGAAGATGCATTGCGAAGGCGAAGCATTTGAGACACGAGAAGGTGTGTTATTTCAATAAATGACGATCTGCGCTAATACCGGGACAGATTAAATTGCTGCGCGGGGGAGATAAGTGAAGGAACACCCGCCGTTGTTTGGACTTTGGACATTGTAATGTATTTTTGTGGTTGTATAATCAATGGACGATGCGTCGTGTTCTATACTGTTTTCGGTGGCGTGAGCTCCAAAAAGACGTCAGGTATCAACGAACCTACTCTAGTAGTAGTGGTGTTTCCCAAGTCGGTGACATCTAAAGGTGGATACAATGACATCAGCTCTTCAAGGAAGAAATAAAAGGCGAAGGACGTGTATTATACCCATAACCCCACACACCAACCAATCATGGCCGAAGGCTCTATCCACGACCGCCTAAAGAGAGACGTTAGATTGCTCGAAATCCACATGTGGCGCGCCCTCCGCGATTCGGGACCAGCCGTGTTCGAATACACCACCGATGATTGCACGTTCGCCATTGATGGCATGGTCTTGGACAAAGACTCTAAACCGACACTCAAAGAGTATATGGAGAAGACGTACAAACCGTACGACAAGTACGAGATGCACGACATACGAATCATCGAGATTGGGATGATGGCGGCCTCAGCGGTCTATAAAGTCACCGCGCGTCGGCTGATCAGTGACCATGAACCGCCGGAGAAGTACACCCTTTTGTGTGCAAGTAGTTGGGCGCAAGGGGCGGATGCGGAATGGAGGTTGAAGATGCATGCTGAGGGCGAAGCATTTGAGACACGAGAAGGTGTGTTATTTCAATAAATGACGATCTGCGCTAATACCGGGACAGATTAAATTGCTGCACGGGGGAGATAATTGAAGGAACACCCGCCGTTGTTTGGACTTTGGACATTGTAATGTATTTTTCTGGTTGTATAATCAATGGACGATGCGTCGTGTTCTGTACTGTTTTCGGTGGCGTGAGCTCCAAAAAGACGTCAGGTATCAACGAACCTAGTGGTGTTTCCCAAGTCGGTGACATCTAAAGGTGGATACAATGACATCACCTCTTCAAGGAAGAAATAAAAGGCGAAGGACGCGTATGATACCCATAACCCCACCCACCCACCAATCATGGCCGAAGGCTCTATCCACGGACGCACAACGAGAGACGTCAAACAGCTCGAAATCCACATGTGGCGCGCCCTCCGCGATTCGGGACCCGCAGTGTTCGAGTACACCACCGACGACTGCACGTTTGCCATCGACGGCATGGTCTTGGACAAAGACTCTGAACCCACACTCAAGGAGTATATGGAGAAGACGTACAAACCGTACGACAAGTACGAGATGCACGACATACGAATCATCGAGCTTGATTTGATGGCGGCCTCAGCGGTTTATAAAGTCACTGCGAGTCGGCTGATCAGTGACCATGAACCGCCGGAGAAGTACACCCTCTTGTGTGCAAGTAGTTGGGCGCAAGGGGCGGATGCGGAATGGAGGTTGAAGATGCATGCTGAGGGCGAGGCATTCGAAACACGAGAAGGTGCGTCGTTTCGACGATACAACGATCCACGTTCTAATACCGCGACAGATTAAACTCCTGCGTGGGGCAGATAATTGGAGGACACTGCGGCCTTCGGACAGTCGAATTTAATCTATGTATAATCAATGGACAGTGCGCTTGCCAGCGGTTTTCGAAGTAAAGAGAGTCGAAGATTCGGAAGATTTTCGTGAGCCTGCGTCAACCGCCAGTGCCGTTTCATGTCCAGCTCGATTATTCGGTGACCATAGAGTAGCTAACGGCAGGGCGGGTGGTCGATGGTGAAAGGGCAGTGATGACATCAGCGGTGATGGCCGCAAGCGGACTCTGAACTTGCCAGTGTCCACACTCCAATTCTGCTAAACCAAGTCCAACAAACATTATACAAGTATGGATCCGGTGGCCGAAACAGACTAGATGGAGGGTCGTTCTATATCTGAGGCTCACAAGAAATCAACCACTGAGAAGTTGATTCAAACTCAAAATTGAGCAATTTACGCCAATTTACGTCGTAGCTGTCGGATGGTCCGTGACCCGACAACCACTCTGAAAAAATGGTGAGCATTCCGATGGGTACAGCATCCTCCCTCATCGTCGGCCCATAGGGTCTTACGGACTTTCCTCCTGAACTCTTGACGAGAATATTTCTTCGGCTCTCATATAAATCTTTGCTCTGCGTTGAAGCTGTTTGCGTGCAGTGGAATGCCATTGTCGCGAAAGATCCCGAGCTCAGCGTGCAGACATTTAAGAAGCTCAGCAAAGTGCATGTAGAACCAGGTGCGTAGAGCTGCCATCGGACTCGGAGACTGACCATTTGATTCACAACTGGTGGTAGGTTGTACCGAACCTGGTTTTCCATCCGGATCTGGAAAATTCAAATTTGAAGCCAGCTCTGAGCCAGTCCGGGTAGGGGTTATACTCGCTTGTGCCTAACTTCTAGCTCAATGTCCCACGGCAGCTTCATCCTGCGCTGGACGAAGCTTCATATTGCATGGGCAACAGCCTTTAAAGCGTTAGGTTCTACACCAAGGGTGACCACCAACTCTGCCAGCTCGCTATAGCGAACGATTTCATCTCGATTCCCGTGGTGACGATGGCCACACTCGTGTTCCCCGATAGGATCTGGGGTCCCGGCTTCAAAATCAAAGCGAAGAATAGCAAGGGCGTTAGGCTCACTGATGTTTTTGCTGCGTTGGAAAAAGAGTTTGATTACGTCTATCTTTTATGGCTGTATTTAATGAGTCGCGATTCCAGGTCAAACGTCCCGATTTATACCCTAGACTTTGGGATCATCAAGAAATGGGAAGCCCTCGGGGACCATAGGTATCCCTAGAGCAATCTTCGCTGGCTGCCACGCTCACAGCCGCCACTTTATCACACAGATACTACGAAGGGCTCCAGAAAGTGGCTAGAACTGGACTCGGCCTCTCGGCGGAGATATGGTTGGGTTCCTAAGCGTTCCATGACTGCGGTGCGATATGCTGGGGCATTCCGTTTGCTTTCTTGTGACCCCCGTTTCTTTCTTTGCATTGGCGCGACCAGTTTGTCTCTTGTTTCTTGCAATACTAGTAATCAGTTATTTGTCTAATGGAGCTATTTCTCTTCCCGAGGACTTTGCGTAGGACGCGACCGCCTTCTGCGCGTCGCACTCTGGCTGGGAATCTTGGGCGAAATATATCTAACGCATGTGCTTAGTTTGCGGTGGACCACGAACATTCCGGTAGAGTCAAAGTGTGCGCAAGTATGTGCAAGCCGGCATGTACCCAAAGTTTCCGTTTCCAAAGTCAGGCCCAACAACCTTTCTGTCAACGTCTACCGCCCGACGAAGAGCAAAAGTTCGCCGCGGCCCGCCTTCGACGCTTCTAGATAATCCAGAACGCGGAATATGACGCCTGTGCAGCGACGATCCCCCTAGTTTACAGAAACTGCAAGTTCTTATCGTGTCTTTCGCTTCTTCCATCTCCATGTTCTCGTCAGCCAAAGAATTCTTCTATCCTTCTCTCTTACCCAACCTCTCCACGCCTGATGCGACGAAGAAAAGTCCATTGTGCCCATTTATAAAATGCAATCTAAACTAAAAGTAACAAAATATACATGCAGCGAGTACCTAAAATCGTATTCGTATTTGAGCGCAGAAGGGCGGACAGACGATATTATCGACAGGTCGGGGAGGTATGTAGGCAGTCTACTAATACAGCAATACAGCGCAGCTCGTGTGTTCATTGGCAATCACAATCGTGTCTCTAGGGTCAGGTTCAGGTCCGCAAGTGCGCAAGTGCGTGTGTGCTTTTTACGATGGGGATAGTGTCCGCAAGTTGGTTGCGCGTCGTACGACGGGGTAAGTAAGGAGGTGGGCCGACGACCGTAAGGGGTCGCGGCCGGCGTGGGTATCAACTATGTAAGTATCGTCAAAATGTCAGACGAAATGAGTGTAATGGTTGTAAAGTGTCTTGTCCATTGTCCAAAATGCATGCGGCGCGTCCAGAGCCATAGATAGGATGCAGACAGACAGATCAATACGAGAAGACCATCAGCCAAGGGTTGAGCACGATCTGTGGCGGGCATGAGAACGGCGGGGCGTATGGGCGGGAAGGAAATGCCTTACCGGGAAGAGAATGTGGCAGGGCCGACACGACCCTGCGGAGGGAGAAATTCAGCGTTACATGCGGTATGCAAAATGGATGAGATGCTTACGACAGCGGGAAGATAACTCCCCACGACGCCCCGTTTACACGCCACTCGAGGGGAACGAGAGTCGTGGAGCACACGATCATGCCGGCGATGATGGTCACGGCGACAATCAAGGGGAACCAGAACCTAGACCGCATGCGTTAGTTGTGGTTACAAGAGGCGCGGAGGATTTAAAAGCGCGGAAGATTTAAAAATGCCAACTAACCGTTTGAAAATCTTCGGAATTTCCTTAAAGAAATTCGAGCGCTGCACCTCCTTGACGGTGGCGCTCCAAGTGATGTTCACGCTGAACAGATGCGCCAGAATGGCTTGGCTCACCTAAGTTAGGAAGAAGGAAACATCATCAGATGAGCCTGGACCAAAAAAAATGGGCCGAGATGCTTACGGGAATGCCCAAGCCACCAAAGAAGAAGAAGCTGATCATCAACCGGGAGTGAGAACAATGCGCGGAGAATCGCGAGGAGGAAACGGAAAACATACAAGAACGGTATCCACATCAGGTTAACCAGGAAGCCGCGTAGCTGCCGTCCGAAATATTCTTGTCAGTAAAGTCGTCATGGATAGGTGGATTGGGTGGGGAAGAGTCCACGGGGGGCCCGTACTCACCAGCTCCTTGTGCCCCAACCGGTACTCCAACAGTGTGTACCCAATCGTGCCGCTCCCAAAGAAGACGGTGGTGCAGGCGAGCCAGATCTCGAAACTCGGGATGTAGAATCCGTCGACGGGGAACTCGAACCCGAGCAGAACGTAGTTGAGGACACCGATGGTGACCGAGGCCGCGATACCGTCTGTAGAAACAGAGCAGAGTTAGCAAGGTGCTGAGTAGAGTTGAATGCACGCACAATATGAGAACATGTACGCCATCATAGAGATTTTGTAATGCATTGGCGCGGCCTTGCACCAGAGGAACTTATGGATCTGCGACGTGACGGGCCCGCGGCGCCACCACTGGATGAGCGGGTGGAAGAGCAGTTCGCTGCATCCGTACGCGTATTTCTGCCACCTGTTCAGCTCGTCGTCGACCTAGGGAATGTACATTAGTCAGAAATAATTCGCAAGATAGAAGGAAAGTAGTCACCGTGAGCGACACACCCTCTTTGAAGCCGCCATTGGAGTACGTCGCCCAACGGATGATGTACCCGCGCAGTAGCAGGCGCAGCGCCATATCGAAATCCTCCGACACGTTCGTCTCGGACCAGATCTTCTCCTTGCCGTCCGCGGGGTCGATGAACGCCGCGTCCTGGATCGCCTTCCACCGCAAAAACGCGTTGTGCCCCATGAAGGGCGCGACTTCGCCGTTGGCACAAGCTATAAGAAAGCATATGATTAGCATTCATTTGAGCGATAGAAGAAAAGGGAGCAAGCGGGACAACGTACCCATCGAGATACACCTATTGATCCGCCGCGTAAAGTAGCTAATCCCATTCTCGAAATAATGGTGCGCAACCTGCATAACGTCCGACTCGTGCTGCAAAATCGCCACCGTGGGGCACTCGCTCATCTCCCGCGCAGCGTCCCTGAGGCAGTCCTCCGGCACCACCGTGTCCGAGTCCACAATGAGCACATACTCGCCCAACCTTGTCGCCTTGCCGTTCGCCGCCCACGGGCGCCACCGGCGCCCGCTCTCCTCGTACATCTCCTCGATCGCCATCCCCAGCGCGCGCTCTTCGAGGTCCTCGCCGATCATCGGTGTGTCGCCGCCGCCGCTCCCGAGCGCGGCCCACGCGGCGGAGATGATGCCGTGGTCGTCCCCGTCGCGGTTCTGGTACTGGATGCCGTACAGCCCGCTTCCCGTGAAGCTTCGCCCGTCACCGGTGCTCGCGAGGCTCATGCGGTGGTGCCCGTGCCCGCCCGCGAGCGCCGGCGCGGACGGCGCGCCGCCCAGCTCCGCCAGCGTCGGGGTCTGCCCTCGCTCCGCCTGTGCATTCGCGCGGGCAACAAGGGTTTCGAGGTGCCGCTCCGCCTTCAAGCTGAGCTCAAGCCCGTAGTTCATATTGCTCGCCTTCTTGAACCGCCCCGCCCTCTTGAACCCGTCCGCTGCGTCCTCGTGCCGCGGCCGCGCGACCCACCCGATGTTGTGGTTCGCGTAGTACGCGAGGCGTTCGTCGCGGTCGGGCGGCGAGAGGAGGCGCAACCCGTCGTCGTTGACGAAGATCGTGGAGGTGCCGCCCTGGCGTGCGTACGTCTGCATCGCCTTCTTGAGCGACTCGATCGAGGGCGCGAGGACAGTGTGCAGGGACTCTTTGTACACGGGCATCTGGATGGTGATGTGCGGGAGCGCCTCGTCGACGGCTTTGTTGGAGCGTGGCTTGATGGCAGAGTAGTATTTCGAGTTTTCGTGGAAGTGCGCGACGGGGCCGACGCTGAGGTTGAGTTAGTATGATGGCAGGAAATCATGGGAAAGAGGTACGCACCACATGGTGATGTTCTGGATGAGTTGGAGAGCGAAGAACTGGGCGGAGATTAATAATGGAGAATCGGAGACGAAAAATAAACATACCAGCGAGACACACCATAGTAGGGGAGTTATAGCGCACAGCACGAACCGCATGAACGAGCCGTCGAGGGACCACTCCTCGAGCAGCGTCTTGACACCCTGGCCGATGAACACAAAGGACAGTCCTGCCGCAAGCCCGTTGTAGATGGGCGCATAGAGCTTCGCTTCGCGGCGGTCGCGCAGGCCGCTCTCTACGTCGGGGCGCGATGCTCGTCGTGGTCACACCGACCTTCCTACCGTACCAGTTCCGCCGGACCTTGGTCTTGGTGCGCAGCTTCTCGTCGTTTTCGTCTGACGGGTTAAGGCGAGCGGTGGCGGAGCTGTTGACGGGCATGGGCTTCTCGGGGTCGTAGGGGCCCGAGGGCCGTGCGGGCAGGGAAGAGTGCGAGAAGACGGAGCCGGCGAGGGAGCCGGGATTGGAAGAGGCGGGGCCGGTAGGGCGCGAGCGCCAGAGGAGCTTGATGAGACGGTCTTCAAAGTCTTGGCATGTCGGGATGATAGCGTCGAGGGACTCGGACCAGACGACCAGCACACGTTCGTCGCGCTGTATTCCGATTTAAAAAACATTGTAGATGAGAAAAAAAAAGGCGCCTACAATGAACGCTGCGCATTGCTCCTTGTCAGCATGTGGAAGCAGTAGCATAGTATCCAGAATCTGTATACGGGTGTTGGCGTCGACGTATATATTTTTGTCGTCTGGAGAGCTGGACACGAGCAGTCAAACGGCCGTCACTTTTGCTCACCAAAAAATACTTACACATCTGCGAGCGCTGCATGGACGGCGGCGCTGCGTACTTTGACGGCCACTTGTGGATTTAACGCAGCAACGGCCGTCTCAAAGGGCTCGAGGGCGGGATTCTCGTATGGAAAGACACGGAATTCGGGCCCAGAGGGTTGACCGGTTGGAGTGTTGCCGCCGCTGCTGCTGCCACCACCGACATGGGTGCCGTCGGAGACTCGAAGAGCTACACCAGAAGACACAGGTTCGTCGGGTCTGAACCAGGCGTCGCCCTGGGTCTGCTTGAAGAGATAGTGGAGCAGGGCATCCCAGCGGTCGTAATCCATGGCTGCGTGTGGATGGCCGTTGCAGGCAGGAGAAGAAGTAGTCCCACCAAGCTTCCCACACCTCCCTAGATATCCGCCAGTGAGGCATCCTTCAGAACGCGTCGAATGAAACGCGCGATAACACGGTGTTCGGGGTCCTCCTCCTCGGCTATTCTCTCAATTCGGAAATGAACTTTATTCTGCGACATAAAATACTTGGGTTTCCGATATCTCCTCAGAAGATACGCCACGCAATCTAAACAAACCAATTACATTGTCTGCGGCGGGGTGAATGCGGCGTTTGCTGTGGATGAAGGCTAATCGTCTATCGGCTGGATCTGTGGATGACGTCACGGGGCGGTCATAGAGAATCCTTATCGGGACTGCTACATTTGATCCCCGCACCTTTGTCCAGAACTGTTCCCTGTCCAAAATGCATGATTGTCGACTTTTTTCGACGGATTCATTTCATGTCAAGTACTATTCAGTCCTTTTCTGGGCGGTGGTACGTTTTTTTTTTTTGAGCGAACAAGCTGGAATTCGGAAAATAGTACCCACTGCAGGACCAATGCAGAACGGAAAATCGGTTAAACAGTGTATCCAATCAGTCGCACGACGCCCGGTCCCGGGACAGCACCCGGAGTCGGCCATCTTCATTTTCCATCTATTCGGATACAAAGACCAAGACCACACGCCAAGACGTCTTGAGCTCATCCATCTATTCTCGTGTAATTGTATTTCATTATCAATGACGTCAGTCCACTGCAAGTAAGTAGGTACAATGAATGAAGTGAATCGTCTATTTTATTATCTATCTCGAGTCGGAGTGTGCAGCTAACAAAGAAACAAAGTTGTCCAAGCAGCAAACGTGTGTGGGTGAGGGAGGGGGTAAGTGTCCTTGTGCAAGAGGATCAGGGTCAAGGCAGGCAGGCAGGCAAACGAGTGGGAGAGCGGGTCGAGTCTGTCAGTCAGTAGGTATCAAGTGTGTGCGCGGGCCAAGTGCCCGTTCGGGGTATGCAGGCGTGTGTTGGATTATTCAGTCGCTTTTGCGACGACGTAGGTGGTAGGGCCGATGAGCCTAACTAACACTTTTTCCACATCTTCACCGAGTCGCTGGATCGCAGAAAATAATCAGTATTTACGTCCAATGAAGAGCAACAGCAAAAACTCACATCCTAAACGCCCCGTCCGCGGCGCTCGTCGGCCACGTCGGATACCACGCGCTCTGCGCCTTGTAGAACTCGTACATCGCGTCTGTAATAAGCATTGTCAGTGATGTTCCGAAAGAGGAAGGTTAAAGTTGGAGGGATAGGGGCGACGCGGAAGAAAGCCGGAGAAAGCAAAACTCGGCACGAGAAACGAAGGGGAACAGAAACGCACTCAACGAGCTATCGAACCACGGCTTGTTCCCGACCTTGTCGGGGAACCACCCGCTCGTCCCGCCCACCGCCAAGTTGATGATCAGATAGAACGCTGCATTGTACATTCGTCAGTTGTCGTTATTTAAAAAGGATTTGGGCGGAGACGCGGACTCACGCTGGTCAAAGGGACTGTTATTATGCTGATAAGGGTTCGAAAGCGGGATCTCCGCCGACCCGTTCTGCGCCGTGGCGGGGAACCCCGCGCGGTTCCAAAAGCTGCTTTTCGCATTCTTCGTCGAGATCGCGAGCACGGTGTGGATGCGCGAGTCGACGTAGAACCGCATCCACTTGTCGTCCCACTCCATCCCGTACGTGTGGAACCCCTTGTCGAAGCTCGTGCGCTTGAGCCCGTACCACCCGTACAGCTTCTCCACGAGGCTTGCCAGAGGACCGTACTGCACCGTCGCGCGGACAAAGTTCGAGCCTGCGAGAGCGCGTTAGTTAGTTTTGATCATCCTTTTGTTTAACCTCAAGCCGTCGCTCACCCTGCGCCGCATACTCCGGCCCATTCCCCCTTGCCTCCATAATATCAATCTCGCCCGACATGGGCCACGTCCCGCTGTTCGGCAGCATCCAAATGGCCGGCCACAGCCAGTCCCCCCTCGGCAGCTTGGCGCGCACCTCGACGCGCCCGTACGTGATGCTGTAGTGGTTCTTCGTGCTGATGCGCGCGCTCATGACGGGGTTGATCACCTGGTCGACGCCGTTGCCCGATGCCGTGCACGCGGTTTTGTTCGTTTCCCTGTGCGTGATGTGAGCTATTGTTGGCTGAAGGGAGTGAAGAGGAGAGGAACGCACGACTCGGTACACGGGTCCATGGTGTAGGTCCCACTCTGGACGGTGTTCTCACCGAGCGCGGCGCTGGTGAGCGTCGGCATGATGTACAGCTGTCCGTTCTGCACATAGCTGTTGTTGTCGAACTGGGTCGCCATCTGGAACTCCGCGTTTCTGAAAAGGATGTATCATCAGCATCTTTCTTAGGAAGCAAAAGGGCGCAACAACGCCGCAACGCACCCAAACCCGCCCAGCTGCACCTCCCGCGTCCACGTATTCGTCAAATCAAACGTCTCGAACTGCTCGTTGAGCACACTGCACAGCTCGCTGTCCTTGAACCGGTCCACGCCCTCCACGCCGAAGAAGCAGAGAGCGGCGGCACCCGCGAGCCCAAGCACCATCATCCCAAAGGTGAGCCACCACGACACGCGTGCGCGCGGGGCCGCGCGCTGCAGCCACGGCTTCTCCTCCTTCGTGAGCTTCCCAGCCAGCCGCGTGCTCGGGGCAGGGGCAGGCGGGGCGGGGAGCGCCAGGGCCACCGCCGAGCCGGCGCCCGAGTGGGGCCCGGGGAAGGACGGGTAGGAGGGGTAAGAGGGGGGCGCCCAGAGGCTCGAGCCCGGGCGCGAGGGCGGGGGAGAGGAACGGCGCGCGGAAGTTCTGCGAGGAGTTGCGCGGGAGGTTGCCGCCCAGCGTGGGGGTGCCCGGGAGGTCGTGCGTGGAGACGCGCGCGCTCGCTTGGCCGGCGGCGTACGCGGCGTTGAGCGCGGTCTGGGAGGCGCTGGGCTGGAGCATGCCGGCGGCGGCGGAGTTGCGGTAGACGCTGTTGTTACCCGCCATGGCGGCGAGAGAGCCGGAGGAGGAGTTGTGACGCGGGTCGCCGCTGGACATGAAGGGTGCAGAGGGCTGCGGGAGACCGGCTTCGTGCGAGGTGTCGGAGAGGCCGCCGCGGGCGACTTGGTGTTCGCCGCCACTGGTCAAGCTCTCGAATGAGTTTGAACGACGGCGAGCTGGGAGGGGGTCCGGGTTGCCTGGGTGTGCTGCAACAACCGTTAGTGAAAAAACAGATAAACCAAAGTCAAGCTTACACTGGAACGGAAACTGGAAACTACTCGGGGGCGGGCGAGTGCGACTGGAGGCGCGACCGCGGCTGCCGACGGGGGAACCCGGCTGCTCATCGGCGTCGTTATAGTATAGGTTCGCAGCGTTCCAGGTTGCAGGGGATGTGGGGGACAGCTCGGCGTCCTCTGCACCCGCACCCACGGGTGCGTAGTCGCGTTCCGTGTACGCATAGCCGTTATCGGCACCGTCGAACGGATTGGAGTTGCGACGGCGGCCGGTGACGGGGAAGGAGGGGGTGATTGGTGAAGCACCGCCGACGGGTGCGTAGGTGGAACCGGAAGCCATGGCAGAGCGGCGACGAGTCTGCTGCTGGACGCGGGGAACAGTTTCCCTGTCCGAGTCTGATAAAGAAGATTCCGAGCCAGAATCGCGGCGGGAGTCCTGGGCCAAAAAGAAGGGGCGCGGAGGCGAGAGCGGGACAGCGTCTGTTAGCTGCTGAACGGACTCATTCGACTGGGCTGAGTTGCGGTTGTGATTTTTGTGAGGCGGGACATGGTGGTAGCAGTTCAAGCGACAACCTGAAGACAAGACGCGAGAAGCAGACGCGCCGGCAGCAGCGAACGAGAATCCAAGCGGGCACCTGGCAGATACGGGCAAGGAGAGAGCGTGGAAGGCGCGTTGCCCATTTTCTTGTATCTTCGCGTCTATAATCAGCCCAAGGACCCCGGACACCATCTTGACCCATTCGTCCAACTGAAAAAAAAAGATTCCCGTATGTTCCTCTTTTCTCATGACAGAGGAACTGCGTCATATACAAGTATTGTGTTCGTCAGAAATTGTCGCAGAGATAAGCCCCGTTGCCAGCCCAGTTGCAGAGAAGATGCGCGCTGAATATTGCCTCCGTTCCGACCAGCGTGTAGCCAGCAGAAGCCTGTTGGCAGCCATCCAGCCTTGTACGTACTTGAGTTTCCAAAACACAATTCGGCGAGTCAGTCGTCATGTCGCAAGAAGCCCTGAGAAGTGGAGCGGCTCGTATCGATATCGCTCGACTGGCGCAGCCAGAGCGTATCTAGAGAACATTGGTTATCGTCAGCACAGCTTTCTGTCTTCAAAGTTCATCTCCACTGGAAAATGCCGGCACTTACTTATCCATACCCGCCGTCCATCACTGATTCACTCTGAGTCTTGTCTGAGTCTTCTCTCTCTTCCAAATTCCCACGCACGAAGGCGCACAAAACACGAGCCCCGCCCGCGCCAGACAGCCATCTCGCACGACCGACGATCGACGTGTAGAATTCCTTTAATATTCAAAATGAACGGGCGGAAGAATCGAAATCGCTACGCCGCCATCGCGCGCCTTATCTATGACAACAAGACGTCGACGTCGCGACCTCCGTTCAATCTGTCTGTTCGCCCTTGCGCTCATCATGCATCGGCGTGTGGAATTTGTCTATGTTTTTTCAGCCCCTCTGCGAAATCTGGCGGAACTCTATCGCCGCGTTCCGGCCTGACAATCCCTGGTCTAGGTCTACGCGTACCTGTATTTTCACAGCTAGGCGAAGTGTCCGGTGAAACGGTCCGAAACGAAACATGACCCCGACACATCGATATCAAGGTAGGATTTTCCTCCGCAGAGCAAAACAGGTAATCGAATCTAATAATCGTTTTAATATATCGCGATCGTCGAGTTTCACTGCGCCCACCGACGCCCACTACAGAATTTCACGTGTCAAGACGATAAGTATGGTTGATTCAGTCCCCGGTGGGTCGGTCCGCTTTTTTTTTTTTCGGAAATCTCGACTGACGACTGACTTGCTCAATATTAATGAAAATCGGCTCCTGAGCTCTATTTTGGACCGACCTTTGCCATTTTTGGCCCCAGGAGTTTTTTTTCCGCGGTTTTTCGACTCCTGGTAGACCGGTAACCGCGCCACTTGCTGCCACTTGGACAGAACGGTTACCGATCTAGACTCCTGGCCCTTCTGAGACACTTTCTGGAACATTTCCCGAGGTTTCTGACGGCCGTATCCATCGCGGCCGCTGCACAAAATCGTTGAAACTCGCTCCAGCGGAACCTTTCCTGCCTAGATATCCCTTCTCGATCCACCACGGCCGACTGAGGTTGTCTGGGGCTTGTTGTACTCGATATCCCGGATCCAAAAACCGATTTTTAACCTCTGATTTACTTTATTCCCAAACCGAGCTAGTAGCCAGTGACCGCTGGGGCCTGTTGATTCTCATTCGCACTTCCCGTACACCACCTGGACTTGGTTCTCCACCCATCATGTACCAGCGGTGGTAGGAACTTCAAAGTTCAAACATTGAAACAAACTGCCTGGGCTTTGCTTCCTCGGTTTTTTTTTTCCTGGGCGAGACCGCGGTCAGATGCACTACCTCATCCTCCCTCCTCCTTCGGCCGTTCTCCACTCGAAAACTCGGGGACACGACGCCAGTTCTGGCATATAGGTGCCATTTTCAACCACAGCCCCACGGGAATGCCTCCGCCGTGAATGCTCCCTTCGCGGAGACTTGCACGACGAGGACAGCGGGGGGCCAGCCGTCTTTGCGTGCGATCCAACTTTTACGGCGCTCACCGCTCCTGGCGATCTGGTGACTGGTGTTCGCCCATATTTAACTTGCGCTCCATATCGAATGTCGACCGTTCTTCTCTATCAGTGCCTTGCACTCATGTCTGGGCTATATCAGCCGAGTCGTTCGCTAGAGCGCGTACGCTGCTTCCCCTTGCCCAGTTGCTGCAAGTATGGTTCCGCTCAAAACATTACCGCTGTTCTACTTGGTCGTCTGCGCTGTTGTGCGGCCGAACATTCCACTGTCGAAACGTGATGATATCTTGGCTTCCACGAAGGAGAATGGCGTCTTGACCAACATAAATAGGCTTAAGATACAGATTGCCAAAACCGAGAGGTAAGGTGGCGTCCCGTCTTCACAATTATCCCACTTTACGGGCGTCTAGCAAAATCCAGACCGGTCTCGCTGCCAGTGAGAGGAACACTGGAGGCAGCCATCCTGCTGTTGTCGGGTTTCCAGGAGCGTTTCCGCTGGTCTCTTTTGATCTGAAATTCTAAGCCCGGATTTTTTCACCGTGGGGATTACATTCGCAAATTAGATATTTCATGTCGCATTGGCAATGTTGGATCTTAGAGCTGGGAAGGCAATGACTGCGTTCATGGACTGGTTTCCTCCCCGGGTGCAAGTTCGCAAGCATAGTTTTTCTTTAAATACACTGTCTGAGATACTTTGGTCGCAGCGCTCTGGGTGTTAGGTGATGTTTTTCTCAGGGCCACTGGGTCAGTATATCAAAATCAATGTGTACTCTGTCGCGTTGATCATTATTCCAGAGTTTCTACACTGGTGCGTTCTGGGACAGACATCGATGGCTGCACGGAGACTGACGGTGGTGGCTATATCTAGGTTTTCAACTAAGGCAACAGACCTGTCGAATTTGCTACACATCGTGAGATAGTTGCAGTGAACCAAGTAACATTTTGGCCTAACCTTCGATGAGAGACTGTTCCAGTTTCTTATTTTACTGTACTATTGGAATTAGTAAATGATGGCGTTCCCACGGTTCAATCGTCGGTTGTTCAACCTAATTGCGAATACTGTGTCATGAACATCGTTCAGGGTAAGCGCTTGAAGTCGGTCAATCGTTTTAACTTCAACGCCGGTTCAAACGAGAAAAAATCAGTATATCCGACAAAGGTTTGGCGGCGGGTGAATCCCACGTACGTTCATGCTTCGGCAGTTGCCTTTACCAGCTCTTCTCCGGAGAACATGCAGGCGCATCAGCCAGCCGGCGATACTATCATGATGTCAGCGCTCACTGCTGTGGCCCATCCAAATAAATTCCTCGTTTCCTTCCTTTCGAGTGAACCACCATGTCGAGCGCGCCTATAATATTCTAGCCCGGATGTGCGTGGTCCGCGAACACATGGAAAATAAGGTATCTATCTCTGTTGTGCAAGTTACCATCTGACGCATAACTAGATACGCCTTGAACTACAAAGGTTTGGCGTATAAAACCGATCGACATGTTGGGAACGAACACCGCACTCTTGTGAGACTTGTGAGATATACAAGGCGCTTGATTCGGCCGCGGCGCTCATACTCCAGCTTCTGACCTTCGCCGAAGTGAAGTGCTGGGAACGAACACAGCGCTCTTGTGACGTATACGGGGCGCTGATTCGGCGCTAATACTCCAGCTTCTGACCTTAGCCGAAGTCTTGGGCGCGAGGCACTGCACTCTTCTAACGTATATATAAGGGCACTTGATCAAAACGCAGTTCCCTCGGTCTCTTCAGTACTACTCCTACTTGAAATTATCTTTTTCAATCGTAAACATGCCATCGGCGACGCCCCAGGTAGATACGCAGATCACCATCAACCATTGCATTTACGAATTCACTCTATCATAGACAATCGAGGGTCAGTTTTCTATGCTTTTATCTCTAGGATCAGTAATTGATTCTCCTGGCTACTAGGCGGAGTACACAGAAGTGTCCGTCGATAGCATCTATCATGTGCGATGCCCTGACGTTCTTTGTCATTCAGTTTGTTAATATCCAGCCCATTGGTGCCTACAATGAGCCCGGTTTGCGTTCAGTGAACTCAAACACAGAAACCAGTATCACATTCGTGAACTTCAGAGCCGAACCTCTGCATCTCTGGTGGATCTCATTTGAGGGGAGGAGGGTCAGTTATGGAACCGTCGACGGAGGCGGTGGGAGGGTGGTCATAAAGACTTATTTGACTCATCCTTGGGTCATTACGGACGAGGGGAGCGGTGAAGCCTTGGGGATTTGGTTTCCTATTCCCGATAGAGGACTCGTGGTTGTCGCTTGAGAGATGACATACGAGGCCTATGAATTTGTTGAATGTACAGGATCTTTGCTGTTCAAGCACTGCCGTCCTAAGATAATTCAGGTGCCATATTGGACAGGTTGAAGCAGTTGAAGTTGAGTTCAAAGTCCGCCTGCGGCCATCACCGTCGATACTATCAAGTCTCCCTGTCCCGCAAGCCACCCAACAGTGTCGTTCATGTCCCGTTTGATTATTCGCTCACGAAAATCTTCCGACTCTCCGACTCTCGCTCTCGAGTCAAAACAGCAGACTAATGATTCGTACACCAACTTAAAGGCCCTCCGGGCTCCCCTGGTACCGGCCGAAACGTAACCGCACCCATCCTGAAGTCGTGGACGATGACCCTGACGATAACCTCTGGATCGAAAAAAAATATTGATATGGACGGCGTTGACTACGACCCGGAGTCAAGGTAAGGGATTTCTAAATCAGCTGCCCTTGCTATCTGGAGAACCTTTTCGGCCTGCGAACGATGACTTGAGAACGAGTAGAAAGTCGAAATCAATACTAACCTGCAGAATCATCGGTTTATCTATCATTTCCCCCTCCAAACCCGCAGCGCCTCGATTCAGCGCATGCTCGCGTTCCATCCTATGCACGATTTTCGCGGCACGCTCGATTTCTAAAAAACGTCGAGCCTAAGCATGAATTCAAACTGGCTCGGCGGAACTCACCAGCAGCTGTGGGGACGAACGCCGACTGGATTACATCCACCTGGCTCGGGTGGATGGCTTGCTGTTTTTTTTCGTCAGTCATGCTCCAGAACGCAAAAGTGCGAACAGACCTTTCCGGTAAATCCGAGCTGGCGCCCATCTCGACACTCGTCTTTCAGATACTCGAGATCCTTGTAATTCACACAAACCTGGTGATGATGTTGGTGCAGCCTCAGGTGCGACGTTATATACATACCATGTCGATAGCCTCCAACCCGAAGGCCTTGGCTGCAATAACGATTGAAGATCTAGTATACAACAGCTCGTGTCGCGAGGGAAGACCTCAATATTGACGTGTCGGCGCAATCTTGGCGCCAAATGAATACACAGAAAACGGGAAAGACGTGAATAATTACAATCTTCGGCGGCGAACTACAACCATTTAGTTTAGAGGAGAATTTTTCTGAGTAAAACGGACTCACCAGCAACTGCAGTCAAAGCTCCTCCGAGCTTTCCGAATTCCGATTTCCAAGCAGCGATGGCCCCGAGATTCCACGATGCTCTTGCGCTCTCGATACTGGCAACGAGTCCCAGAGCATTGCCATTCGCATCACGTATTGCTGTCGAGACCGTATTGAGATCTTCTGCGGAATGGACCTTCGGAAGGACGAGGCTGCCAACTGATTTCGAGGTAACCTGCGACAAGAAATCAGGTCGAGCCCGGATTTGGGAGCGTGTGTGTTACGATTTGGGATATATCATCTCTGAAGAATGGCGTGCTGATATCGTTGACGCGTACGGCCGACTCGTTCGCGCGGAGGAAGATCCCCTCGCTAAGCAATGCTTGTGGGCTCAAGGCAGAGCGCATAAAGGTATGCATACCCCGAGGAAAGCAGAAAGGCGGGCTCTGGCAGCGGTCTTGTCGGCAGCAGACGGAGAAACGCTGTCCTCAAGGTCGTATATTATCATGTCCGAGCGCGTTGAGAGAGACTTTTCCAGCATGCGATCGGACGAGGAGGGAACATAGAGATATGACCGCTTCAAAGACACAGCAGGAGGGATGCTGGAGGTATTCAGACTCCGCACACTTCGTTTCAACGCCGGGGTTGGCTTCAGGTTCAAACGAGAAAACATGAGATCAGAGAACGGTGTGGAGGTCTGGAGCAAGATTGATTCGCCAGTTTACGTACATACGACAGTTGCCTTTACCAGCGACTTCTCCCGTATTTTCTGCAGTCCAAGACATCTCTGGCGCCAAGTTACTAGTCTCGTAGACGCTCGTACCACTACATATACGGCTGCGGGATGTTCATCATGATGTGAGCGCTCGCTGCTGCGGCTCGTCCAGGGTGCGTTGCTTACTCCTTCCTCTCGAGTGAACCACCATGTCGAACGCGCCCATAATCTTCTACGACATCCCCTCCAAGGCGCCCGGCTGTGCATGGTCCCCGAACACATGGAAAACAAGGTATCTACCTCGTACCGGCCGTGCAAGTATCCTGTCATCTAACGCATAACTAGATACGCCTTGAACTACAAAGGTTTGGCGTATAAAACTGAGTGGATCGAATACCCCGACATTGCGGATCCTATGCAAGAAGATCGGCGCGGAGCCCACCATGATACGCAAATACGGCAGACCTTACTACTCTCTGCCCGTCATCCAGGACCCCAAGACCGGCGCGGTCATTTCCGACTCGGCGCGCATTGCGGAGTACTTGGACGAGACGTATCCCGACACACCCAAGGTATTCCCCGCAGGTGCGCTTTGTTTCGCGGTCTCCAAAATGATGGGACCTGATATGCTTGGATTACAGAAACGCACGTTCTGCAGAGAGCTTTCCTGGCAGCCTATGACGGCGCGACAGAGCCTTTGGTCTCATACATCATCCCCGCCGTCGCCAAAATCCTCCGACAAGGAAGCGTTGAGTATTACGTGCGCACTCGGGAGGAAGCCTTCGGTAAAAAGCTGGTCGACATATGGCCGACTGGCGAGGCCCACGAAGTAAAATGGAAGGACGTTGAAGCAGGTTTCGGCAAAGTCGACCGCTGGTTGAACGAGCCGCTGAACAAAGGCAAGCCGTTCGTCATGGGCAACGTCGTGTCGTTTGCGGACTTCATGATCGCGGGAGAGATGCACTGGTGTAGGCAGGCATTCGGTGAAGAGAGCGACCTGTGGAAGGATATGATGGCATGGCATGGGGGGAGATGGGCGAGGCTCGTCGCCGACCTCAAGAAATACGAGGGGGCTCGTGAAGAAGATATGACTGATTGAAATGTGTAACAATGTAGAACCCCGTAATCGAGTCGTCTACTCACAAACAATTAGATGCTCGAGATTGTATGGGTAATTACAGATAGGGCATTATTGTATTGATGTCGCGTTAGTAGGAATCATTTCGTTTTCCGATGCTCCTGAGAACGCGTGGGATTAGTGGCGTGCTTTCAACTCCATGGAAGGACTCACAGGCTTGTGGCTAATCTCATGATCAACGTGCACATATGCTGTCGCAACACCGTCAGCATCGAGCGCCACCAATGTGAGATTCATGTACCTCGTCCAACATTCGGCAGCTGCTCAATCTTGTCCTGCAGCGCCTGTGAGAGATCGTGCGCTTTCCAGAGCGGCGTGTCAGCGTCCATGACGATGTCCAGCTCGACGACATAGTCCTGTGCGAACATTAATTTCTTCATCACCTGAACCTGAGATATGGGACAAATTCTTACGGGCCCAGCGTGGTACACCGTACACGAATCGATCTGCTTGATGCCTTCGGCATACATCATCGCCTTGTAGATGACGAGCTGCTGGAACTCTATGGGCGCCGCGACACCTGCGAGTAGCAGAAATTGGCGGTAGAGCGTGCGGCCCCACACGATTATTAGCGCCGCTTGAGGAGTGTTAAAATTATTTGAGAAGGACGTAAGGAGCCTGGCGAACCAGATATGAGGAGAGCGCCGAGCGGATCGATCCACCACCGAAGCTTTGCGCCAGCAGCGGACGTCAAAATACCAAAGCCGTTGACAAAAAGGTCGTTCCGGCTAAAATATATCAGAGCCGATTCTGGTCTGACAGGTGTGCTAACTCACTGGTCCTCCCAAAGCACTCTGACTTGCGAGTTTTTGGACCTCACGGAAAAGCAGTAGATGAAAAGAACAAGCTTTGTGACTGCGGCGCAAGTTGAGAACGAGTAAGGAAGGCAGCAACAACCGTGAACCGACCAAAAGCTACTGCCACAGCCACGACAGAGGGGATGTGCAAGCCCTCTTTGCCCGTGGCACCCTTGGCGAGCTCCTGCACTGAGAAAGCCTGGCGGAGATATGAGGTGCTTTGTATGATGGGGAATTCTCGGTACGAACAATGAGAACTACCGAGACAGAACCCATGGCGCTGGCGTAGACTATGTCGCCGATGCTAGATGATACACAACAATTAGTTTTATAAACGACTCGGAGGAAAGTGACAACGTTTCTAGTCGGCTTCCTCCCTGAAAAGAAATAAGAACGCAGGCACCTCAATACCACGGTTTACATACGGAAGGGTATCTTCGTGGATCCGCTGTGAGCGCCATGCGATGGCAGTAATGGAGTACCTGGGATTCATTTAGATTCGGTCGGCGCTCCAAATTGAATCACGAACAAGATTTGCAAGTGGATCAAACACAGCGTCCATGGCTGTCGCGAAGAATGACAACGACAAGGAAGAAACAGCCGCATAAATCTGAAGCACGGCCAAAACGCTGGGGAAGTGCGCGTCAGATATAATTGTTTTTAGTGCGGTTGTGAGTACTAGTAAGACCTACCAGTTGGCAATAAGGGAGCCATAAATTGCTATCTTGATCTGTATGAGATATCAGGGACCTTCATCCTTAGCTTCGGATGCGGGTCGACGCACCGCAAGCCTATTGGTATCCTCTTCCTCCTGTGCACTTTCAATGTGCTGGTCCATTGTCATGAGAAGGGCAGCGATTTGCTTATTCTGCCGCTCATAAAAGTCGCCCACAACTTTGCCCTGCTTGCGCCTCTTTTTCCTTTGACGCAAATTCTGAATGTCTTCTGCCGTCTGGAGCCGGCTCGCGAGCAGTAGGGGATCCGCTTCATTAGAGACACCGCTACTGCGATCAGACTCGTTGGATGTCGTAGGATGTGGTAGCGGCATCCGACGGTGCTGGAATTGGTTCCAGTGGGAGAGATTCCATGGTCTGAGGTTGTGGTCGGAAGAAAAGAGCTGTGGAAACGTGACCTGGACTGGGACGTGTTATAGCCGGACCCTATAATGCTACCAAACATCCTGACCGCCGTTTCGAAAATAGTGAGTGCCTGAAAGCGCAACATAACCGTCATGTTCATAGTTAAGAGCACAAAATCTGAACCGCTCCCTTGGTTCATTGCTTGCCGGCGGTTGCCGTTCCCAGTCGTTTGGGTCGCTTACTCATCCTTGCTTTCACCTCGACCTCGACCATGGATCCTTTCGAAGTGCGCATACAATTTCTGGCCCTCTTGAAGCGCTTAAACGCGTCAGTAGCACTCTTGGTTCCCTCTAATTTCCTCCTGAATTCGCTCAACTAGTTCCCAACAGTCGATACAAAAAGTGGTAGGCTTCGCGGTCAAATTCTTTCCACCATGTGGTGAAGATCTCTGGGACTGCATCGTCGAGGAATGCCAGAAGGTGGGGAATCGCCCATTCTGTCGAATCTTTAGGCTGATTCAGGTTTGCAGGGCTCCATAAACTCGCGAATAAACATCCTCTATTTCCTCGACTCCCTTTGCGAGACATGTCTTCTTGTCAAATCCCATTCCAGCTCGATTGGATCCGACCCGGGGAACAACCAATATGTGGATTTTGTGAATCAGGGACATTGGAAAAATTGTCGAGTGCATTGTACCTGCAGGACGAGAAGGCCTGCCCAACCTCACCAGCACGAAGCAGGCGCGTTTTTGGCGTATTCCTTGTGCATTCTCATTGCTTACTGTCCCCAGATCCTTGAAAACTGGCGAAGTAAACGTGTCGTAGACCCCCAGATCGTCGACGATGTTCTTTCGGCGCTTGAGAAGCGGACACCACCTGTGGCGAGCCAGGTTTCCCCAGCAGCATCGGCACCGAACCGACGATCATCTCACTCCTCACTTTCTCGCTCCGAGGTGTTCAAGCGCATTGAAGAGGATCGTGAACGCCACAAGCGGTTACGAGAACGACGCTGGGTGCAGCCCATAGCGCACCGCGCTCCTGGCCAGATGAATATGCTCTCATTCCTACCGCTAGCAGGAGAAAACGACGACGAGGTGCTGGCGGTAGACGTCGAGTTTGAGAATGACTGGGAGACTACGAGTGACTGGAACGAAGATGACGATGAAGCGGCGCAAGATGAGAGCGATTTGTGCTTTCCTGCTGAGGGCGAAGGCCCTATGGATTTGTCGTAGCAAGCGCACTGTACTGTATCTCTGTATTTTTATATTTCTTGTCTTTTACGTAAAACGCGATCAGTCATCCGGGCTCCAAATCAGCAAGCGCGTTTCGGTTCCGCCAAAACTCTTCTTACGCGACTACCATGTCTGCTCCGGATCCAGCTAACGTTCGAATAATCACCACTCTTGGGCACGTAGATCATGGAAAAACGACTCTGATGGATGCCCTGCTTGCTGCGAACAACATTATTTCGTCGAGGATGGCCGGCAAGATGAGATACATGGACAGTCGCGAGGACGAACAAGAACGAGGAATCACTATGGAAAGTAGCGCTGTATCTCTGCGGTTCCAGGTCATGGACAAGGACGGTACGCTGGGTCTTAATACCCTTCCGCCGACCATCTGTAATGCTCTACTAGCAAAACCGAAGGTGTATGTGGTGAATATGATCGACACCCCCGGACATGTCGATTTCTCGAGCGAGGTGTCTACCGCGGCTCGGCTGTGCGACGGAGCGCTGGTTCTCGTCGACGTCGTCGAAGGCGTCTGTACCCAAGTAAGAACGACTCTTTGACGCGAGTCTGCATCTCAATATTCAACTAGACAATTGCCGTGCTGCGCCAAGCTTGGGTGGACAGACTGCGACCCATCCTGGTCATAAATAAATTCGACCGCCTTATCACAGAGCTCCAGCTCTCTCCCACAGAAGCATACTACCATCTGGCGCGTTTAATCGAGCAAGTAAATGCGGTCATGGGCAAGTTCTTCGCTGGCGATCGTATGGAGGACGATCTCCGGTGGAGAGAGGAACGCGAGCGCCGTTTGGCGGAGAAGAAGGAGATGCAGGCTGATGAGGCGGACGCTGCCGCCGACGAAGAGTTCCAAGAAAAGGATGACGAAGACATTTACTTTGCCCCCGAACGCGGCAACGTCATTTTCGCTTCTGCTATCGACGGCTGGGGCTTTCGCATTGGAAAGTTTGCTCAGCTCTTCGCTGCCAAGCTGGGGGTCAAGGAAGCAAATCTACGACGGGTATTGTGGGGAGACTTTTACATTGACCCAAAGACCAAGAAGGTGATCAGTTATAAGCACCTCAAGGGCCGGGCGCTCAAACCTCTATTCGTGCAATTCGTGCTAGAAAATCTTTGGGCTGTCTACGATGCTGTCGTGCTCAACCCGTGCGTCGCTTTCCCACACCACCGAGTCTCAATTGAACTCAAGGTTTGTGGCGCAGAAATACGGAGAAAGTAACTAAGATCGTCGGCGCACTGAATTTGAAAATTCCGCCGCGCGATCTCAAGTCGAAAGACACGCGCCATCTCCTCTCGCTCATCTTTTCTCAATGGCTCTCCCTCTCTACATGCATCATCCAAGCGACTATCGATGTCGTTCCCGCGCCACCCGTCGCCCAGGCCGTTCGCATACCGAAGATGCTTTACCCAGAGGTGTACGACACAACCGTAGAGCCAAAGAATAAACTGGAAGAGGACCTGTTCGCTTCGAAATCCGAACCAAGCGCGTGCGTCGTGGGCTATGTGAGCAAAATGTTCTCGGTCTCTGGGAAGGATTTTCCGGAGAACAAGAAGAAGCCTATGACTGCCGACGAAATGCGTGCTCGGGCTCGGGCGGCCAAGGAGGCGCGGCAGGCTGCCGAGAAAGAAGGAGAAGGAGCACAAGAATCTGAAACTCCGCTCAGCTCTGCTCCCGACGCAGAGCCGGAACCTGCAGAGGAAGCCGTGGACACCGAGATCATCCTGGGCTTCGCCCGGCTCTACTCGGGGACTATAACGACTGGTGTCTCGGTGTACGGAGTGCTGCCGAAATACAACGCGTCGCTGGGTCCCACTCATCCGCGGAATGCTAAACACATCGTTAGCGCTGTGGTCGAGGGGCTGTATGTTATGATGGGCAGGGAGCTCGTCGTTGTGGACAACGTGCGCGCCGGAAACATTTTTGCAATCAAAGGGTTGGAGGGAAAAGTCTGGCGGAGCGCGACTTTGTGTGCTCCCGGAGCAGCTGGAATCGGCGAGTCCCCGGACATCGAAGCGGTCAAGGACTGCCTCCTCAATCTTGGTGGGGTCGACCGCGCTGTAAGTCCGCCTCACTTTTTCTTCAGTTCGTTGGGCTGATGCATTCGAAGGCCCTCCCGATTGTGCGAGTTGCCTTGGAGCCTGCTAAACCCGCCGACATGCCCAAGCTCGTTGCCGGACTGAAACTTCTCAGCCAATCAGATCCTTGTGTCGAGACTTTCCAGCAGCAAACTGGTGAATATGTCATTCTGACCGCCGGCGAACTGCACTTTGAGGTTGGTGTGATTTTATTGGCTTAGCTGCGACTGAAACTATTTTGCCGGACTATAGAGATGCCTCAAAGACCTCCGAGAGCGATTCGCACGGGTCGAAATACAGGCCTCGAAGCCCATCGTTCCATTCCGCGAAACGGCCGTGAAGGGAATTGGTAGCTACGATTTATTCCTTCCGTGGATACTCTGACACAGGCTATTAGACATGGCACCCCCGAAGACGCCGAATGCTCCCAGAGGCACCATCCACGGCGCAAGCTCGCAAAGTATCGTGACATTCACCATCCGCGCCAGCCCGCTGCCCCGTGTCATTCTTGACTTTATACTCCACAATCTCGCGACCCTCAAGATCCTGCAACAAGAGCGCAAGGGCGGCGTCGACTCGGAGGGTACCGATGCCGGGATGGCCGAAGAAGACCTAGACGGGCCCAATATCGGCGGCAACATCGTGCGAAAACCCACTGTGAAACCAGAACAGTTCTGGGACGCCTTGCGTGACAAGTGCCGAGAGGTGGGCGGGGAGTGGGCGGACATTTCCGAGCAGATTTGGGCGTTTGGTCCCCAAAACGCCGGTGGGTGTATCCTTGTGGATTCGAGAAATTCTAATACCGGTTACTCGTCGTGAGTTCGCCGTCCATTTTTCCTCGCACGGAGCTGAACTTGATGAAAATGCAGATTAAGACGCCGGCTAGAGAAAAACAAGGAGGATGCGGACACCGACAAAGTCGTTAGAGAGTTTGACAACCATATTGAGAACGGCTTCCAGCTCGCGACGTTCCAAGGACCGTTGTGCAGCGAGCCCGTCGAGGGCATGGCCTATTTCGTCGAAAGTGTTGAGATTGACAGGGAGAGCCTTGCTAAAGAAATCGGTTAGTGGTATTCTCCGTCTTTGGCCCGGATTCTAATCATTTACTCGAGTTCAGAACAGAACCGGATGGCGCAGGTAACGGGGTCCGTGATATCAGCTGTTCGGGACGCCTGCAGGAACGGTCTGTTGGACTGGTCTCCGCGGCTGATGCTCGCGATGTATTCGTGCGATATACAAGCTTCCAGTGCGTAGTTCGGCGTCTTTGATGCCCCCGCGCTAGTTGAGCTGACCTGGCTGTTACAGCGGAGGTCCTAGGCAAGGTGTACGGTGTTGTCGCCCGGCGGCGGGGACGCATTTTGGCTGAGGAGATGAAAGAGGGCACCTCCTTCTTCACGGTTTCCGCTCTGTTACCGGTGGTCGAAAGCTTTGGGCTTGCAGTCGGTGGGTGTTACTTGATTTTTGCTAAGGCAGGTCCGCTGATTTGTCTGGGCTAGAAATCCGGAAGCGAACCTCCGGTGCGGCCAATCCGCTACTCATATTTAGCGGGTAAATACTATACTACTTTATCCTCGCAGTGGCTAAACCTATTGCGGCAGGTACGAGTTGCTTGATCAAGACCCATTCTGGGTCCCGACCACCGAGGAGGAACTGGAGGATCTTGGGGAGAAGGCGGACCGGTCGAATGTTGCAAAAGGATATATGGACGCGGTGCGGGAGCGCAAAGGGCTGTTCGTGGACCGAAAAATTGTCGAGTTTGCTGAAAAGCAGAGGACATTGAAGAGGTAGTTGGTACTCATAGTTCTTGGTTGGCCGGCTAGACTCTCTACACCCACTTGTCCGCTCAGCATCCCACCTCATATTGAGTCCTATGCAGCGACCGCGGCGTTAAGATCCGTGAGCAGGCTACGTCGGAACAGAGGAGAGTGATCTGTCCAGCGATGACGACCTTCCATGACAAAAATTGAGCGTTGATGGTGATTCTTCGGTAAAAGACAGAACACACATGTGTCCTATGTATTGGTGGCGAACTTTGTGCCAGTTCCCTTTGGTGGGATTCCGAGAATTCCCGCTCGCCGGGGCGTATACGAATCGTGCAAAAATAGATGCCCTGGAATTGAATACGGGGAATGACAAGGGCGGCACTTTACGTGCGGGAGCAAAATCAGAGCCGTTGGCATAGAGAAGGACCTAAGTAATATGCCCAGAAAAATGGAGAGCGGAATTGGCTCGTGCTAGATTTAAGTTCATGATACCGCGGTTGGCGGTGACATCAGATACTTGATTTTAAAGTCGACGAGGTTGCTGGCGAAGGAGCGCCGGGCCCGACGGATCTGGTGCCAGGGGAAGTTGCCACCGACAGCGGATGTCTAGTCAAGCATGGTCTTGTCGACGAGGACGTAGGCAGGAGGACATCTAAATGCGCTGACCGGTTGAAGTTCAACAAGATTGATCAACACAAGGTTGCTGATCTGTGAAAGCTCAGGACGGTGGGCAACCGGATATGGGGAACCGAGACAGCTAATAGCACAGAGTTAAATATTCAGGCGGTATACTGCCAGCAAGACCCAGCAGGCAGTAGGGTCGAACAATGAGTGACGATGGAGGACGAAAGCGTGATGTGGAGGTAACGGTCTCCTGATACCAGGGAAAATTGCGCTTGAGTTTTATTAACACAATAAATTAAAGAAGGAAGGCGATTGTTCGGCACACAAGACCTGCAGTGTAGAAAACTTGGCAATATCTTGGGATCAATGCCAGCTGGGATTGATGATATTAGTCAGCGCGGCGGCATCAGACAACTCCTTACCTCCGTCCACAGACTCTCTTTCCCCTCGTTCTCTCCCTTTAATTCTCATGGCTGCTGTGGCCGCGCCCATGTATAGCAGCCAACACCAGGGCTTGACGTCATCAGATCTCGACGACGAGTTCAGAACACTCTTCTGCAGGGCGTTATATGACTACGATGCTCAGGATGCTTCAGCTCTATCTTTCCGCCAGAACGATATAATCGAGGTGCTCACACAACAGCCATCTGGCTGGTGGGATGGGCTATTGGGCGACGAGCGCGGCTGGTTCCCTTCCAACTATGTCACGGTCATTTCCGACGAGGAGGCCGAGCTGGCCTTCACTAATTCTGACCAGCTTATGCCTGAGCGCCAGACCAACGGCATGAGTGCCGACAACAACTCCGTGCTCGATATGTCCCATGCCATGATGCGCGGGACCCAGGCCGAGAACGAAGAATGGCTGGATGCTGAAATTGGCGACTTGCAAGGCGGCATGAACGAGCTTGCTAATTCAACCCTAAACCCTCCCCTTGAATCAAGTGATTTTTGGATGCCGGAAGTAACTTCCGACGGTCAGGTCCGTCACTAACTTGCCTTTCGCGTTCTTGCCTCTTTATCTCTATCCAGATATACTATGTAAATACGAAAACTGGCCAACACGCTCGGGATCTACCGCCCAGCGAAAGTGACGGGGACACTTCGGACAGCGATTTCACGGGCCTTACCAACTCACAATCGAGCTCTCGGTCAGGCACCAGTGCAGGTCTTGGCCTATCCAATGGTCTGCTGCAGGGTTTGTCGTCAAGAGACGCCGGTACCACACCCGGTTTTGGCTTGCTTCGGCGCACAGGCACGCCTGAACCTTGGATTAAGAAACTTGCAGATGACGGAATGTCTTACTATTATTACAACAAATCCGACGGAAGTGTTCAGTGGACGCGCCCTGAACCTCTTCAGCCTACCCACACTCGGGATCGAAGCGCTTCCACAGCAGCCACCCGACCTGCTGTCTCTGCCTCGACGGCGACAATCCGTCCCCTTCCTCCCACTTCACGGACTCCTCCGAAGGTCTCACGTCTCAGCGTCTACTCAGACGACTCGGATATTCAACCATTAGATACGGACCGCGCCCGGCAGAAACAGAATGGATTCCGCCGTCGAACACGATCCCCGGTCGATGTCAAGATGGAATTAACCTCCGCGGAGCGTATAGCCCAATCGCTCCAACAGGCCATCGCTCCTCCTCCCGCCGACCTAGTGACCGATTTATCGGCGGTTGCGCGGAGCGCTATCCAGGCTGTCATCGAAAATATCGAGGCGGCTGGAGTGGGACGCCGGATCCCGGGTGAGGACCGCAGGATGGACGACTTAGTCTCTGGTGTTGTCCTTTCGGTCCGCAACCTGCTCTATGTGTCTGCTGCCTCCACAGGCCAGATCCCTCCTAATGTCCTACCCCGTAGCATGCGGAACCTAAAAACCCCCTCTCCATCCTCACCGCTCAAACCTGCCCAAAGGAAGGTAACAGCAACACTGTCGCGGTTGGTGTTGTCTGCTCGTGCGCTGCAGTATGACGCGGGATCCACCGTCACAGACACGCTGGACCGCATCCAGGTCGACGCGGAGGAGCTGGAGCGGGCCGTTCTGTCCTTTGTGCTGGAGGTTCAGCGGGTTCAGCATTCGTCACCGAACCTGCCGGACGTCAAAACTCTGAAGCGGCTCTATGGTGTTTTCATGACCGCCAATATCGGGCTTGGCCTTGTTGGCGCCGGAGCTGGCGGAAGTTGGAAGGGCTTTGGATGGGTTTCGCTCGGCGAAGAGGATGCACCACGGGAAGTACTGGGTCCGAGTGTCGTCAACCAGCTTGGGGTCCACGCGCAGGAGTTGGACCGCAGCTTTGCCACCCTTGAGGACGTGGTGAAGGTTCCGGATGACAACTCTGGCGAGTATTCATCGTATATTTTCATTTCATAATACTCACTTGTTTCGGTCTACGTACAGTTGAACTAGTTTGGGTTCACACACGGACTCTGATCACAGGGATGTCTTCATACCTCAAGTTTGCCTCGAATGTGCACGTCGCGCGGCACGTCGATATTGATGGGATACGCCAAGATGCGGGCGCAGTAACGAACGAGATGTATGCTCAGACGGTCGAGAAGGCCCGAGCACTCATTCGGACCCTCGAACATGCCCTGCAATCCCTCTACGACGAAAGCGTATCGCTCCTCCTCACCGCACAGGCCCTTCGACATGTGGACCCGGGTCAATCCCTGCAAGCCCAGAATATGAGCCTCGATCATCTGTATACGCTGTGCGCGTCGCTGAAGGCTAACCTTGAACTCGTTAACCAGACCTTTGACTCGCTGCTGTCGATTGGTCACGAGCAGGGGGACATCGCGCAAGGCGACTACAATGGCTCCATCGACTGGCGGATGTCGCGGTTGAGCGTCATTGATACACAGCTTGGCGGCGCGCTGCGGCCGATGTCGACCTTCGACGAGCAGGGAGATATGATAGATCTCGAGGTGGCGTTGGGGTCGCAAGGGCCACGTCCCGGCGGAGTCATACGATTCAAGACGCTATCAGTCGACCGAAAACGGTACTTACAACGACGAAATCGAGCCTTCGGTGGATGAAACGATGGTTGCTCCGGACTCACCCGGCATGGACACAAGTCCGATGATGGATGAAGAGTGTGAGTTATTAGATAACTGAAACACCGGATTATCTCTGACGAGATTACAGTCCTGTCGTCGAAGGCTAAGCCTCGGTCAGGAAATAGCAAGCTTGCAAGGATCCTTGGCGACGAATACAAATCCACCGTACCCAAAGCCCCTGAGCCCGAACTTCCACCGCGACCGTGGTATCTGCAGCCGACGTACAGTCCGACGAAATCGCAATCGATCCTGATGGTTCGGTTCGTGCGGGGACCGTTCCTGCCCTGGTTGAGCGCCTCACAGCGCACGAGCAAGGAGGTGATGACTCGTTCACAACCGTTTCTATCTGCGTGACACTAAGGACCCCCCGCGCTTTGTAGACCCGACATTTATCAAGTCGTTCTTGATGACCTTCAAATCATTCGCGACGGTGGACGATCTGTTTGATCTTCTCGTGCAAAGATTCTGGATTCAGCCTCCACCGAAACTGACCCAGACTGAGCGCGAGGAGTGGGGTAAGCTGAAGCAACATGTTATCCAGATTAGGTTTGCTCCTTGTGGTCTCACTGTACTGTGCATTGACTCGTACTTCGCAGAGTTTTGAATACCTTCAAATCCATGGTCGTGGACGACGACGTGCTGGAGAAGGACGATCTGTTCATCCTCGACCGCATGAAAGAATTTCTTACCACTAATGCGCTCGCGAACTTCCCTGCGGCCAAGCAGCTTCTAATACTAATCGAACGGGCGGTTAGTCTCCAGTGCACTATTTTTGGCAGGGGCAGTACTGATGAGCTCCCGACTGCAGCAAGAAGGAGGTGGTGGCGTGATCGGGATGGTCGCCGCTCCCCAAGGCGTGCCTCCACCGCCGCTCGTTCCAAAATCGAGCAAGAAGCTCAAACTTTTGGACATTGATCCCCTGGAGCTGGCTCGACAGCTGACGATCATGGAGAGTCAGTTGTACCAGAGGATAAGACCTATGGAATGTCTCCAGCGGGCGCGGGAGCAGAGGACGGAAAATATCGACAACATCACTGTTGTTATTCAGACGAGTAACAAGGTAAGCGCTTGTGATATTCGAGCTATTATATTTTAAATTTAAATTTTCTCTAGATTGCGCTTTGGGTCGCAGAATCTGTTCTCAGCAAGGAGGATTCGCGACGGAGGGCCGGGGCTGTCAAGCATCTGATCAGTGTTGCCGACGTAAGTGCAGTGTTGGCGCCGTGAGGTGAATGCTGAGAAGACTTCAGCGCTGTCGGATATTGAACAACTTCTCTACCATGGCTGCCATTACGGCCGGGCTTAACACTCCTCCCATCCGCCGACTCAAGCGGACGTGGGAGCAAGTCAATCAAAGATATATGGCACTGTTTAGTGCTTGCGAAATGACCATCGACAGCAATAAAAACTTCACTAAGTACCGATCCATGATGACCTCTGTTATCCCTCCATGTGTGCCGTTTATCGGTCAGTGTCTGAGCGCCTAGCTGTTGTTTTATTCTGACCCTCCCGCAGGTGTTTTCCTCTCTACTCTGCAATTCATCCAGGATGGAAATCCTGATAATCTGCCGGCGCCAGGAGCGAAGGAGGGTTCGCCCAGTACCCTCGTTAATTTCCGGAAAAGGCAGAAAGCCAGCGAAGTCATTCAAGGTGGGCATATCGCATTTGAGACGAGTCCAGGATACATACTTACTTGAGATGACTTTTTAACCTAGATATCAAGCGATGGCAGGCTCCGTTTAACTTCCATGCCATCCCTTCGATCCAGGCTTACATCGAGGAATCGTTAAACTCGGTCACCGACACCAAGGAGTCCAGTGAGCGCTTCTGGATGCTCAGTTTGGAGCGGGAGCCCAGGGAGCGTGAAGACGAGGAAAATGGCTCGCCTGCTTCAGGAGAGTGGATTCTTGTAGTTCCGTCTTTCTTTTACACTGGGATTGCTTTCATGAATCGTGTATTACTTGGAATATTGTTATTACTGTACCATAGGTCTGGATTTATGTATCTTCAGGCTCCTTGCAATACTGACCGACTTGTTTGGAGTAATCTACTTGTTTCGAGTGGTAGATAGTCTTGGATGGTGTCGATACACAATGTACATATAATTACAACGGACACTGCGCGTTCGGCGCGATAATAGACAGTATACGACTAGGCATAAAACTCGTGCGACGTTGGCTATCAAGTCATCGCGCGCTATCGCGTTTTCCTTCCGATGCTGAAGCTCCCGGAGCCTGTTCTTCACCTTCACCCTCCTTTCCAGACTCCTGCATAAGCCGGTAGAAGCTGCTCCAAAGAGCCGCAATCGTGGGGTATTCTTTTGTCATCCCCGAGAATCTCCTCGAGTTTCCGGTTGAGGGTATTTGTGGATGACAAGAGCTCGTCAAAGTCCTGGGAGGGCGCGTCAACCACGTCTGGGTAGGTCTGGATAGAAAACCAAAATCAAAATCACAGATGTAATTTCGCGCGTGAGCCGGTCGCGTTCGCGCTCAAAGAACGACGGCTCTTCGTCTGGTTGAGACATGGAAAGACGCGTTGTTGACCATCAAATTACAATCGGAGTTTAGAACTTGTCCTTTCATGAACGGTTGACCATGGCGGCCACTCCCATTTCTGCCCTTGAGCATACTGCCACTGCGTCTGGCGAGTGGGAGGCGCACCAATCCTTTACCACGCCCATTTCCACACTCCCTGTGGAATTACTGGTCGATGTTTTCGTGCTCACAATCTGCGATGACGCCCCGCCACAGCTCATCCACTTCAAGCAAGTCTTTCGGATCTCCCACGTCTGCGTCCATTGGAGGCAGGTTGCACATGGCGCCCCACAAATCTGGACCGGGCTCATAGAGATCTTCCATGGAAGGCTTGCAACAATGTCGCCGCACATTTATATTGAAGGGATGAAAGACTGGCTAGCCCGCTCCGCACCTCTTCCCATTCCCATCTCTACTTTAAACCGCACGGATAATCCAGATTGGGACGAGATGTCCCCAATTTTCGACGAATTGCTGAAGATTTCGCCCCGATGGCGTTCGTTTCGAATCTACGGTCCAGTACCTCTTGCGTTTTTGAGACGCATGAGTGAATACGAGAAGGAAAGCCTAGAAGTTGTCGATCTTGGCTCGGATCTCAGTCGCCTATACGACCCCGGGACTACATTATCCTTCGGCACCACCCCGCGCCTTCGGAAATTGAGGATGGTCGGGAATCTGCCTTGCAGTATACCTTGGACTCAGCTCACAAACCTCCAACTCTCCCTCGACGCATCCTCCCCACCGGAACTCTCCCTTGTCATTCTTGCTAGATGCAGCAATCTTGTTAATGCGTCTATCTTCATTTATTCCCCGGCCGCACTGCCTGAGCTCGAAATAGACATCTTCACCCTACACCAGCTGTCCACTCTTTCCTTCAATCTCTCTCTCGCTCCAGGAAACTTCATGCTCCTTCTCCACTTGCGTGCTCCTGCGCTGAAACATTTACGCCTGAAGTTGGACTGGGATATGGAATGGACCGACGCCCAGTTCACAGCCTTCCAGCTGAGATCACCGAACATCACCCAGCTCGAGATCAGCTTCTCAGAACTCACCTCGGACGACCTCAGGGCAGCCTTCGCCCATGCCCCCTCCTTGACTCACCTATCGGTGATCAATTGCCCGCGTTGCATTGGTGATGGCCTCACTTTCGCCCTGCTGTATCGCGATGGTTTCACCCCTCTGGTCCCGAGTCTGCGCAGCTTGGTCCTCGACTTCTGTGGAAATGGGTTGTCGGAAAATATTCTGGCGGGTATGATTATGTCCCGGTGGCGGGCAACCCCCTCGCTCTCATCGCGCCCCGCCGTTGCTCGCTGGACGTATTTGCGTTTTTTTGGGGCGCGCTCGAGTTTTAGCCAATATTTTATGGATACCATCGAGAATGCGCGGCGTCAAGGCCTCGAATTTCATAGTCTCTGAATATCCATGACTCTGCTTTCACCGATTTTCCAACGTATGATTCATTGTAAGTCGATGTGGAACGAATATGCTGCACCCGTACAGAATTCAATGTGATTCTCAGACCCTTTCGTCAGTTTACTGTGCGTTCGGGGAGACCGTAAGTGGTGAGTTGCATCATTGCCGCCGTCCGCCATTTTTGCGACGGGAGGGCCAATGCTTTGCGATACCGTCGATGAACTGAAGGCTCCAGACACTTTGATTCATGCAATTGCAAGGTGAAAAATCTTTTCGGTGGCGGACAAGAGTCGTGCGTTCAGCAAAGATACTATGTTCAAGATGTCATTCAACCAGACTACCAGTTTGGGAAATGGAACAGAATGTGCAATGTCGCCTACGCTTCCAGCGGCGGTCGAATGTGTGCCACACACCGAAAGCGCTCCTCATCATTTCTTCTGACACGCAAAACCACCTCTATAGCATCGCCTTGGCGCTTTCGGGCCTTGAAGAGAGGAAAGCGGCCACCAGCGACGACCAGACGATGGAAATCGCGCCGCTGGTGGACGTAGCGTGTCTTGAAGAAAAAAGAAGGGCGTGGGAAGACGCTTTTGACGGCGGCAGCGATTGATGCCATCACATCTGAAACTAGGTACAAGAATTCTTAAAAATGCCTACCTGTTACATACCAGCACTGGGAGTTCAATCTTCTGAATCGACAACTCTCTGGAAATCTCCGCGCGTTATTCCTCTGCTCCTCCTCCCAAAATTTGAGGACGACGAATGGAACGAACGCAAACGCAAGTTCTGAATTGATTTTCTTCGCAGTCCGACAAGCGAGACGCGTCGCGTTGACTGGGTTCCAAGGTTGCACTGATAGATGTATTGTACCGTCGTCGAACTGGTGTTGTGGCGGATGGAAGCAGCAAAAGAGAAGCGCTTGCATAGTTCAATTCTCGTAATTCAGGCGGACGGCAGACGACCGAAACACTGCAGCAATACATAAACAGCAGTACAACCTCAAAGCAAATATAAGTTACAGATTCTACAGAGATTATTCAAGTTTCACAACGCGCGGAGACAAACGCGCTTTCGCGCCGCTCCCATCGCGCGCTGCAACATCGAGCACCACGTAGGAGCCCTTGGACACAAAGGACGGGTTGAGCGCCGCCGTAGCATACACCGTCTACACAAAAAATGAGTCAAATCCGAGGCGAAGTTAACCCGCATGCAACAGTCAGACAGACCTTTGCAAACTGCCTCAACCGGCTGGGGACAATGATCACGTCGGGCGCGCACTCCGGCGCGTCGCCGCTCTCGCTCTCGCCGCCGCCAAGCCGCAGCCCCTCCGAGTGTGTGACGTCCAGCACCACCTCCGACGCCAGCTCGAGCGGCACCGGGAAGACGGGGTAAAACCTGCGCACGGGCGCGTTAGCGATGGTATGGTGGACGAAAGGGGAGATACTACGCACGAGCGCTGTTGCAGGAGGTGGCGGCACAAATTGGCCATGGCGTCGCCTCCCGTGTCCTCGGGAGACATCGGCGGCGTCGGGTCCACCTCCTCGCCGCGCTTGACGAACTCGCCCTTCTTGATGTGGAACAGCACATCGGCGCTGGTCGCCGCAAACGTGATGTCGTTGAGCGTGAACCAGGCTGGGTTGGGCAGCAGGTGGATCCGCTGCGGGCACGGATGAGCAGTGTTTTTGAAGAAATGAATGCACGAACCGGGTCTCCCCGCGCGACGTCCACCGGGAGCTCGCTTTGAGGGAACACTGCGTGATCGCCCACCAGATCCCGCACGCTGGGGACGATGAGCGCTATGCTCCCTGGTACCGAGTTCAAATAGGTCCGGAGCGGGTCAGCGAAGCGCGTCCGGAAGAGGTTCAGCGGCGTGCTGTCAACGTCCCCAGACTTGATAAGAGGGTGTAACGCGTCAATGAAAGGTCCCAGCTGTGATATTCCAGTTTACTTGGAGAACAATCATGTACCACGGAGCTACACACGAGAAGCACGACCGCAGGTTTGGCCTCTTGTATTTTTTTGATGAGGGCGCGCCACGGCTTGAATCCGAGGTCCTGGTCGGAGGTGTACGGTCCACTCGCGATAAACATAGAAAAGGCAGAGGCGTCGGTGTCTGCTTTCACGCTCGGGGCTGACGGCAAAAGAGGAGGCATCTGCAGTGTATGTTAGCAAGGTCACAACAGGTAAATTGAACGCACTGTGAGGATTTCCGCCACTTGGAAATAGCCTCCGCCACCATTCTTTCCCCGGAGGGCCGCAATCGCGCCGGGGAAGAAGGCTGTAGTGCCACTGCCCTGCGCGCCACCGCGGATTTTGAGATTCCAATCGAAGCGGAGGGGGACGCGCTCTCCGTTTCCCAATGCGCGAGAACACTCCAGCGAGATGGCGCCGTCGGCAAGTTTCACTTCCTCCACCGCGTCGTCGTCCTGTATTATCCGACCCACCACGGTGATATCGTCCTGCAAGGGTCAAGTTGGATGGGACGGAACATGAGAGAAACACATACAGTCGTCGAGCGTGAAGGGTCACCGAGGTCGGCGAGATCGTAGTGTTCACGTATACGCTCCGCGAACTCGTCTATTCTGTCATCGAGGACTGCGCAAGATCACAAAGTGCCTTTAAAACACCAATAAGAAACCCACCATCACCGCGTTCCGAGGGCTTCTCGTGCATGTAGCGGTCTATTCATCTTTGAGTGCATACCAAAAGAAATCAGTCAATCCACGCACAAGCCCGCTTCTTGCGCGCAGACGCGTCATCGCTCGGGCCCTTGAACACCACCGTGCTCGGCCCCGCGATACCCTCCATCCCCATCCCGAACCCATCCACGTTCGGCTCGAGCTTCACCTGCACCGGCGCACGCGCTGCAGGGTTCCGGTTCCGAAACGCACTGATCGAGGTGGCAATCGACGTGCGCGGCGGCGGGGGCTTCTTCGCGGCACGGTCGCGCTGGATCTGCGTCTTGAGCGTATTGAGCGACTCAAGTGTGTATGGCGAGATCTCCGAGCGCGTTACGGTCGCGCGGAAATTGTGGGCCTCCCACTTGTATTGCAGCTCCTCCGCAGTGAGTGAATAGTTTTGGCACACAGCTACACCTGAAGCTAGAATCAGTGGGGAGCGACTCAGGACAGCTGGGAGACACGGACACTCGGCGATGAGCTGCGCGTCGGACGCGATATCCGCAAAACGCGTCGAGATTTCCTGCGCTAGGGTATCGCTTGACATTTTGCAAAGAATATACGCGTGTTCTACGCGTTGGCGCGTTGGTGGTGGCGGGGAAGAGTGAAAGCGTGTCGGGATGTCACTGTCACAATATGGTCACGGATGCTTTCCATAAAAATACAGCAATTGCAATGCTACGAATTACAAAAAAACATTCACTCTTGTCCAATCATCCCCGTCCAGTCAAACTTGTCGTACTTCTTCTTGAACCCCGCCACCCGCTCCTTGTTGCTCCGAAAATCAATCCTCTTCGGCCTCCTCCACTTCCTCGGCTCCAACTCCAATACGTTCCCGATAATCTCCCCCGCGAAATACCTGTATTCATTACATGAGCAACACCTCTTTGAACCGCAGTCAAAACAAAACACGCACCTCGGAAACTCCCCTCCGCCCTTCTCCCCCTCCTCCAACCCCGCATGATCCCCATCTTCCCCCGCGCCGTCCCCCGTCCCCTCAATGACATGCCCGTACCCCCTCTCGCCCTTATGGTCGAACTGCACCATGAAGTACGGCAGGTTCGGCACCATCGCGCGACGGAATCCGCCCGGCCGCCGCGCGAAATCGATCACCTTCTTGTGCTGCGACCACTCCGCTTCCGAGGCCAGGATGGATTCCTACGTTCGCGGTGAGTCAGTAGTTCTGATCTAGATGGGGTACACACCTTGAAATACTGCGGTATATCCTCGTAGTGGTCCCACGGCAGCGGCACACACTCAATAACAGTGTGCTTCTGCCACTTCAGCGAGATGACCGTCTCGTAGAATATCACGCCCTTGTCTTCCTCCGCGAACATGCGCATCAGGCATTTCATGAAGTTCTAAAAAATACAATTTCAAATGAGGAAACGGCTGGGAAGAATATGTGGAAGTGGGGAATCGAATCTCGACTTACCCGAACCTCATCCCAAACCTCATCGTCCGCCTCCAGCATATTCAAGTGATGCTGAATCGGCACAATGAGACAATGCCCTGGCACCAGCTCCTCGTTTGTCGTGCAGGCCAGATACGCCCGTGTCCCCATCGCCACGACTGGGCACTTTGGCGGCGAGTCGTCCTCGCCGAAACAGAACTGGCATTCCGCCAGGGCTTTTTGCGTCCGCTTATAATCTGGTTAGAAGAAAAAAGAAATTCAGTTTCAAAGGATAGGAATAAGAAGTCAGGAGGAAGCAGCACTAACCATGGACCGCAAACTGCCGCTTCATCGCATCCGAGCGCATCTTCTGTCGCCCAAGCTTCTCTGCATTTTCGTCGATGTATTCCAGGTCGTTCTAGGATGTGTCAGTCAGTACGACGAAAAAAGGATGAATGAAACAATCGAACAAACCTGGAACTTCCCATCGCTCATAATCGACCTCGCAAATTCCGCGTCCATGTTCTTCTGGTCCGCCATCCCCCCGCCGAACCGCTCCTGCCGAAGCATCTCCCCCAACGTCGTCGTATCGTCGTTAGCATTGTACCGCAGGATCTCCCCCGTCTTGGGATCGTGCGTCTCGAACTACAATGGAAACATACAGTTAGCGAAACCAGAGGAGAGGGAGAGAGAAACGAACCTTCTCCGTCTTCTTCCGATTCCCCGGCCCCCTAAGCTGCTCCTCCTCAGCGCCGTGGCCCACATCGTAAAGCCGCCCCTGCCCATCCAGCGTCGGCAACACCTCAATCTTGCGCCTCACCCCGTCCTCCTCCCCGCCGCCGTTCAGCGCCTTCCTCGACTCCGCCTCATACTCCCGCTCCAGCGCATCCGCATCAGCCGCGCCCATCAACTTCGCGCGCAACACTTTCGCCTGCAGCCGATTCAACGACGACGGCGACAGCGCGCGCCCTGTTGTCTTGGAGGCGCCGATGGGGGGCGTCATCACGGACGGGATGGGCGTGTGAGACTGATGCCCGAGCGGGGACCTGGAACCTACTTGTGAGGGCACGCGGAGCGAGTCGACGCGGCGGTTGTGCGGGGGCGGGTTGTTCGACGCGGGGGAGGGCGTGGAGGGGCCGCTTTCGCGGCTGTCGCCGTAGCCGCCGGGGCGGCGGAAGGAAGAGCTGCGGCTTGAGGCACCGCTGCCTCCGACGTCGGTGAACATGAAGCGCTTTTCGCCGTCGTCTCTGCCCCGATTGTAGTCACGGTCGCGGTCTCGGCCGCGGTCACCTTGCCCTCTGTCTCTGTCTGACCGCCGGCCCTCCCGCTCGTCAAGGATGCGGCGCTCCTCCTTCGCTTCCTCAAATACAGCGAGCGAGCCGAAGCGGTCCACCGCGACTTGCTCGATCGAAAGACCCTCTTCCTCGGCGGTCTCGTAAACGCGCTTGAGCCGCATCATCCGCCATTGCGAACCTGGACCGCCTGGTGTCACCGCTGCCTTGGGAGGAGCGGGTGCGTCGTGGTCGATGGGCTTACTCTCCTTGATCTCAGGGTTGAGCTCTTTGGGATGGATCTTTGGCTGCGTCGGAGTCAGATACCAGCATACCTGCATAGAGTGAGCTCGCCTTGTTAGGGTCCGGCTGGTCTGTGCGCGGTTTCTTCTTGATATCCGTACCGAGACTCGAGAAGAAGTCCACGCCACCGCCGAGCGTGCGTTGGTTTTGTGACGTCTCTCCGTAGTCCTCTGTGAATGAATCATCCCCAGAGGGCGGCTGTACGCGCCGCGGCGTAGTCGCGGGCATCACAGGCTCAGAAGGAGGCAGCAGCATCCAGTCATCGCGCTTCAAAGTAGATTCCGTCGCGCCCGGAGACGGTAACGGTGGACCTTCACCTTTCGGCAGAGCTGAAGACGTCAATTTGAGGCTCTCCCCGGTCGGAATAGTAGTAGCTAGCGGCTGGAATAATAGTGAGACAGTTGCAGAATGAATTCACGTCGATACGCACGCGTTCGCCGTCCATATCAATGTTCTTTTCGACCCAGAGGTCGTCGTCGGGGTCATCGTCCACGACTCGGAGCTTTTTGGATTTCTTGTGTTTGCGGGAACTGTCTTCATCTGCGTGCTTGCTCCGCTTTTTGCCCTTGCGGTCTGAGTCGTCCTTGCGCGACCGTTTGTGCTTCGAGGGTTCATCGACGTCCATAACAGGAAGTGGCAGGCCGAAATAGCCGAAGCTCTCGGCCGATCGTACCTACTTGCCCGCGAACCTCAAGGCTTTTCCGACTACTATTGGAGCTTTGTTTCATGCACACTCCCTTGCAACATAAATGATACAACTCTGGCTACAAATTCTTGCTCAACTGGACACTATTTCACTTATATTTCACTTTGGTCTTGCTATCAACCCGCCATCTGCGTCTAATTCCACACAAAATGAGCACCAAACTCGGCCGAACAAAATCTGGCATACCAGGATGGATCACAGGCACCTCAATGCCCTCCCTTGCCTCCTTCTTTCGCCGATAATCCAATCCACCTCAAACCTTGCGTCCCTCTCCCCAACCCTTCCCTCAAAATCAAACTGCCCCTCCCTCGTGAAGCTCATCATCAGCTCCGGCTTCCCCAGCGGCAACGCGTCCCCGCGGTCCGTCTGCCACAAATGATATGTCTTCCCATACAGCTTCACCACATCCTCCATCTCCTTCGTCTCCGCCGCCTCCCATGCACTAGATAACCCTACACCGCGCGGCCCAGGCATGATGAGCATCCCGCTCTTCACTTCGAATACATGGCTGTGCCACAGCGGCCGCTCTTCGCTCGGGAGGGTCTCGTACAGCTTGGGCGTAATCATGTACTCTACACCGATCAACCGCGCGTTAGGCCCGGGGCCGTCGTACAAGATGCATTGCCGCACGTCTGCTCCGTCAATATGTTTTCTCAATTCAATTCTGCACGACCGCAGCGGAACACCCACCTTCCGTGAGGTGCGCACAATAATGATTCGTCTCGACGAATCGTTTCGGATCCGACGCATAGACGTGGAACGCATTCAGGTGCGCGCAAATCTGCTTGACGGGCCGGAAATCCTGTACGAGCGCTGCACCTGTTTCGAGTATGGTGCTTTTCGCCCTCAGCGTGTCTCCTGGTATTTCTTTGGAGTCGGTGGAGGTCATGGTCGGGTTCGACGCTCGCTTCTCTGCTTCGCACCCCACCGCGCTCTTGTTTTTATACCGCGGGTGATGTCACCTAATATACCGTGATGTCAGGATATAATCAGAGGCAATATTCAATATGCTGAGCCAGACGAATAATGCTTCTCTCCTCGACGATTGGGCTGGGTAAAATACCTTTGAGACCATATGTTCCTTAGACTCAAATTTGTTGACCCGCAATGATACATCCATGACGATAATTGGCAATGAACATTCCAATAAGACAAATCAGTAGTACTACTACTTGTGAGGAGAGCACGATGACTCGACTCTTCCAATCCTCCGAGCTCGACTCACTGCAACAGATAAATACATTCCAATCATATCGAGCAATAAATTCTTAGTAGTATGTGACGGTCTCCGACCACAGGTATTCAAGTACATGCAGGCGGTAAGATATAGGGGTAAAAACACAGCGACTTATATGCTCAGCTCAGCTACAACAACGTGGAGGGTTTACAAAGTGCTAGGCGCACAAGCGCCAATGCTGACTCATTGATTTCTCTTCTCTCCTGCCCAGACCTACACGTCCGCCCAGGTCGCAACCCACGAAAAGCCAGAGAACTCTTGCTGGTCGCGGGACGACAGCTGGCCGTGCACAGGGGTCAGGGTAGGCTGTTCTTTCGTAAACTCTTCGTCGAAGTTGCTCGTATCGGCGCTGCCGTTCTGTAACGTACGCGTTCATAAGAGGGATAATGAATGAAAGAGCCACAGATAGCTTACGATCGTAGGGAAGTATGGAGGGGGTATACGTTTGTTGAGGACGTCGTCGAAGTTCACATCCTTGAAGAAGGGCTGACGCTTGATCTCTTCGGCGTCCTCTTCTCCGGCTCCTAGGCGGCGAAGTGGATCCCGATTCAAGAGCTGATAGAGTTTAAAACGGCCCCAAGGTGCGATCAAGATCACATACCTTCTGCAGGATGGAGACGGCGTCCCGAGGCATCGTGATCGGGTATAGAGGCTCATCTTCAAGGATAGCATCGAAAATTTCATCCTCGTCGTCACCCCGGAAAGGCGACTGCCCTAGTAACATTTCGTAGGTGAGAACGCCGAATGCCCACCAGTCGACGGCGCGTCCGTAACGCTGCTCTAGCAGAATCTGAGGGTGCATTAGCAACCTCCAAAAAATAAATCAATTTGCAAGACGTACCTCGGGAGCCATAAATTCGGGGGTACCGCAGAATGTGCTCGTGGTCTTTCCATACCACATTTCTTCTTTGCACAACCCGTAATCCGCTACCTTGACGTGTCCATCGAGCGTCAACAGGATATTGTCCAGTTTCAGATCCCTGCCGACCCGTTGAGAAATTTGAGCCATGGAAAAACAAAGGTCGCTGACCGGTAGATAATCCCATTTTTGTGGAAATACTCCAAAGCGAGAAGAACCTCAGACGCATAGAATTTCGCTTGTCGAAGAGAGAACTGCTTCCGCTGGATGTGTAACATGAGATCTCCTCCGCTAACATACTCCATAACAAAGTAGACACGCGTCTCAGTCTGGAAACACGAATGCAGACCGAGGAGGAAAGGATGCCGTTCCCGAGCAGCCGCCAAGAACACACGCTTTTCCGAGCGGGTGCTGGTGGAGCTGTAAGCCTGGGTCCCGAAAGAATGCCATTGGAGCTAGCTCACCTCTCGACTTCATCGTTATCAATGATGAACTCCTTCTTCAAGACCTTGATGGCGTACAACCCGTTCGTCTTCTTCTCCTCCGCCAACATAACTTTACCAAAGTTACCCTTCCCGAGCACGGCCAGGAAGTTGAAGTCGTCGAGCCCGACTTTCCTCTTTCGTGTAGCCTGCCGTACGGGTTGCTGCTGCGGCGGTCGAGGCGGCGGTATTGACATCTGCATCGACGGCGACGGAGGCATCGAGTTCTGCCGTGCTGGGTTGGGTGACGGTGGGAGCCCGCCCTGCTTTGGAGGAGGTCGCGCGCCGGGTTGAGGACTCCTGGGAGGGCCCTAAAAATTTAACGTGGTTGGTCAGGTTGGAGTTCGAATTGTTCGATTGCATCAAGAAGACGTACCGGATAGGCAGCAGGATAACCATCCGGTCCAAGCGCAGACGCAGGATCGTAGGAACTAGGAGGCGGGCGGCCTTGGTGCGGCTGATTGTAGGCCGGAGCCGGGCCCTGTGCTCCTGGGGGGCGAGCAGGAGGACCAACAGGAGGGTATGGCTGTTGAGCCGGGGGTTGCATGTATTGCGGGTGCTGAGGCGGTTGTTGAGGTTGTTGGGGCTGCTGCTGGTATTGTTGGCGAGGGTCGGGGGCGTAGCGGGGGTCGGCAGCGGGTGGTGGGCGGCCATAATCGGGGGGAGCCGTCTCCGATCCGATCCTCAAGTTGCCCATTCCAATCACTGGCGGTTCACTTGCCATGCTCGGTTGTTTGCGGGGAGCAACTTTGCTCTCACGATTCTTGTTGATGTCGCGCCAACCTCGTAGTAAGAGGTTAGCCGCTTCCATCGACATACCACAGAAGTCGGGGACAAGGTGCACGCAATTAGCATGGCAGGTAATATTGCACTCGGAGCACTTCCGGGAGTTTTTCCTGCCAAGAGGGAGCATGTAACCGCAGTGACAGCACCAATTCGCGCCGATGTTGGTGAGAGGCTCGAAACGATGGGGGATACGATGATTGATTTTCTCCTCGTCGCCCTCCTGAAGAGGAAAGAGGATTAGAAAGAAATGCCAGAAATGCAAAATATTACTAACCCCAGCGCTGGACTTGGAGATACACTTCGTGACAACCTTTTCGTAACATTTCTTGTGGCATGTATAGCGACAGTCTTCACATTGGTAGCCCACCGCATTGAGGAGGAACTCGCTGCAGAACGCACAGAGCATGAGCTGGTAGAACTGGCGCTGCACAAACTTGTGGCCGTTCATCTCGTGAACCTCGTCCTTCCGCTTGCGAACAGCGCCTTGTCGGCCCAAACCACCAAGCGGCGCATCCATAGGGCGCTTGCGAACATTCTCTTTGACTGTGAATCCCTATCAGTATAAAAACCAAAGCCGCGTAAAAGTTACACGAACTAAAGTTGAGATGCAATAAAACGGCGCCTACGGGCTCTACCGCGAACCAGGCATCGATACCGTCTGCCGTCGGAGCCATGCCAAGCATCGCGCCTGTACCGCCATCCCGATAACCAAGGGGAGCATTCATGTCGCCACCGTTCGGCATCTGGTTCCCGGGCATCGCGCCTGCAGTGACCCAACCCTGTCCGCTGTCCTGGCCGACCTTCTGTCGCCGAAGCGCTTCCACGAGGTCGCTGATACGGATCCACAAAAGGCCAATGGGGACGCCTTGCGGGTCAACGGCTGACTTGTCGGAAACGACGATCTCGACTTCATTCGCCTTGTCCACAGTAATTTCGAAATCCTCATTCCACCGGTCCGTGCGAGAGGGGTGCGAACGCGCGAGCTGAGTGCCCTCGACTTTCAAGGACACGACCGTCTCCATTGCTTGCTTGGACGCCGATCTCGATCTGCTAGAGACAATTGGCGCGTGGTCGAGTTCTCGCGCACCCTGAACAGTAACCTGCAGGGTACCAGAGAGAGGTTTGGCGCGTAGGTTATCCTTGCGCTCGTTGTCAGTGCCAGGAGGACCGGCTGCGAGACGTCGGTAAACATCAAGTCAAAGCACAAAAAGCGCCGCGCTTACTGGGTTCCTCCTCCTCCACAACTTCGTCTAATATATGCAGGTTCTTGTATCGTTTGAGGGCTGTCTGCAACAGCTGAATTTTCTTCTCACTCTCGACCTTTTTGCTCTCGGCGTCTGCGCGCGACTTCTTGTCGCCGTCGGCCTGGTAGAGCTTGGCCATCTTGTCAATACCCGCCTTGTACTGCATCTCGACCTGGAGTTTGAACTCGAGCTGATGGAGCATGCGCGAGATCTTGGTGGGTGTGTGGGGCGTTTCGGCCTTGATCAGGTCGAGGTTGGAGTACTTCTGGGTGGGGCCGGGACCGCCTCCAGGCATACCCATCCCGCCCGGAGGCGGCGCGCGGCCGCTGCGCGGGTCAAACTTGGGCGGCACCTACAGACGGCGATTATCGATATACCGCCCGATTGCCATACTAGAAACAAAGCGAAGCTAAACACACCTGGGGCCCCACCGATCCCGAGGAATCTTTTCCGGACTGCTGCTGCATCTTGCGGGCCTGGAGCTCGCGGAGAGTAACCTCAAAGTAGGATAGCGATCGCTCGGTCTCCCTGATCTTTGCATCGTTGCGGCGAAGGACATCGGGATTACTTGTCGCCTGAGCCAAGGCCTGAGACGCCTCTAGGATCTTGCGCTCTGTCTGGATATGCTTGTACACATCTTGGATCTTCTGGTCGAGGTCGGCCTTTATAACCAAGTGAGCAATGGAGACGGATGAAGCGCATAAAGCGTACCATGAGCTCGATGTACAGACGAGACCCCGCCTTGGATGGCAGTAGGAGAAAGAGATGCGATGAGAGAAAGGTCAGCGAGCGCACAGCCAATTTGTCACAGTGACGGGTGACGCGCCTTGTTAATCACTTCGGAATGCTCACTGCCGTCCGCGCAGCCTCGCCTCACTGTCGGCTTACTCTCAACGCCGAGCACCGTCTGTACGATGGAAAATCAGCAAAGACACGCTTTCCAGACGACGTCGACGTTGTTCTAGCCTCGCATCTTGTCTTCACTCTCTCAGGCGTTCTCAACGGTGTAAAGCTTGCTTCCGACGAGGTCCTGCAGTCTCAGCTCGCACAGCATCTCGTGGACTATTTCCAAGCGGTAAAATACGGCCTCGTCCCCGTCTTTATCATGCAATAACATACGATACGGGTAGAACGCGGCTGAATTAGGAATCGCGTCCGTGTCCAGCATGTACCTGGGCGATGACGGCCTTCCCAAGTGTACTCTCCGTATCCGCTATCCCGTGGCAGCACATCTAATATGCACCAGTAAAGATCGTCTCCTCGCGCTGTCTTACTCCGGAATCTGAGCTACGCCGCGTACACGTTACTCTCGTCGGAATTGACCTCAACTATGTCTGGCACACTAAATCAGAATCCACGTCAAACTCACTCGTGCATCCGTTCTCTACTCACCTATCCCTGCCGTTCAAAATGCTTCTCGATAATGTTATCTGCCGCTTCTTCACCTGGCACCTAGTTAGGTACTCCCTCTCTCGATTCTTCGCGCAGCTCTGTTTATCGCCACAGACGTTACCCGCTTATCTTTGGCCCTTGGTGCCAGGTGTGTTCAATGCATGATTACGATCCCGGTTTTAAACTGAATCGATTTTTACAGCAACTTGATATTGAAAGACCGTACTTCAATAAGATATTCCGATCGATCTCAAGTATCATAGCCAGATCTCCGAATGCTTCCTTTCGCAAAAAATGCACTCGGATGCTACAGGTTTGCCACACCTACCGCAGTTCACCGTGCGCGATGATTAACCAACCCCATGCAGATAATGCAAGAACAACACACTGCGAATTTTACGGCTGCAGCGGCCTCTCTGGCGACCTATTTTGGCTCGTCTGACGGAATGGAGGAAGATAGCACATTGGATGACGACGAGGCGTTCTCTTTATCAATGGAAATCCGTTATCGAACCTGCCTGCGGCGCCCTCAATTCAAGGTTCCTCCGCCGTTGCATCTGAAGACTAAATCTGATTCTTCTCTCGCAGGGCGCGACTCGTCCCTCGCAAGCCGATGGTTCGGACGACGAGGAGCTCTCACAAAACCTGTCTCTACTTACACCAGAGTCCTCCCAGCGCTTTGACGAAACTTACCTCTGGCCTATTCCGCCCGCCCCCAGCGATCTCGCATTCGAGTCTGACGATCTGCCACCCTCTGCAAATATAGAGCATCTTTCTATCTTGGACATGGGAATCGAGAAGGAATACCAAGACCCGGTTGAACTTTGGAGCGACCTAGACGATGATGGCGACGACAACCTACTACTAAGCCTATCGTCGTCCGACGAGGCAGGTCCAGCCTTCCTTGGCCACGAAACACACTCGCAGCAGCACTTAGACACGGATCTACCCTCCGTCGACTTCTCTCTGATCGGCCAACATCGACGCAGCCGCGACGAGCTGGGTTTAGACCTGGACGTAAACATGGATCGCGTTCTGAATGCAAGTCACGCTTTTGGGTCACCGGACGCGCCTGCCTCTCAAACTAGCCCGTCGCGAATTCAATCGATATCCCCGCCCGCGGCGAGTGGTTGGTCTGCTTTGCGCGAAGGCCCAACAGAAGGGTATTTCCCAGGACTGTCGAGCATGCAGGGTCAAGCGGACCTGGACTTTGAGTTGTCTTTCGATTCGGATGTGGATGAGTCAAATTCGGACGCACACCATCTGGAAGAGTTCGAGGATGTGCTCCGTGGAACTGCGCATCTGGCTGAGGAGGGGCTGGAGCATCAGGCTAGCAACGCGGGTATAGGTACCGACATTGGAGCAGGGATGGATGGGGTTGATGAAGATGAGGATTTTGGCATCGCATACTGGTAGACGGACTGTACTCTATCCATAACCATGTGTTCTCGGCAACGGACAAAAAATCAAGTAATACTAAAATCGCGTGGACCCAATGGAGATGCAATTCGGCAGATGCCGCCGCGCTATAAAGACTGATCAATTGTCGTCTCTTCATCTCCATCTCAGTCACAGAGAACTCCGTCGCTCCTCCTCGTCCGCTGCCACCGTTTTACCACAGATGCTTCCCGCACAACGCAACAAGATCGATATCAGCGTCAGCCATCTCCCTCCCACCGTTGGCCAGATCGACTCTGACCCTCATCGCAGAAGCTCAGCGACCAGGAGCAGCAGCTCTTTGCCAAGTATGGCAAGCTCCCGACACACAAGAACGTCCTCATGAAGATGCAGAAGGTGCGCCATCTAGATCCCATACATTTCTTTCTTCTTACCATCGTGCAGGATCGCAAATACTTTGACTCGGGCGACTACGCTCTGTCAAAAGCGGGCGTGGAGCCACAGAACACGGTCGGCACGGCCATCCCCAACCCCGAGAAGTGCGTCAATCGGCCCCCATTTTCCTTTTGTTCATTGATTATTTATTTGTGCATGTACTCAGCATCCCGCATGCATCGTCCCCCGCAAACGGACACGCACCGCTCTCCGTATCGCCTACAAATCCCACGAGCGGCATAACAAGTCCAGTGAGCAAGGAGAGCAACCTCGCCCACGATGGCGAGACCCTCAACCCACTTGACGACCATGCCATGAGCGCCGAGTCGTAATGCCGGGGCTCGTCTCCCTTTGGCCTGATCTCCCTCGAATCCTTTAGCTATATACTATATATTACATCGACGCCGTGGCCGCTCCCTGTCCCACGTTATTGCTCCTCTCCGACTCAACTCTTCGCTCTGGGCGCACTCCCGACCGTCGGCATCCGACCGGAGCATCTATCCGCCACCATGACCCCTCTGGAGCTCCCAACTGTATGTATATTATAACAAATTGCGGCGTAGATAGCGTGTCTTGCGCTCTACCCGTGCACATATTTGCGCGGCGCAGACTTTCTCGAATGTATACGTATCGAATATGATATGGAAAGGTCACTGCCATTGAATGGGCCGAGCGGATCACACACTTTCCCGACCCAGAAAATTCTATCGACTGCGGACGCGGGCTTTTCGAATTTGCCAAGTATGTATGACATCATCAGGCGGGAAGGCTGTACTGAAGTGATCGTGTGCGGGAATTCAAAATTAACTTCGCATTTAAAAAGCAAATCGGTGGTCTGTTTTGCGAGACCACTGGTCTCGCAAAGTTTGCAGAAAACAATCAGAACCATCTGACGCCCAGGATAAGACTCAGGATAAATTCAAGCGTTGCCGCCACGGAGTCGTCGACGCCTGTAGCGGGGTAGTTGCTTGTAGTTGCGATCGACGTAAACGAAAGATCCAAGTAGGGTAGGATGCGCAACCCATAACCAAGGGTCGCCGATAACCTTGACGAGGCGTGAAGCTCTGGCGTCTGCTGCAGAGACCTCGTCGACTTGGGGTTCGCTCTCTTCTTCATCCAATTTGCGAATCCCATTGCCATTCGCTATCCGCTCCAGATCCGCCTCGAGTTTCTCGACGCTGCCAGGAACAAGAAGTTCCAAGCTCTTCATCCCGAAACGCATCACACAAGAGGTACCGGTGAACAATTCGCGCGATGCTCCGCCGGTGGTATGGAATGGCCGAGAGGTCTCCAGCTCCTTCGCCCAGGCGGAACGGTGGAAAAATCCGTTGATCGCGGCTTGCCACATGCTCAATTGCTTTAATCCTTCTTGATCCTGCACCCGATCTTTAGCGAACTGGGGTATATCATCCAGGTGGTTGAAACTGTTGACATCGGGCATGCAATAAACGAACCACTTGTATCGAATGAGGCTGCTGACGGGTTTGTGCTGGGAAATGGAAGGTAGGCTAGCTCCAGGGTGTGGTGAAAAAGCTCCCCATAGATTACCCAAGACAACAGTGTTGTTTCTGGATCCTCGCACACTGTCATGGCTGGGTTGTCCTCGCCGGAAGGCCCCGCCTCCATGTCAAGGCGCCGATTCAGGGGATAGAAGACATCGCATTTATAGACATATAATCTGCGAATATCGTCCATGGAAAGCCCTGCGACATCAACCGCAAGTTCCAAGAGTTTTTCGACACCCCCTGTATGGCGACCTCCAGTAGGTAGCGGTGATCGGCTTCCTCTACTGCCCAGTCCGCAAGCTGGGGTAGAGTAGCGGCGATGAGAAGATGCGGGTGCGGACGGAAGAATACATGACCAGAGTTGGCTGCAAGTCGAAGGATGGTTTTTGGACTCGCATTGATGCAGCAAGTGTGATAGCGTCCGACAGGTCGAGAAGAGGGAGTAAAGGTCCTCAATGGATTGCAGGTACTGTGGAGGAGGAGGAGGAGGAGGATGTATTACTGCGGAGGTCCCAATAAGGAACAAGCAGGCACTGTACCGACGTACAATGGGTCCTAAATCGTACGCTACAGTCATCTACGGCCCAATCCGTTTGGTAACCTATCTACCCATGAGTAATAGATATCTCGGGAAAAAACTTGGCAGACGGGACGAGTCCTTCTACTGTTCTGGAAATCCCAGAATTGCTCGACTTGGAACGTTTGAATGGCCAAGTCGATCTCAGTAGAGTGCAGTGAGGAGACGCATTTGACGCGTGCTGTGGACAATTAAATATGCTGCGTACAGGTGCTATTCCCAGTGAAATGGACGCTTGGATGGCATATTGCCTTGCGAAGAGATTCGTGTCTGCAGATGGAACCACCGTGGAGACGAGCTCAGGATTTCCCAGATGCCGGCGAAGTACCAATAACGGCAAATGAGTTGAAGGATCTCTGCTCGGATTTCCGGGCGGCTCCATCTTCGAGAAGGGATGACCGTGTATAAACAATCGCGTCGTCAGCTGGTCCCAGAGGTGATGTCACGTCTAGTCCACCGCAGTGCGAAGTGAAAATATTCTGGTACGGCAGTACACAACCTCGCCCACGAGAGAGTTGTGCCCTTCACACGTTAGTCATTTCGCCATACACGCGTATTTCAGCGCAATGCCTCTAAAGATCGCGATGTCCACGTTTCGGAAGGTAGGGCTCTACAGTGAACAACAGCGTGCAGAGATAATATCCAAGGACGGCGTACAGTTCACAGTCCCGCAACGAGTACCTCACCTTCCCGTTGCAATTTCAGGACGGCCGGGAGTGTTTCCGGCGGTGCGCGCAATGGTCTGAGTTACACTGTGGCGTCTCGTTGGGGAACTGCATGTGTAAGCAACAGCACTGGAGAGCCATAGTAAGACTGTGGCCAACTGAGCCGAGTGCTTGATTTATTCATCAGAATCATCTGGCCCGTCGAAGAGGGAGTCAAGAAGCAGTCGAGAGCAATGGCGACGGAATTGTTCACATGTCATCAGAAAGCGCCGGGAGTGTTCCCGGCGGTGCGCGCAATGGTCTGAGTTACACTGTGGCGTCTCGTTGGGGAACTGCATGTGTAAGCAACAGCACTGGAGAGCCATAGTAAGACTGTGGCCAACTGAGCCGAGTGCTTGATTTATTCATCAGAATCATCTGGCCCGTCGAAGAGGGAGTCAAGAAGCAGTCGAGAGCAATGGCGACGGAAATGTTCACATGTCATCAGAAAGCGGTCTGACACACATGATCGTCGCCACACACATAGGGGCCATTTTTAGGAGAGCGGAGCATTTGAGACAGGCGTGCTCGCTGTCCGAGACGACCCGCTCAACATACCAGATACGGGAAATCCAGTGTATTGTCTCGAGAGAAGACGTAGAAGCGCGTTATTCCCGGCGCTATCATCTCTACCAGGTCTGGGCTCATGGCATCCAGCCGGTTCTCCGCAATCGCCAACAGATTCTTCAACCCCTGGTTCAGCCTGTGTGGGCAGCATCATAGCCATTCTCGTGGAGTCTTCAGTAGGCGTCCACACCGTGTGTTATAGGCACTGCTGAGTTCACTGCGACGGAGTCGATGCTCTTCGTCGTCAGTCTTCTCTTTCGCATGGTGGTGGTAGGGGTCTGTGGAAGATCAAGGAGGAGCCCTGCGGGAAGTGCATCCAACATATTGTTCAGGAGAAGGAGCTCTGATGGCGGCACCGGCTTCGGAACCGACAAACAGTTGAAACATGGCAGACATTTTACAAAGAGGAAGATAAGGATACGATAGCGAGCTACTTACTACATACAATATATTGAGATTGCCACAAATATTTCCATCAACCAGACTGGTTAATGCCGGGTGCGAAGCGGCTGCGTCCAGGTCGCCTCGACACTATTAATATTTCTATTCTCAAGATATGCGTCCCAGTGATGAATGTTCCTACATCCACGTCAACCAAGCCCAAATGAACAGAAAAAAATGTGCTCACGACATGTCGGTTGGAGCAGTCATCCACACGGACAAGAGTTCATCATCCAGGATGCCATCCATGCTGTACAATTTCGTGTCTGCAATCAATTGTTCGACGGAACCGCCTTGTCGGAGCCCCTGGGATTGTTCAGAGGCAAGTACATCGCTGGTGTATCCTGCCGCCGCTGGAAGTTGCGAGTAGAATGCATCCGGCACATTCGATGCATAAGGTCCGCCGGCACCGACAGAATCAGAGTAACCAGTGGAAGCAGGAAGTTGCGAATGAAATGAATCCCGGACAGTCGGTGTGGATGTTCCGCTGGCGCCGACAGGATTAACTCGGGTGTTCGGAGGCAGAGGATCATCGAGAGCGCGCAATTCAACAAGAAGGTCCCGTAGTCGCCCTACTGTTTGAAGCCTTTCTGTCGCTTTAGGTGTGGAGCAAGGCGGTAGAAAGGCTTTACCTGTATTCAGTAAACTTGAGAATCTCCATGGCCGTTTCAACGAGCACGAGATCCTCGTCGATCGAAAGGCCGGCACGTTTCGTAGCTATCATGTTCAAAACCAGGATGATTCCCGATATGAACACGGGGTTCTATTGAAAAATATGTACAGCCGCACATTGAATCGAGGAAGGAACATACGATGAGACTGGGTAGAGGTATGCGTTGCAGCTTGCTGAGCCAAGCATCTGCTATATGAAGGACCGCCCGCGCCGCGCTCGTGCAGATCGAGAGCGACGTTCGTGCAGATTGGGAAGCTAGTTCGCCAGTCGCCTTGTGGATGAATGGTCGGTGAATCTAATACCAAAAATCAACAGGGTTGACAGATAACAAGCGAAATCCCTACCGCTATCCGAACGTAATTATACGTGAGATGGAGCGTGGCAGACTGGTCGAAGAAGATTCCCTGGGGTGGATTTACGGGATCCCACCGGACTGTGAAGAGAAATCGGTTCCCAGAGATCCCGAAGATATGAGTGTCACCTACGATGTGGTGGGATGGACTCGAGAAAGTCACTCATGGCCAAGTCGAGCTCAGCAGCAATGCGCTGTTCCCAATCCGGACCATCCCAACCAAGCAATAATTTCGATTTTTTCGAGCCATACAACCTGCGTGTCATATCTCCCACAATCTGACACAGTAAGAACTCACGACAACGGGACTAATAAAATTCGCGATTACCTCGCAAAGCCGCAAGTGCCAGACGAAATACGAAAGCTCGGAGGGTTTCCCTGGTGGCTGAGTGAATCCTTGATCCCAATACTCGTCATCAACCTGTAGTCTTGAAGGAGGGGTCGCATTCATCAGTCCTAAGACATGAGATCGGAAGGCTTACGGAAGGTCAACATTATAGCTGAGGGCAGTTAAAAAGGGAGCGCAAAATCAGAGTAGCGCTCTTACTGTTCAACGTGCAACCACATTGGATGCCCGAGAATAAGGCATAACATGCGCTCTAACACAGCGAACGACCTAGATGGCACATGTAAGACATCGAGAAGCTGGTCATGGGGAGTCATACCAGAATGCTCGCTTCCATAGCTCATCTTCAGGACCCGACTGGTGTCCCTTGGGCTTTCGCCCATACTCGCCCCGTTGTTGCAGAAAACGCATGCCAAGTCCCTATGAGGCATTAGATCAATCCTTTGCCTATGTTTTGTGAATGGCCGTACGATGTATACCCAGGCGACTTGAGGTACAGATCCTCCAAGTGCATAATAGGACATAAGCTAAGATTCCAGTTAGAAGAATGTCACGAATTGAGAGAGCGCGCATACACAATATGCCTGAATTTCGTATATCGTCGGTTCAAACAGCCGTAGGATCCGCACTTGATTGACAAACTTCCAACCGGCGGAAAGTGAGTGACCGTCAATAAGAACACGGGGGTCATTCGAGTACTGCAATGATACTGTGGAGCACAGAACAGAAGCGAATTCGAATGAACTTACCCGCGAAGCTAAGCCCAACACCGCCAGCAACGCCGACCCGAATGCTGTGTCCTTCTCATACAACCCTTCTCTCACAGACTTGTCGAACGAATGGCGATGCAGAATAGGTATAGTTGGGTGTACATTGACCCAGTAGAGATGGAGGAGCGAAGCTATCAAGTCGCTGGCAGGATAGACGTATCGGGGAGTCCGTATCTCGTGTGCTTCCTTCTCCCACTAGGCAAAATATGCCCGGTAAGCAGGGTTTATGAGTTGAGGTGCGGCGACTCACCGGTGACATCTCCCAATAAAGCGGGCGGCGGGATGGTCGTCCCTCATACTTGTCTTTCGTCTAGGAATGGGATAAGGGCACAATGGGATTTCTCTGTCGATGTGCTCACCGGTGCGGAGTTGTCGGCGGCGGGAAAGGCCGAACCAAAGTAGCTGGTCTTCATCGAATCCAAGGAAAACCGACTGAAACGTACGGCGAGCTCGTCTCCAGCGAACTCTGGCTCGTCCAGGGGTTCCTTAAGTTCGCTCGATGCATCACTCTCTGGACTCGAAGTGTTATGGTAAAATATGCGTTTGGACCCATCACCTTGAGCTTGAGCCAACGGCTGGGAACAGAGGCGACAGAGAGACTGGGATCGCAATTTAGCCCTCAGGTAACTATTCTCCCGCCTGAGCTCTTCCACTAATCTTTCAAAAATTAGGAATTTGATTAGGTAACTTGGCGTATTCACCTACCTGTTCTTCGGGCCACGTTTTCCGACCGGGTGCGTGTAGATACACGGCGTACCAAATTTCAAACAACTTGAGCAAGGACTGTCGCCCGAATCAAGGTCGTTATCCCCGACGGATGCATGGGGTTTTTGACATCGAACTGAACGGAATCAGGTACATGTAGCTGGTTAGGAAGGCTCACTGACTCTTCCTTTGCCTACAAAAGTCACAGGAACGCAGCGTTCGTCGCTGTCGAGTGAATCCAAAGGCATCTTCGTCGTCGTCGGACATGGTTGGAAGCAAGGTTGGGAGCAATCACCTATCGGCAATAGCACTCTCGTCAGCACCGTGTGAGCAGTGTCGATCTTTTCGGTTAAAGTATGTACGAGGCGCGAATCAAACAATTCGAACTTGGAGATGAATGAAACAAGTTATGTATTATTTTGCTACGGACTTGGCCCCTCCTCTTTGCAAACTTTTGGTGCGTGAAGTCAGCAAATGTGCGAATACCGCTGCAACGTAAGATAGATGTCAAACGATGCGATGCCTCCTTGACGGCGACCGGTCAGCCGGTGCGGGAAGACGTTATTGGCAAGTCGGAGCAAGTCAGAAATTTCGTCTGTGGGCCAAGTCCAACCAGCTCTGTATGGGTGACCATGGATTAAGAGGGTTAACGGCCACAGCCTGGTCCTTAGCGATGTTTCTACACCGATAATCACTGATTCACGCCGTGGGATGGGAAGCTTACTTCTGCTGCGGTCGCTGGGTGGACTAGTAACCTCCATACAGGCAGCTCAGTCTCCTAGCATGGTCGCCACACAACGCAGGATCCCCGGAAGTGTGCGAAACCTTTTATTTCAGCTGAGGCACAAAAGGAATGCATACGTAAAGACTACACCATAAAAATCCAGGTGCTAATGTCCACCTCGACTGACGAGACGGCTGCGCGCAAAGGCAGAACTGTGCGGGTAATAAATACAAAGTTTGGCGGCATGTAGAACGAACTTACAAGCGCGAGCCGTTGCCACGAATATTCGAAAGTAAAGCGCTCTCCAAGGCAGACGCAGAGAGGCTTGCATCTGGATCTCTGTTAGATGCGTGGTCACGATCAAAATGCATGCCTACCGCTGATGTCGCTGAAGCTGGAAGCTTCTGAGCCATGATTACTGTCTTGTTCACTGACACCTCGCTCTACAAGTGGCCCATATCGACGGTGTGACTGTCCCAGTGCGCTACGGGGAGAGAGCGCTGGCGGGCTGGATGATTTGTTCGGAGAGAGATGCCTGCTACTCGGAGAAAGATGCCTGCTGATTGGAGAATGGGGCTGAGAATCCGGTGGAGGCGAAGGGATGTCGGGTATAGAGCCTTGTGCAGAGCTGGCGCTAGATACGCTGAGCGGGCTAGAGTAACTGTCGCGCCGAAAGCTTCCTTGCAAGGGCGAAGCTGCTGTAGCCGCTGGTCCCATGCGACCGCGACTGATGATTTCCTTCGCCTTGCCTTTGCCTGGCCGGGAAGCAGTACTAACCAGTCCTAAGGCATCGTTGTTTACCATCTGCTGCAATTCCTGGAGTTTACGGTCCAGTGCTTCCTGCTCTTCAGCATTGCGATCAGCCTCCTCCTCTTTCTTTGCCTCCTCATCTTCGGAATCAGTGCCTTCCGATGACGCAGAGGAAGTCGGGCTGAGGGGTCGGTTTACTTTCTTGGGTCCCTGGACAGTGAGGGTCGAAGATGAAGTCGCCTTTTTAGGCCGTGGAGAATTATTCCCAAGCGAGCTTAGACGCGCTCGAACCCCGAGAGGTGTCGAAAGCCTTCCGGATGGCGATATACTGCCGCTTCCCTGCAAACGACTGACAGCACGGGAGGCGACTGTGTGCTTCTCGGTGAACGGGAACTCGTCGAAAGGTTTGTTGGGTTGTTGGGTGGTAGAAGGACTCGAAACACCGGGGATGTCCTGTAGTCCCCGAAGTTCCTCTTGGAACCTGGCATGTACACGATAAAGCAGATATGGAAGTGGAACTTCCAAGTGCGCAGCAAGACCCTTCCCTGCAGGATGCAATTAGCCTCGAGGTCTACGTAGCTGACGTATGCCGCTAACAGTCGGTGCCGCCGTTGTCAGTAGACCGAGAGCGCTCAATCACTTTCCAGAGAATGTCCGCCTTTTCGGAGGTCCAGTGCACTCGGGGAGGGTCAACTGGATGCTCTGGACGATTCCAAGGTAGTCGAACGACTACGCGGATAGGTGTGACAGATGCTGGCATCTGAGAGGAGTTGGCAGGAAAATATGAAGCACTTTGCGTGGTTGGCTAGGTGGAATCAAGTCGGTAGGGAGAGCTAGAACGAAGTTGCAAGTCGGGAGCAGAGAGGAAGCTCGAAACGGTCACGTTCCCGAAATATTCTTATGCTCTTTCCGTCATGTCGGTTACCCAGTTTGCTGGCACGACAGCTTTGTCGCGCATTTCATGACAGGCGCTGGCCGGGGTGGCAGGTAGTCATCGGGATTGAAACGCACGCTCAGATCAAGTCGCGTCAAAAGCTCTTCTCCGGTTCGAATCGTGTATTTATTGTTTTTGCTTTGGGCTCACAACATTAGATTCCCTGACCTCAAGCCTTGGAGAAGCGCCTAATATTCATGTGTCTCCCTTTGATGCTTCGTTTCCCGGAACGCTGCCTGTCCGTAGCTTGCTTGCTTTGACATCCATAACACATTTTCAACTCTACACGCAAGTAGAAGCTCAACCAGGACTGCGTAGACCTGGCATTGCGCACGGCTATTGCGCTCGATTCTGGAATTCAGACACGGTCTTCCTTTGATCGTAAACACTACTTTTATTCGGATCTACCTTCGGGATACCAAATCACTCAACATTATGGTCTGTCCGGAAAGTATCTGCTGGTCGCGCTTCGCATTTACTGCTATGAGCAGCTCCGATAGCATTGGGCGGCCATCTGTTCATTCCGAACCGAGATTCTCCAATACGAATAAAGCAAATTCAGCTTGAGCAGGTAACGGGTTCTTCGTCGTGTTTTCCTCACCAACAGAGGTCCCATAGGATACGGCTAAATCAACATTTGACCCACGTACTCGCACATCCAACATCGACCTGAATAGAGCTGGAACCGGCCTCCTAGAAATTGTTACTGAGCCTGATCTCCGGTTGGTTATCCTACTATCCACGTTCGTGAAAGTAATCGTTGTGAAATAGCTCACCCGAAGAGGCCGGGGCATACGTGCGTGCACTGCAGGCTATGCTCCGTGCTATAGGTGCAAGCGACGGCAACATGGAAGCTGCAAGTATCCAATCCTGTTTCCAGTCCCGCATTAACCGTAGGAACAGGGCTCTCTGCGTTGCGACGTCAATGTATCTATCAACTCCCCTGGCAAACTACCGGGTACTCGTTGTGAGATCAAGAATTTGAACAGTATCAAGTTCATGCAGACCGCTATCGGTTAGTGCTGTCCCCTTCATATTTACGTCGAGTTATAATGCCGAGAATAGTATATGAGGTCAATAGACAACGAGCCCTTCTTTCCAAAGAAGACGGCGTGGTTCCGCAGGAAACACGCGGATTCAACCAGGACACCCTTGAAACATTCAAAATGCGCTCGAAAGAGGAAGCCCCGGATTATCGGTACATGCCTGATCCCAATCTGGGTTTCCTCCTTATCGCTTCCGTAATTCTGTTTTTTCAGCTTGTTTCCTCAACTTGACACCTTGGTAGGAAAGAATCAACAACATCGTCCAGACAATGCCGGAACTGCCCTGGGTAACACGGATCCGTTTGGTGCAAGAATACGAATTGTCAGAACAGGATGCAGACATTCTCCTCAATTTGGATAATGGACGTGAAGATGGTGATAGTGCACTGGCATATTTCGATCGTCTGTGCAAGGAGGGTAGAAAACCGAGGGTCGTTTTCAATTGGTGAGTACAAATTAAAATGATTAATGGTTGCTAACTGAGCCGGTAGGATGGTCCACGAACTCCTCGGACGACTGCACGCCGCGAGATTGACGTTCGCCGACAATCCGTTCTCAACAAGCCAATTGGGAGAACTCATCGACTTGGTTCACAGTGGTGTCATCACTGGTATCGACTTGTCCACTAGTGCACGTCAAATAACTAAAATTAATTTAGGCACCTCGGGGAAACTACTTCTGCGTGAAATGCTCGCCGACCCTTCTTCGCCGCAAACCCCCACGGACCGCGCGCGCTCCCTGTCCCTTTTGATTACTTCTCGTGGAGAGCTGGACATCGGCGACCTATGCGGTGCTGCTATAGCGGCTCTCCCATCCGAAGCAGCAGCATTCAGAAATGGGCATAAAAACGTACTGAACAAAATTCTGGGATGGGTAATGAAAGAAAGTCGGGGACGGGCGGATTCGAAGCAAGCTCGGGAGCGTTTACTATCTTTGTTGGAAGAAAGGGGTGAATGAGCCCATATTTAATTTTTCTCCGGAATCCGACGCCCATTCTGAGTTGGTTGTTTATGCACCAACCATCGACTGAACATTTGGCCGAATTCGCCAAGAGTCGGACCCTTGCGTTATCTCGAACCTCAAACTTGTTCACTAGCTTCCGATTCATTTTCAAGTGTTAAGCTACTAGTATCTCAGATGATATCAACATATCTTTCCCACTTTAAGTTCATAGACGCTACCCACAGTTCAGGGCGCATAGATTTTCTTTAATGAAATCACGTTACCGTGTTTGGTTCGTTCTCACGCGCTTCCCTTACGCGCCACTCTAAAGCCTCTATAGCCTTTTGACCACAACACTTATCGTTTCGAACCTCTTTGCTCAAGAATGCCTCTAAAAATTTCAATTCCTCAGCTTCAACTCGAAGCCAAGAAGGAGGTTCACGATGCCAGGAGGAACGGAACATTTAGGTTTCGGACGGTGGCAGTAGCTGCGATTTCAGATGCTAAGCTTTGGATTGTAGTACTCTAACTCCTCGTATGGTTCGCCGAGCCCTTGAAACGAAGCTTGATCTTCAGGAAGGCGCCTTAGATGACGAGGACTTTCGCGCGCCGCTCAAGTCAGCTATAAAGGAAGCAGCCGTGCGTTTACCGCTCGTTATGGCTTTAGACATCAGCTCATAATTTGGTATAAGACCGAAGACATTCCTTCTACTGCTGATGTTTCGGTTCCAAAGACAAAGAAACGCAAATCTGAGGAAATGCTCGAACCTAAACCGAACAAGAAACAGAATGCGCAACCTCCGAAGGCCAAGAAAAGCTCCAAGCAATTCAAATCATCCGTACGCTTCTCCCCTCATCCCCCCTCCCGTTGTTCAATATTCTCGATGCAGGAAACAGTTCCAACCTCAGACATTGAGGAGGACATGGAAGTTAATGGCCCTGGGGATACATCTGCAGAGCTGGAGAAGCCACCTGCTGCTCAGAGCGGAGAGTCTGTAAAGGTATGCTTTGCCACACCTAAATTACGGATCCTACCAGCTAACGGCTCGAAGGAAAATAAGGTCATGTCGGCCAAGCCGCCTAAGAAATCAAATCCCCCAAAGGCTAGTGGATCTAGAACAAAACCGAGTCCGCGGCCCTCCACAGCTTCGACACCGGAAGCGCCTGTTGACGTGAGTGGGTCTCAGCACCAGCTCCGCCAGTATTCACCGCTACGAAGAGCGATTCCGAACTGTCCGTCCTTGATGATGAACCCCCGAAGAAAAAGAAATTAAAAACGACCAAACCGAAAGACAAGGTCGGTACTTTCATGCTCCCGGAAAGGTCAAGGCATTCTCAATTCTTTCAGGGTGACGGCAAATCCAAGAGCTCTAAGGGCAAGGCAACTGTATCTTTGAGCAAGGACGAAGAAACCATTAAACGGCTAAAGGCGCGTTCTTTGTGTGATGCGTCATCACTTCTTAACTTCGTTATTCAAGTCTTTGGTTCTGGCGTGCGGTATTCGTAAACAATGGGCGAAAGTATTCAAGGACGTTGATTCGCCGTCACAACAAATCCGGATCCTCAAGCAGACTTTGACGGATCTGGGGATGTCCGGACGGATGAGTCTGGAGCAAGCAAAAGCGATTAAGGAGAAACGAGAGTTGGCTCAGGAACTCGGTTTGCGTTATTCGCTATGTTGCATCAGCTGTATCCTGATAAGTGTTGCAGAGGATGTCCAAGCTTTTGCTGCTGCTACCACAAAATCGAAAGCCAAAGCCAGCGAAGCGCCGGAGGAAGACGAAGAAGGGTCGGAGGAAGAACTTCCTGCAAAACGCAAGGTAGGTGTTTGATTCATTCCTCTTTTCAATATTAAGCATGTGTCAGACAAATGCGAGGAAAAGTATCATGGCCTTTCTCGGCGATCAGAGCGACGATGAATGAACTATTACTGATGTGTCCGTGTATTCAATTTATTTATGGGACAAGCGACATTTACTGAGTCCTTGTTGGGAGTCACCATAAAAAGATGCGCTCGCGTCGTCCTCGACCCGTCCATCTGCGGAACTGAAGCTCGCGCCTCTACAGTTACTTTATTCGATGCTTGTTCGATGCGATGGGGGCCACACAACTCGAAGGGGTGGAAGATATACTGGTAGCGGACGTACGGCACAGCTGCACGCGATTGAATAGCGGCAAAGCAACGAAGACTCGTCGGCGTTCAGGCGACAAAATAGGCGTTCATTCCGCGGAATCGGACTTATTCTGATCAGGCGACTTCTTGCGTGATCTCCTCGTTGATAGCTCAGGAAACACTAGTCGTTCTCTTCCGAGATGTGAAAAGTTTGTTGAATATTCATTTCAGTTTGGCTCCTCGAGTGTTTATTCAGATTTCAGGGTGTGATAACCGTCTGCAAGCCCAACGCGTTATTCTCTGCCGCGGTGTCAAATGCAGCCTCGAACTGCTCCAATGGAAATTTGCCCACAGTCTTTATCCCACCGGCCTCGCCCAACTTCAGATATCCCATCTCAGCCAGGTTGATTAACCCGCGTATATCCTCCTTGGTGTACATCCACTTTCCCTTGACGGTCAGATTATACCGCATAATAACCCTGATTGGCATTGGCGTGAGTTCCTTTTGGCCGCCCATCAGGCTCACCCGACCCTCGCGGCGTAGTGCTAGCATGCAGCTCTGGAGGTGAGTGCTCGTCACAGCCGCCGCGGGGGAAATATCGAAGAACACGTCGGCCGGCCCATCCTTCGTCAACTCCTTGGCATCCACCATAACGTCGCCAGTGTTCACTACGGTCCTGATTCTCTCGGGGCTGAAGCATTTGACCCGTTCCAGAGCTTCTAAATTTCGCCCCATCGCAACGACTCGTGCTCCCATGGCTAGCGCAGCAATTACTGCCGCGCCACCAAAAGCCCCCGTCGCCGGCGTGACGATAACTTTATCCCCAGCCTTCACTCCCACGTCGCGCAGCCCGCCGAACGGGACTGACAGGGTGCCCAGATACATCAGGTCCTCGACTTTGTAGCTTAGGTCACCGAGCAACCGCACCTCATCCAGCGGGAAGCAGTTTTCGAGAGGAAGTTTGGCATACTCGGCGTACGTGCTGTCGCGCCACTCCTCCTCCATCAACTTCACGCTGCCGGGCGTGGGGCCAGAATTTAGGCCGTGCAAGATGAGCGACGTAGGGTCGTCCCGGCCAACGATGAAGCTGTCGAAGTACACAAGCTGGCCCGGCTGGAGTAGCGTCGCGTCGGGGCCGACAGCGGCGACACGACCGATGGCGGATGAGCCTGGAATGAACGGAGTGGGGTACGGGTAGGGCTTTCGACCACTGTACACTTCGCCTGCGTACGAAAGCACGCCGGCCGCAAGAACACGGATTACCGCGCTACCTGGGCCGGCTTGGGGCGGTGTCTGTTCCACGACGGACATATCGAGAGGGTCTCGAGTGGAGTTGAGAATAAGTGCGCGATGCTTCGGCGGGATGGTGGGCGTCATTTTGAAGTTTGAAGTTTGAACGCAACAGAAGAAGATTGAGCAGGCGAGTGATCTCGCTGTTTACATTCTTGCTAACATTTTATAGGGACGTGATTACGCCAAATCCGCTGACGACACGCGTCGATATCCGGTTCGCGTGGGCGTTATGGGTAGCACGGAGCCGGGACTGGGAGACCGGTTTTGTCCTTCCGTGGATATTGCTCCTCATTCCGAAAGTTGGGAAACCTCTCTACTTCATTGAGCTTCTCCAATAAATTGAAGTCCCGAATAAAATATATTTATTGCCATTGGATGGATTACTGGGTGAGCGGTATAATACTCTACACGGTAAGGGTCCATGCTCATTTCGATCCCCTACATCTGCTCCTGCATAATCTGGAAAAACGCTGTATACTCCTCCGGTGTCATCAAGTCGTGCTCCGCCTCCGTCACTTGTGAGTACGGCATTGGGTTGCCGTTGACTTTGTTTGTTGCGTTTTAGGGATTGTGAGGAGACAAAGAATTGTGCAGAGAACTCACCATAGACGATCGGGTCCTCCTGGGGCACTGCAGGCTCCTCCATAGTGACGTCCGCAACCGCCTCGGCGGCGCCGTTGAGGAGTCCTGCAGTGGGGTCGACTTGCTCCACCTTGGCAACCTTGTTTGCCGTGTCCACACCGTCGTTCGATCGTGAGCGCTTTCGGTACTCGTTCAGGGAGTCGAGATATTCGACCGAGGGCTTGATGTCCTCCTCGTCTTCTCCTCCCAAGTCGCCGAAGTCGGAGCTTCCCGGCGCGCTGAGACCCGTCGGCGTGGCCTGCGCCGAGTTCTCCAGCGAGGCGTAGTACTGGTCCCAATCTACGCATAATGAGCAAGGCATAACGGAGGGGTATTTGGACCCACATTGCGCGTTATGGTCGATGACGGGCTTGACATCCTTATCCGCGCTGCCCATCATCGGCCGTCGATCCTTTCCCTTCCCAGACCCGACACCCACCACCCCCAGCCCGCGCAGGATGTCGTCGTTCGAGCTGGACGAGATGAGCGGCGGTGCACCGGACCCGTCTTTGGATGCGCGCGCCTGCTCCTGATTCCCCAAGGCCGTCATGTGCCCCGAAACCGTGCTCACGCGATGCCATTCCGGGAGCGTGTTCTGTGCGCGTTTCGCCTGCGCCTGCTCGTCGCGCTCCCGCCGGCGCGTCGCCTCGTCCTTGTCCGACGATATGAGCACGCCGATGCCGTCGTCCTCGCGCTTCACCCCGTCCGCACCCGCGATCTTCAGCCCCGGGCCCGACTCCGCGTCGTCCTTCTTCTCGGAATCAGGCTGGTGGGCCTTCACCCACATCGCCACGTCGAAGCTATAAGCCACAAAGGTAAAAGGCGCGCCAAATAAAGTTCAAAAATACATACGCAGGCAGCATCATATCCTCGCTTTTCTGGAGCCCTGCACGGATGAAGCGCATCTGGTGGTTGAACCGTTGCATGCGGTCCTTGCTGCCCAGTACGCACTCCGCGTCCTCATTGTCCACCACCTCCGCGTGGCAAATTTCGCAAATGAGCGCGTTGAGCGTCATATCCATCAGTTTGTCCACGTCGAGCGGGGTGTACGAGGTTTTGCATTGGGGGCAGATGTAGCCCTTGTTGTCGAGCTCCTGCGCGCCGACTTTATTTAGAGGCTAGTTCGATCAGGGATGCGTAAATAACGCACATTGCGTCCCTTGGTATCAATCTGTTTGCGCATGCGAGCAATTCGCCACTTGACGACGTTACAGAAGTGTTCGTAGTCGATGTAGTAGTATTGCTTCGCAGTTGCCCGCTGCGCCCCTTCCCGGAGCTCGTTTTGTCTGTATCTGGACAATACAATTGTGGACCAGAACACCACACGGGGCAATGAGGACTCACATCTGGACCAAACGATCATTAGACAGCGTCGCAATGACCTTGTTCAGCTCTTTGGGCTGAAGACCCATTCGCCCAGCCAGGTCATCGTCTTTAAGACTAGTGTGCCACCAAAAAAGGTCAGGGAGGGAAATACAAGCAGCAAAAATAATGCGCAGATAGCTCATTCAGCACGCCGTGAGCGCTGCAGTGCGATATACTTACACCGTATGGCGCGCGAGCTGGTCCATGATGATGGTGTATTTTGGCTCATAGAAGGAGCGGGAGACTTGCTGGACGAGGAGACGAAGGGTCTCTCGGTCTCCTTGGTGGCCATCGGCGCAGCAAAACCTGGCCGGCCTCAAGGACGGTTTGTCACAGTACCCAGAGTGAAAAACAGTCCAGAGGTTGTGGTGGTTTGAGTCAAAAGCGGAATGTAAGCCGACCCAAGATACTACCTTTTTGGGAAGCCCACGTGCATTGCGGCCATCAACGGCAGGGCGGACAATGGTCGCTTGCACACCTTTATTGCACTGCTACTACCACCATCCCCTTCCCCCGCCCGTCTCTTCGCTGTTCTCCCCCGTATGGATGGCTCCGCATTTGATTCTGACCCACTCCATCACATCCTGCGACTGCAGACGACATCTCTCGGCCGGTGCCACTTTCCTTTGCCATTCGCGGCTTCCTCGCCGCTGTCTCCCACTGCTGCCCTCCGGCTGTTACTAATATGGGGTTATGTATCTCTGGGTGTCAGCATAGGTTATGTGCTCCTGGCCCTGCAAGATAGGTAGTGCTCACTCAGCCTCGCTAATGCAGGTGGGGACGATGCCACCCGAGATGTTGAACCCTTTGATATCTCTATTTCGTGGTATACTACATACATGTGAAAGCCTTGCCTCCCACAATTGAGTTTTGCCTAAAAAATCTACGACCACTTAGTGTCGAGCAGATACTTGCATTTTAACGATTCGAAAAACTTAGAAACAATGACGCCGAAAGCGTTTGCCGTGTGAGCCGTTCGATGGCCGGCCTTCACGTGACTTCCCAATTTGGGCATATCCTGGGCCCGCTGTGTTCCGTCAAAAGCCGGTAGCGGTTGTTCGGACTCCGCGACTTCCTTTTCCGGTCTCTCACCTCCACCTCGCAATTTCTTCAAGCCTTGCTTGCCTCTTTCGCAGCGGCAGCGCTTTTTTTCTGTGCAGCCCGGGCTTATACTCAGAAAATGATTCGTGTATTGCAGTCAATAGTATTCCAACATTGCGAGTCTCGACAATCTCCGTTCGCTCTTTTCCGACTGCTTCCTATCTCGACCTCCCTTCTACCTTTGCAACCCAAGTCGACCGAGGTCGACGCCGTCGATCGTGCGCGTGTTGATAACCACGAATCCGTCCTTGGAGACCAACGGCCCAATCGACGTGCCACACGTCGAGCAGAATCTATGGCTGACGTTCTTGCTGCCGAACACATACTGGGTCAACTCCTGCTCCCCAGCCGTGAACCTGAACTTGTCTTCGGGAGTAAACCTGGGTGCGGTCGTCAACTATCAAAATCTCTGTTTTTACAAAATCAACCGAACGCACACGTTGAGGTATCCCCTGTCCTCGCAAATAGAGCAGTTGCAGTTTACAACGACCGACGCGTAGATGTCTGGGTGTTCGAACTCATAGCGGACCTTTTTGCAATGGCAGCCGCCGGTGTGGGTCTTGACTTCTGCGTTTTCGGGCCACGGAACTGGCAGGGAGTTCGTTGCAGCTGGCGCGGACATGGTTTGTGGGATACAGATTCAAAACGGCGCGCCGTTCATTCAAATTTATAGTTGCGGACGTGTGGTAACGCGTGGTGTTGACAACGGTTTCTGACCACTGACCAACACAACGTCGATCTCTGACACGAACAAAGCGCCTTTCTCCCGTTTTTGTAATATCGTATGAGCAGTACACGGCAAAACGGGGGTTTTTTTTTTGTAATATTGTACAAGGAGTCCACATATGTATCAGTTTATCACCACTGTTCCCGCCCAGACCGCCGATAATTATCGAGCCCGACTCAAACCCACGTTGCGGGAACTTCAAATATTCTTGACCGCCTGCTGAATAGATGAAGCTGAGGGAAATCCAAGCTAAGTATGAAGAAGACTTTTTGTCATTTGCTGTGCTTTTTTGCGAAGAGGTCAAAACTTAGAGACAGCCCAGTGGGTTCATGATTGGTTCGTTGGGGGGCAGCTGGACAGCATAGACGACCAGTGTACAGAGCAGGTCACTGAACCCCTAATATAAAATGTCATCAACGATGAAAGGTGGAACGGCCGGGTGGCGAAGAGAGCATTGCTGCTGTCACTGTCAGGTTCAAGACGGGTTATCGCAATTTCGGTGAACGTCGCTTGCGGAGCCGGCCGGTCGCAGGTTACATGGTTAATAGATAGAAGTTGCAGAGTGCGTTGTGACAGACGTAGAAAATGTACGAGAACTTGGCAAGTGAGTCTGAGCTGTACCAATCCACTTCGAAAAGTAGACCAGAAGCCACAGCCCAGCAGTATGATGTGCTCTGGAACGCTGCCAAAGTGTCCGCGAGAAAGAAAAAAAAGAGAATTTGCCGTGCATCGATCCCCAAGTCACTTGAGATGTTTCCCGAACGACACGAGTTGCATACGAGGCAGCCTGGACCGTCCAACTGCCGTCCACAGAGACATTCCTCCGGAAGTGATCATCAGACCGCAGTGACTAAGAGCCGGAGCGTCGCGCGAAAGTCGGAACAGGAGGAGCGCAAGGGAGTGCAAGAGTGAGATCCTCAGAGCTACTTAGTAGGATTGCATTGCAGCCATTGGTGGAAACAAATAGATGAAAGGAACCGAGTGGGTATGCAAATTGCAGGGTGAGATAGAGTTTGAGATGGATGTTCCGATGGAAGAGACTTGCTATCTCCGGCTAACATACATAACATAACCAAAAAGATATGCAGACAAAGCAATTTGCCGGTCTTCCTCCTGCCCCTACAGTATGCTGCGATGGGCTTCTTCTCTTCAAGAAAATCTGACCCTGCAGACCCCACCATATTCACAAAGGAGAATGGAAGACCAGTCCCCAGCACCGAGTCTGGTTTCAAGTCTTTGCGCTCACGATTCCATGTCGTGAGTGAACCAGCGTCTCCTCTCTTGCTTCCTCCCACCATTTCCCTCTCAGTATGCGAAGAAACTGGATCCAAAAGACCACGACTCGTCACCGCCTATGTTTGTCCAGGCCACTTCCGTCGCGGCGACCCTTTCTCCCCCGCCCGCAACCCCCATCGCAAACCGTCAGCTCCAGCTCAAACTCAAGCTCAGCTCCAGCTCACCCGCCCTCAACCCCAATCGCAATCCGTCCCGCTCTGATCGTGCAAAGTCTGCTAACAACTCCCCGACGACAAACAGACATACGATGCAGCCGTCAGACTCTGACCAACGTCCGTCGTCCTCTCGATCACGCGCACTGGGCACGAAGGCGTCGTCTTCGTCGCTCGCTCCCTCACCCACTGCTCGCAAACCGACAGATGCTGTCACGTATGCTCGTTCGCGTCGTATTCTTGCTTTAGATAATGATGCCCAACAGAACAACCCTTGCCCAGCGGTTGAACGAGCTTGCCGTGGCTAATTCAGAGGGTCTGTTGGAGTAAGTTCTAGGCTGTATATTGCAAAACCGCCACTCAGACGCGTGTTGCAGCGACGACGAATATCGGATGTTACGTCAGGATCTCTTCCAGCGCTTTTCAAACACCGCGACTGTGCCGACAGAAGTGCCTGTCGTTCCACTCGCGTCCCCGGCCAACTTGAAGTCACGCTCCTCTGTCCGCGTCAATGGCGCTACTATACCCACCGACAAACGACGTGAGGCACGCCAGACACTTTTGTTTCTCAGCTGACAACAGGCCACCAGAATCGATAGATTCGAGGCGTGTTTCAATATCTACCTCATCTAATTTCTATGTCGACAAGCATCGAACCCCCTCTGTACACTCCCGCTCGTCCATGACCTCCGGTGTTGCTAGCTTCTTTCGTCGTGCGACCGGGCGCCAGTCTTCGCATGATTATAGCGAAACATCGAGTATATTTTCCTCAACCTCCAAGCGCATCTCCAAAAAACTAGCGCTTCATCTTTGGTCACCGACCGGGGAGACTCCATGTCCATCTCCTCACGCCGCACCAACAATCTCAGCTCCTCAACGGAGCCGAGCCAACCCCCGGCTGCTTCCATCCGATCGGTGCGGCGTCTCCCTACACCACCATCGTCTTTCCCCACGCGATTACCTGGCGTCGAAAGCCGATTCGCCGGCGCGGGCGCAGAGCCAGGCACTAGCCCCGATGCGGACGGCCCTGCAACGGTGGCAACGCTCCGGAATGAGATCAAGCTCGTCGAGGAAGAGGGGCGGCGACTCATGGATGGGTTCAGCGGCATCGAGCTTAGCACACTCACGAAACGGCGGCGCACCGCGGCGGTGACCGGCCCGCGCGACTCGGTCGCGACGCTGATGCCCGAGGCGCGGTCGATGCGCTCGGCGCTTTCGCACTCGCGCAAGGGGTCGGACGCGGACCGCGACGGTGACGCGGTGTCGATGCGGTCCGCGACGTCCGCGGGGACGACACCCTCCATGGCGAGTCGGCGCGCACGCAGCACGCATCGGAGTGGGAGCGGGCTGAAGCCGGCGGTGCACGCGGCGAGCTTCGTGTCGAGCGCGAGCTCGACGCGCGTGGGGTCGTTGCAGCGGAAGAACTCGGGGTCGAGCTTCGGGAGCACACACACGGGCTCACGGCTAGGTATTGGCGCGCACGTCGCGCATATACCTCACGTCGGGAGCAGCCATAGTGTGAGCGGCGGTGGGAGTGGCGGCCTAATGGTCCCTCCCGTCCCGCCGCTCCCTCTGGGCATGTCTCTCGGGCAACTGGGAAGCACACCGAGTCTGTCGCGGAGCTCGGGACACCTTCCCATGAGCGTTGTGCGCGAGGACGAGGCGGTGCTGACGATCGATCTGGACGACGAGCGGGAGTTTGGGATGGAGATGGAGGAGTTGAGGCGGAAGCGGGACGAGGTCGCGGGACGGTACGAGGCGCGGCTCGAGTACTTGCGCGCAAAGTTAAAGGGCGCCGAGTTGCACGAGAAACTTTTGTCAAAGTGAGGAATTCAAAAGGTTGTTTTGGGGTGTTTGATTTGGTGGTCGCAGCTGCGCTTTCGAACTTGGATTGTGTCTTGCGGATAGGAAGATAGGAACGGTGGAAACTTGAGACTCAAGCCGCAGGTCCCGATGTCTTGCGTCGGCACTGTGAGACACTTCTCGGTCTCCTCGGGCGACTCGGTCTACTTGTATTGACGCTCAACATCTCGTTTTGAATCCCTGGTGCACTGACCACGCTTGCTTGGAATCGCCCTACCCTCAGGCTTGATTCAATGAGAAATACAGCTAGGGAGAATCGAGCCTAACAGCGACATAGCAGATGAAACTAAATTGTCTTACAAGCGCGGCTCTGGCGGGTCTCAGCACGGGAGCGGAAGCATCCAAGTCTCAAGGCGGATATGTACGCCCCGCTGCTCTCTCTGCGTATAAAGGCTGGTCCAACTCTGCTCAGAAAATCATTCGGCACCTCAGCTCGAATACACTTTCACGACTCGCCTCTCACGACCGCTCACGACCCGTTCTACGTCTTTTACGCTCCTCGAAACCAACAACAACATGATGACCTACTACATTCCTCTCGCCGTGGTTGGTGCTCTGCCCCTCATGCGTCCTGTTGGCGCATCGCCTCTGTGGTGGAGCGCTCCGCCGGTGACGGTGACCACAGTCACTGTCACCCCAGTGTGCAGCGTCCCCGCCGCAACCGGCATCCCCACCATTCCGATTTCTTCGACGGTGCCCCCAATCGTCTCAGTGTCGAGTTTGCTCTCTAGCGCACTTGTTCTGCCATCCGCTGTTATTGACCCCGCGGTGTCTCTCGTCTCTGCAGCACCTCCAGCCGTCACCAGCACCGCCGGCGCTATCGTAACGTCCGCCGCAGGTATTGTGACCGCTGTCGACGGTCTTGCGGCTTTCATCAACAATGGACTCATCAACACCCTTCGGTCCATCACTTCGTTCATTGGCCTGAATGGCCAGATTCAGGTGAACAACTTCATCTGCAATCGCGACGACCTCTAACGTAATCTTAAGACTCTCGTGAACGATTTGGGCCCCCTGGTCAACGCAGTGGTCGCGGCCCTCAATAACCTGGCACGTACTTTCGCATTCCATTTCGCCCAGCCCTTGACTAATCGTCTCGACAGCTTACCAACGCCGGCACATGGACTGCAACTGAGCTGGCCAGAGTCCGTTCATCTATTCTGACACTCCAGAACACGGCAAGTTTGGACCTGGCTCGTTTCTATCTGGGACTCACACAATTAACCAGATCTACGCTCTGAAAACCGGAGCTTTCCCGACTATCGGTGGCGTTCCCAGCTCGATCATCATCGTCCTCCAGCCTGCGGTCGATGCGGTCTCTGTACTCAAAATCCTTTTGTCAACTCGCCGGATATACTGACACGCCTTTTTTTTCCAGACTGCTACCCCCGATCTTGTCGTCGGCTGTGCCCAGCGTCCTTTCGACCGCCACCGGTGTTGTGCCCAGTGTCCTTTCGACCGCCACCGCTGTTGTGCCCAGTGTCCTTTCGACCGCCACCACCGTTGTGCCCAGTGTTCTTCCGACCGTCACTGCTGTTGTGCCCAGCGTTCTTTCGACCGCCACCGCTGTTGTGCCCAGCGTTCTTTCGACCGCCACCGCTGTTGTGCCCAGTGTCCTTTCGACCGCCACCGCCGTTGTCCCCAGCGTCCTTTCGACCGCCACTGCTGTCGTGCCCAGCGTTCTTTCGACCGCCACCGCCGTTGTGCCCAGTCTCCTTTCGACCGCAACCGCCGTTGTGCCCAGTCTCCTTTCGACTGCCACTGCTGTCGTGCCCAGCGTTCTTTCAACCGCCACCGCCGTTGTGCCCAGCGTCCTTTCGACCGCCACTGTTGTCGTGCCCAGCGTTCTTTCGACCGCCACCGTCGTTGTGCCCAGCGTTCTTTCGACTGCCGCCGCCGCTTTGCCGTCCTTGCCTGCAGCATCTGCCGCCACCGTGAACGCCCTTACAACGGCGGTGACTAGCCTTTCCAGTTCCCTCAACGGTTTGAGCATCTTGAACGCTGCCACCCGTCTTTCTGGTATCACGGTGAATATTTGTAATTCTGAACACGGCCAGTCTCTAACGTGTTTCCAGAACTCCGTCAGCGCAGTGACCGGCGCCCTCAATAGCTTGGTACGTCGTTTCTCACTTGATCCAGCCGGCCTTCAGCTAACACCGGGCAGACTGGTTCCACCTTGACTTCGACCCAGCTAGACACAGTTAGATCGGCGATTGGGATACTTCGTACCGTGGTAAGTTCCGTTTGGCTCGTTGCCGCGTACGCCTATCTCACACACAACAGATAAACGGTGTTACCATTCCGGCAGTCGCAAACGTCCTCGCCCCTCTCCTTTCGGTATGCGGAATTCTCCTGTCCTGCTGCACTGTGTGCTGATGCGTCTTACCAGCAAATCACCGTTACCTTGAACACCGGTGCTACCGTTACGATCTAGACTCGTTCCTTCGCAATTCATTGGATAGATTTTGAGCCGTATTCCATGCGCTGCCTGTGTATATTATGATGTTTTTTCTTACTGTCGAATAACATACTCCAACACATTTCTTTCTCTTGCTTCTGCCGCCCTCATGATGTTGTACTGCTCCTGGTTGACCCCTGAAACCCTGGAACACCGACATTGTTCTTTCAACAATAAGTCTGCTCACCGTGAAAGTCTACCTGATGCTGACCTTGGCCACTGATCCACTGTCCATTTCAAATGGAAAGTCAGTGAACTATCTGTCCTCTAATTCCCTCGCCCAAGGACATAGATAAGAAGGCCACCACTTCAAAAGTTCACGCTATGCGTAAATTCGAGCATTACATTTGCGTTCCCGATAGTGAAACGCAACGCAAGTTGTCTGTTACCAGACACCACCTCTACCCTCCAGTCATGCGTACTCGGGAACAAACATCGGGAAAGGCGATATTACTGACTTCGAGTTCGGCCACAGCTGCTGGCAGCAATCGTAATGAAAGCAACTTCAGTTATGCAAGGTTGAGTCTAGGGACGGCATTCTTGTGTCTTGTCGAGAAACGCAAAAGCCTGAGCATCTAGTTCGTCTGTATATCCCACATCTGACTGGCTTTGGCGCCCATTAAGCTGCGAATTCCGTGGTCTGATGACGCAGCGAAACTCGTATCATATCAGTGACCAAGAAGACGCGCGAACGAAAGATTTTATTTACACAAGATGATTACAAGTAAGGATGAGTTGTTGGAGAAGTACTTTTGGGTCGAGGGGGGAACTCCAGAAAAATTTTAGGTAGTTCCATCTTTGAACGTCCAGCTCAATGTGGCCAGACTGCCTCGAATGGCTGAACTCCATGGGGCCTCGCTCCTGCCTTCTTTAGCGCGACTCGAGATGAAGCCCCCCTCACTCGCGGCCAAGAATGTATCGCAAAAAATCTGCACACCCTCGTCTGCAGGCTCTGGGAAACCCGTGTCCTGGGGTGCCTCCGGACACGCGAGGAATCCTAGAGTATGCATCGAGTTTGCAGAAGGAGTTTCTATCTCCCGAGGTATTGTGACGATCGTGGCTTTTGGACGGTAAAAGAACTACCGAACCTTGAGAAAAGGCGGAGGAAATGGACATTATAAATCACCTGGACGCGGGCACCGATGGGTGGGGCGGACAAGGACCGCAGAGCTATGGTTCCACGAGACGGGTCGCCGGACATTATGGTACACATTTGGTGCGGCTGTGACGCGAGTTAGTTTTTAATAGAAAGAAATTGGACGGCGCCGACGTCTTCCGCTCGAAGTGTTGCCAGCGCGAACTCGTCGTTATCTTTGAGTGAATCAGATGCAGCAAAGTTGATACCAGCTGCCCGGATCGCTGCCAGCAGTAGCTGGGTCGGGTTTTTGTTGTTAAGTGAGATGACCAGATTTCCTTCCGCCCTGGATATAATGAAAAACAATACACGGTAAGTCGCACCGCTTACTGTGTTACAAGCATTGGTTCACAAAGAGGCTCCATTCCAAGAAACTGTACTCGAGCATGGGCTTCGGGGTGTCTCAGAGCCAGACCGACGGCGCCTGATTCATATATTTTATCGCCTTTGAACAGAGTGACCGGTCTTCCGGTGATGAAGGGCGTCGAGGCGGCAAATAGACCAAGCTAGATGGAAATTTCGTTCAAACATCTTCAGAGCAACTGTAAGATGTGCTAACTTTGGTCGCGGCAGGAAAATGTGCAAGAGCATTGGAGAGTCCCTCTGGAGCTGCATCCGTAAAATAAATGATTGACGCAATCTCATCTGGACTTGAACAACGTTCACAACATGCTTCTCGACTGCGAAGAAGGTCGTTACCTCAACGATTGCAGCCCAGTTGGCAGCTCGTTATTCGTTAAATTTTGATCCCAGACAGCTCCCCAATCTATATTTCCCGAGGGCACATCTCGGTCAAGTACATCGGTCTGGGGGCCTTTTTGCCGAAATGAGTGCCGCCGCCCGACCTGCGTAGACGCTCTTCCCGGAATTTGAGAGCGGAATGGAAAACAAGAGTTCGAGTCGAATATGGCGAAAGAGCATGATAGGCCATAACGGGCAGGCAAAGGTCCAGAGAGACACCCGATTGTTCGAGGCGCAAGCGCAGTGAGTTTTTGGACTAGTTGGGCAAGGTCGGACGAGGAGGCGCTGCCAGGTGAAAGAGCAAAAAGTAGAACCTGGTCTTTGGAAAGCGCAGCAAGGCGGGAAATATGAGAGAAAAGACCTGCAGGAGACCGTGCTAGTACTGTGCTAAAGTGCATCGGTATTGTTCGGCCGAAAATGAAACGCCTTCAAGTTTCACGGAAGGCCCGAAACGTCACTGTACACAACCTCTAGATCTCTCAGAAATGCCTGCTACTGTGGCCGACGAGCCTCCTTCCCTGCTCTGGATAACGTGAATCTTACAGTCATTGCTTCTTATTCACTCACGGATTCTGCTTCAGCATTCCGTCTGTTTTGCTCATCTCTGGCTACTTTGTTCGCAAATGGTATCTTGCGCGAAGACTGCGAGTCCATGGGATCGGCAAAGGGGGTGCGGGTTCGCGGCGTTGTCCTCTTATTCCTCTAATGTTCGCGACGTAGCCCCCGGCTTCCAAACCGGCGTTCGCAAAATCCGCGTTTCACCTGAGATTATGGCCCGCATAAGGGCGGGAGAAGATGTCAGCCCTGACGAGATTGCGGCTGCTTCCGCCCGCATGGACGCGGAGGAGAGAGGGGAGGTGCCCCTTCCACAATCGAAACCAACGGAAACAAGAACAACAAAGCTAAAGCGGTCGAGGTGCCATCCGACCCAGTTAACGAGTGGTTACCTGAGGGCATCACTGGTCCGAAAAAACGTTCAAAGGGAAAGAAGAAGTGACTTGATTCGAACCCTTCACCACTTTCCCAGTACTATTATTTATGAATTTCAGGCGTTTGAGAATGACACCAGACTGGGATCCGACCTTGCGGAAGTGAAGTTGGTCACATTTCACGGTGAGCAGACTTATTGTTGAAAGAACATGTGAGTGTTTCGGGGCCTCCGGGGTCAAGCAGGAGCAGTACAACATCATGAGGGCGGCAGAAGCAAGAGAAAGAAATGTGTTGAAGAATGTTATTCGACAGGAAGAAAAAACATCATAATATACACAGGCAGCGCATGAAATACGGCTCAAAATCTATCCAATGAATTGCGAAAGACGACAGTGTCTAGATCGTAACAGTAGCACCGGTGTTCAAGGTAACGGTGATTTGCTGGTAAGACGCATCAGCACACAGTGCAGCAGGACAGGAGAATTCCGCATACCGAAAGGAGAGGGGCGAGGACGTTTGCGACTGCCGGAATGTTAACACCGTTTATCTGTTGTGTGTGAGATAGGCGTACGCGGCAACGAGCCCAACGGAACTTACCACGGTACGAAGTATCCCAATCGCCGATCTAACTGTGTCTAGCTGGGTTGAAGTCAAGGTGGAACCAGTCTGCCCGGTGTTAGCTGAAGGCCGGCTGGATCAAGTGAGAAACGACGTACCAAGCTATTGAGGGGCGCCGGTCACTGCGCTGACGGAGTTCTGGTAACACGTTAGAGACTGGCCGTGTTCAGAATTACAAATATTCACCGTGATACCAGAAAGACGGGAGGCAGCGTTCAAGATGCTCAAACCGTTGAGGGAACTGGAAAGGCTAGTCACCGCCGTTGTCAGGGCGTTCACGGTGGCGGCAGATGCTGCAGGCAAGGACGGCAAAGCGGCGGCGGCAGTCGAAAGAACGCTGGGCACCACGGCGGTGGCGGTCGAAAGGAGACTGGGCACAACGACGGTGGCGGTCGAAAGAACGCTGGGCACGACAACAGCGGCGGTCGAAAGGACGCTGGGCACAACGGCGGTGGCGGTTGAAAGAACGCTGGGCACGACAGCAGTGGCAGTCGAAAGGAGACTGGGCACAACGGCGGTTGCGGTCGAAAGGACACTGGGCACAACGGCGGTGGCGGTCGAAAGAACGCTGGGCACGACAGCAGTGGCGGTCGAAAGGACGCTGGGCACAACGGCGGTGGCGGTTGAAAGAACGCTGGGCAGGACAGCAGTGGCAGTCGAAAGGAGACTGGGCACAACGGCGGTTGCGGTCGAAAGGACACCGGGCACAACGGCGGTGGCGGTCGAAAGAACGCTGGGCACGACAGCAGTGGCGGTCGAAAGGACGCTGGGGACAACGGCGGTGGCGGTTGAAAGAACGCTGGGCACAATAGCAGTGGCGGTCGAAAGGACACTGGGCACAACGGCGGTGGCGGTCGAAAGGACACCGGGCACAACGGCGGGTGGCGGTCGAAAGAACGCTGGGCACAACAGCAGTGGCGGTCGAAAGGACGCTGGGGACAACGGCGGTGGCGGTTGAAAGAACGCTGGGCACAATAGCAGTGGCGGTCGAAAGGACACTGGGCACAACGGCGGTGGCGGTCGAAAGGACACTGGGCACAACGGCGGTGGCAGTCGAAAGAACGCTGGGCACAACAGCAGTGGCGGTCGAAAGGACACTGGGCACAACGGCGGTGGCGGGTTGAAAGAACACTGGGCACAATAGCAGTGGCGGTCGAAAGGACACTGGGCACAACGGCGGGTGGCGGTCGAAAGGACACTGGGCACAGCCGACGCCAAGATCGGGCGGTCGCAGTCTGAAAAAAAGGCGTTGTCAGTATATCCGGCGGGTTGACAAAGGGATTTTGAGTACAGAGACCGCATCGACCGCAGGCTGGAGGACGATGATGATTGAGCTGGGAAGGCCACCGATAGTCGGGAAAGATCCGGTTTTCAGAGCGTAGATCTGGTTAATTGTGTGAGCTTCCCAGATAGAAACGAGCCAGGGTGCAAACTTGCCGTGTTCTGGAGTGTCATAATAGATGACCGGACTCTGGCCAGATCAGTTGCAGTCCATGTGCCGGCCGTTTAGCAAGCTGTCGAGGACGATTAGTCAAGGGCTGGGCGAAATGGAATGCGAAAGTACGTGCCAGGTTATTGAGGGCCGTGACCACTGCGTTGACCAGTGGAACCAAATCGTTCACAAGAGTCTTAAGATTACGTTAGAGGTCGTCGCGATTGCAGATGAAGTTGTTCACCTGAATCTGGCCATTCAGGCCAATGAACGAAGTGATGGACCGAAGGGTGTTGATGAGTCCATTGTTGATGAAAGCCGCAAGACCGTCGACAGCGGTCAACAATGCCTGCGGCGGAGGTTACGATAAGCGCCGGCGGTGCTGGTGACGGCTGGAGGTGCTGCAGAGACGAGAGACACCGCGGGGTCAACAACAGCGGATGGCAGAACAAGTGCGCTAGAGAGCAAACTCGACACTGAGACAATTGGGGGCACCGACGAGGAGGTTAGAATGGTGGGGATGGCGCTTGCTGTGGGGACGCTGCACACTGGGGTGACAGTGACTGTGGTCACCGTCACCGGCAGAGCGCTCCACCACAGAGGCGATGCGCCAACAGGACGCATGAGGGGCAGAGCACCAACCACGGCGAGAGGAATGTAGTAGGTCATCATGTTGTTGATTTCGAGGAGCGTAAAAGACGGTAGAACGGGTCGTGAGCGGTCGTGAGAGGCGAGTCGTGAAAGTGTATTCGAGCTGAGGTGCCGAATGATTTTTTGAGCAGAGTTGGACCAGCTTTTATACGCAGAGAGAGTAGCGGGGCGCACATATCCGCCTTGAGACTCGGATGCTTCCGCGCTCCGTGCTGAGACCCGCCAGAGCCGCGCTTGTAAGACAAGTTAGGTTCACCTGCTCCGTTAGGCTCGACTCTCCCTAGCTGTATTTCCAGTGCACCAGGGATTCAGAACGAGATGTTGAGCGTCAATGCAAGCAGATCGAGTCGCCCGAGGAGACCGAGAGGTGTCTCATAGTTCCGGCACGACATCGGGAGGCCTAGAGCCTGAGTCTCAACCTTCCGCCAGTTGTATGGGTATCCGAAAGCCATGCCATATCGCTCCTAAGGCGTTCAGAGGCTGGTTGGAGGCGGGACATTGTCAGGAACAGCTGAGGAGCTCCAGACTGATCAACGGCGGGAAGTCGGCCTCCAGGGTCGCATTCTGCTAAGTCGAAATCATGATGTCCGCGTGCTTGGGCAGAGAAAAAAACGTAGAAGGTATTGGACCATTACATCGAGAGGTTCGGCGTAAGAACGGCGAACGGCGCAGATTCGCTATCAAAATACCAGTGATCGGCGGCTCGGACTTTGCAAAGAGCATATTTCTTTTTGCTGCCTTCCAAAGTAACCCAACCAATTGGGCTTGGATTCATAACACTATTATCTTTCATATTGAAGCCCGAAGAACATCTGCGCCTTGATAGCTGTCGAACTTTTATGTAAGATTCAAGTTGTTGTAACTGCGGCTGTTGCTGTGAACCACCCATGTCCATCCTTTGGCGGAGTCGTTTCCTCCTTCTCCTCGTCCCCTGCATTCTTGGACTACTTCTTTTCTTTTCGTTTCGGAGGCAGGTTGACAATAGCGTACTGTTGGACCAGTCCTTGGCTGTTTCCAACGGCTCCAGCACTACGCATGCGCCTGATGGGACGCCTCTGCCCCAAATCCTACTTGTAACCGCCTTCTTCCCCCTTTCCAAGTCCAAGCACACCATGGGCGAGTACGAATGGTGGCTGTCGCAATTCCTTCAACACGTTACCACCGACATCTATTTCTACGCCCCCACCGAAATGGAACCCCTTATACGAAGGTGTCGAGGAGACCTGCCGATTACCGTCGACACGACGTATTCGTCCCCGTTTGAAATCCCGCCGCTCAGCCCGTACCGAGAGCACTACGACAAAATGCACGCCCAGGTACGCTCATTATTCAATATTGGACCGCGCAATATAACGCATGTCTAGGATCGCGAAAGTTTCCGACACTCCCCCGAGCTCTACGCCGTATGGAACGCAAAGCCGTTCTTCCTCGATGAGGCCGTTCAGGCCCTTTCACGGACTGGCAAGGTGTATGATTATGCATTCTGGAACGACGCGGGCAGCTTCCGATCGACCCACGAATACAAAGGGTGGCCCGACCCAGCCAGGGTGCAGGAATTGTGGAAAGAGGGGAGCGCCTTGTCCGGAGAGAACTCCGAGGACCTGCTCTTTTTCCCCATCGCCGGGATGCCGCATCCCAGCATGCGGTACTGGGTGCAAGATCATGGCCCTGTCGACGCCGAAGTCAGCGAAGGTGCGCGATTTTGCGAACTTTTTTTTGAGTTTCCCATTTATATCTTCGTCTCGCAGGCTCGTTTTTCGGCGGTTCTCCGAGTACCGTCGGCTGGTGGCGGCGCACGTTCTACGCCTACCACGACCACTACCTTGGGCTGAACCTCTTCGTCGGCAAAGACCAAACACTGATCAACGCAATCTTCCTCCTTTTCCCCTCGCGGGTCATCGCGGTATGGTTGGACGACCCCGAAGCGCCTGCGCACAAAGGTATGCTGCACAAAGTCGACGACGGAGCCCTTGGCAACTGCGGCTCCGAGTGGTTCTACTACCAATTCTGGCTCGCAAGACCCTTTGAGCGTAATGCAATGCGCAAGATCTGGGATAGCAAGTGGACGTGGACCTGGTGGAAGCAGCGGCAGCAGTGCCGCGTTACACGGGTAACATCCATGAAGGATTTACTTCAACGCCAGTTTGGGAGTGACTGGCAACCTCCACGTCACTCGATTGATGCTTAGCACGGACAATAGAATAGACTCCCGCATTGTACTACTAATTGCTAATTGCAGAGTCGGTTGGCTCGATTGCAACATGTCCGCACGTTCGTTTGACGCGCGCTAGAAAAGGCTCCCCGTCCGCAAACAAATTATATCTCGGAGATTCATCCTCATGGATGAATTGGCGTGACGTTTGAATCTTGAATCTTGAAGACGTTGAACATCGCAATCAATGGGTGCGCTATGGGCGAAGGCTACTCAGTAGTAACCGAGGGCCCAAAGGAAATACATTCAGCCAAAACAACAATGTCCCGTCCTCGTGTAGGTCTCTGAAATTGAAAGAACTTTGCGCCTGTTTGCCCTACTGTACTCTTACTGCCACAGTCTCCCAGTCTTCCCTCGTTTTTCCGTCGCCCGAGCACGGAAGAAATTACAGAATGCGACGTGAACTCCAATGCCATCATTTGAAACCTTCTCCCCTCGGTCACTTGCAGTTCAGACCTCGAACTTGCGTCTGAATGCTGCCTGGCTAATGCGGCGTCGTGTCTTGCGGATATTATCTGGTGGACAATGCGTCGCTCCGAGCGGCACTGTGAAACATTTTTCGGTTGCCTCGGCTCTCGGGCTGGTATTCAGGACCCTTCTCGCCACCTCTAGTTCTGAATTGCTCTGGTCAACTGTTCACACTGGCTGAGATTGCTCTGCCCTCAGGCTTCAGGAAGTCCGGAATAAGCAGTCCAACCACAATGGCTCTGGGATCATGAAATGGAAGCAGGCCAAACTAAATTGTCTCATCAGAAATATTGCGCGGCTCTGGCGGGTCTCAGGACGGGGGTGCGGAAGCCAAGTCTCAAGGCGGATATAAGCGCTCCACCGGACTCTCTGCGTATAAAAAACTGGTCCAACCTTGCTGAGAAAAATCATTCGGCGCCTCAGCTCGAATACGCTTTTACGACTCGTCTCTCACGACCGCTCACGACACATTCCACGATTTTTTGACGTTACCCGACCTCAACATGATGACCTACTACATTCCTCTCGCCGTGGTTGGTGCTCTGCCCCTCCTGCGTCCTGTCGGCGCATCACCTCTGATATTCCCGGGGTGGAACGGGGGTGAAGCGGCGACAGTGACCATCCCCCCGCTATGCACGGCAGCCACGGTGACCGTAACTGTGGTGGGCAGCCCCACCCCCGCCCCCAACGTTCCAATCATTCCAATCATCCCAATCGTATCGCCGGCACTCGGTGGTGCCAACGGAGCTGTCTCGTCCATCGCCAATGGTGGGGCTGCGGTGTCCATTGCGGCACCTCCAGCCGTTACCCACCGGCGCTGTCGTATCGTCCGCCGCAGGCATCGTGACCGCCGTCGACGGCCTTGCGAAATTCATCACTACTGGGCTCACCAATACGCTTTCGTCCATTACTTCGGGTCCCAGCCTCAATGGTGAGATTCAGGTAGTAGTAACTGGGGATGTGCATCGCGACTACTCCTCACGTATTCCTAGACTCTCGTGAACGGTTTGAGTCCCTTGGTCAACGCAGCTGTCACTGCGCTCAGCAGCTTAGTACGTACTTTCGCATTCTATCTCAGTCGACTCTTGACATGATCTTTTCGGCAGCCCGCCGCCGCCCGCACCTTGACTGCAACTGAGCTGGGTAGAGGTCCAGTCATCTGTTTCGGCGGCTCCAGAACGCGGGTAAATTCACGTTCGGCCCCAATTTACACATGGGAAGGCTTACACAACCAACCAGTTCGACCGTTTGAATGCCCTAGGTTTACCCGCCACCAATTATTATCGTTCTCACGCCTGCAGTTGGAGCGGTCCAGGTACTCAGAATCCTTAATTGTGCATTCCGATGGTTTATACTGACCCACTTTTTTTAAGAACGCTACTCCGATCTTGTCGTCGGCCGTGGGCCGGTTGCTACCAGCCCTATCGCCGGTGCTGGCTCGTCCGCCGCCGCCGCTGCGTCTTCTGTGGCGTCGGGGGTTGCCTCCGCCGTATCTTCCGCCGCCGATGTGGTACCTTCGGCCTTGTCAAGTGTGGACCTCTCAGCCAGCTCTGTGCTTAGTGCAGTCTCGTCCATCGTATCCAATGGTGGAACCGTGGTGACTGGGGCGCTCTCCTCCGCACTTTCCGCTGCCAGTGTTGCACCTTCGGTCGCTTCCCAGTGCCGCTGGCGCTGTCATCACGTCCACCGTATCCCCCGCCGTCGGTGATCTGGACAGCAGCTGTTGCCAACTTGGTCGCTTTCATCAACACTCTGACTGCCTCCACGATTTTGACCAGTCTTGGTCAAATTCAGGTGAATATTTTGCACGCGCAACACGTCCTCTCTCTAACACCACTCTCAGAACTCCGTCGGCCCATTGCTCGCGGCTCTCAACAGCCTGGTTCGTCATTTCTCTTCTTATTATTACCCGTCCTTGGCTAATCCCTTCAGTAGACTACCACCACTAACACGCTGACTGCAGCCGAGCTGGCCGCACTCAGAACGTCTATTTCTCAGCTCCAGACTGCGGTAAATACCCGTTTGAACCCCTACATACGGGAATCTTACACAATCGAACAGATCAACGCTTTGTCAACCAGAGTTGTAGTTGTGCCCAGTACAATTTCAGGCCTCCTCCAGTCTGTTCTCAATGCACTTTCGGTACCCAACGTGTCCTCTGTTCATCTGTTGGTTGAACTAACACACTTTCAGAGTGCTGCCAACAGCCCTGTCTCTTCCGCCGCCGTCGTCGTGTCCTCTGCAGTCAGTGGTGTCAACAGCATTCTTTCGACCGCCACCGCCGTTGTGCCCAGCGTCCTTTCGACTGCCACCGCTCTCGTGCCCAGCGTTCTTTCGACGCCACCGCCGTTGTGCCCAGTCTCCTTTCGACTGCCACTGCTGTCGTGCCCAGCGTTCTTTCAACCGCCACCGCCGTTGTGCCCAGCGTCCTTTCGACCCGCCACTGTTGTCGTGCCCAGCGTTCTTTCGACCCCGGCCACCGTCGTTGTGCCCAGTCTCCTTTCGACCGCCACCGCCGTTGTGCCCAGCGTTCTTTCGTCCTGCCCGCCGCCGCTTTGCCGTCCTTGCCTGCAGCATCTGCCGCCACCGTGAACGCCCTGACAACGGCGGTGACCAGCCTTTCCAGTTCCCTCAACGGTTTTGAGCATCTTGAACGCTGCCTCCCGTCTTTCTGGTATCACGGTGAATATTTGTAATTCTGAACACGGCCAGTCTCTAACGTGTTACCAGAACTCCGTCAGCGCAGTGACCGGCGCCCTCAATAGCTTGGTACATCGTTTCTCACTTGATCCAGCCGGCCTTCAGCTAACACCGGGCAGATTGGTTCCACCTTGACTTCAACCCAGCTAGACACAGTTAGATCGGCGATTGGGATACTTCGTACCGTGGTAAGTTCCGTTTGGCTCGTTGCCGCGTACGCCTATCTCACACACAACAGATAAACGGTGTTACCATTCCGGCAGTCGCAAACGTCCTCGCCCCTATCCTTTCGGTATGCGGAATTCTCCTGTCCTGCTGCACTGTATACTGATGCGCCTTACCAGCAAATCACCGTTACCTTGAACACCGGTGCTACCGTTACGATCTAGACACTGTTGTTCCTTCGCAATTCATTCGATAGACTTTGAGCCGTATCTCATGTGCTGCCTATGTACACTATGATGTATGATGTTTTTTTTCTTGCTGTTGAATAACATATTTCCTTCCCTTGGTTTTCGCCGCCCCTCGTGATGTATTGCCCCTGCTTGACTTCAGAACCTCAACGGACTATCCGATGTGTTCGTTCAACTTCGTACGTTTACCCGTGTGTAATGCGACCAACTTCTCCAACTTCACTTTCGTGAGATTGTTGGTTGGTCCTGAGACCGCAGAGGCAACTTTTGCTTCCGGGTGATCGTGATCAACCCATTGTACCACCATTGTCAATTTGTACGCTGAGATTTGGGTAGTCAAAAGGTAGCCTTTGCGAAAGAATAAAATATGTACGCGACAGATGTGTAGCGCTATGTACGGGCAGCCTGAGAAATGGGTGAAAGAAGAGCCAAAGAGGAGCCGCTTCTGTCACTAACGTTGCATAAGCAAGCTTTGACGCGTAGATTTACGCTTTGCTTGCAACAACCACCATGTTCACAAGGCAGACCGTCAGGCGTCTGCCTGCTGCTGCTGTGAGGCAGTCAGCGAAACTCCAGCGGTCACTGGCCGCTGTCCCGAGGCGTGACCTCGCGACTGCAGTCCCACCGTCACCGAACGATCCCTTCGCAAACGGCACAAATGCGTACTACGCAGAGGAAATGTACAGACATTGGCGGCAGGACCCCAAGTCGGTGCATGTCTCCTGGGATGTCTATTTCTCCGGCCTCGACAAGGGCATTCCCAGCTCCCAAGCGTTCCAACCGCCACCTCGTCACTTCCCGGTTCCGGCCGATGGTGCTCCGGCGTTGCACGCCGGCGGAGGAGGCGAACTTGACGACCATCTCAAGGTCCGCTGCGTTGTTTTTTTCGTCATTGAGATACATAACCTTAGTTTTAGGCTCAATTGCTGGTCCGAGCATACCAAGTGCGCGGGCATCATGTCGCGGATTTGGATCCTTTAGGGCTTCTGGATGCTGACCTCGCTGACGTTCGACCTCCGGAACTCGAGTTGAGTCATTATGGCTTCACCGAGCGCGACCTCGAAAAGCAGATCACACTTGGGCCCGGTATCCTCCCCCACTTCGCCAACGAAGACAGGAAATCCATGTCGCTGCAGGAGATCATCAAGCTTTGTAAACGGATCTACTGTACTTTTTTTTTTTGGTCTGCTGGAATTCCTTCTGAATCTTTGTTAGGTGGTGCCGTTGGAATTCAGTATGTACACATTCCCGACAAGGAACAGTGCGACTGGATCCGGGAGCGCGTCGAAATCCCCAAACCTTGGAACTATACCGTTGACGAGAAACGCATGATTCTCGACCGACTCATTTGGTCAGAGTCCTTCGAAAAATTCATCGCGAGCAAGTATCCCAACGAGAAGCGTTTCGGGCTTGAAGGTTGCGAGGCTCTCATTCCCGGAATGAAGGCTCTCATCGACCGTTCGGTTGACCATGGTGTTAAACACGTCACTATCGGTATGCCTCATCGCGGCCGTCTCAACGTCCTCGGCAATGTCATTCGGAAACCCATCGAGGCCATTTTGAATGAATTCTCCGGTCAGGCCGACGATTCCCCCCGCTGGAGATGTGAAATACCATCTTGGCGCGAATTACGTCCGGCCTACGCCCTCTGGAAAGAAAGTCTCTCTCTCGCTTGTCGCCAACCCGTCGCACTTGGAAGCCGAGGATCCGGTCGTTCTCGGCAAGACTCGTGCCATCCAGCACTTCGAACAGGACGAGATCACTCACACCACGGCACTTGGCATACTTCTTCACGGTGATGCTGCCTTTGCAGGCCAGGGCATTGTCTACGAGACCATGGGCTTCCACAATCTCCCAAGCTACGGCACCGGAGGGACGATCCACCTCATCGTCAATAACCAGATCGGTTTCACCACCGACCCCTCGTTTCTCTCGCTCGACCCCCTACCCGTCTGACATTGCCAAATCCATTGACGCGCCGATTTTCCAACGTCAACGGAGACAACGTCGAGGCGGTTAACTTCGTTTGCCAGCTCGCCGCTGAGTACCGTGCTAAATTCAAAAGGACGTCGTAATCGACATTGTATGCTACCGCCGCTACGGCCACAACGAGACCGACCCAGCCAAGTTTCACGCAGCCCCGGATGTACAAGGCCATCGAGAAGCAGCCGACGCCGCTGACCCAATACGCCAAATTCCTGGTCGGCCGTGGTACCTTCACGGAGAAGACATCGAGGATCACAAGAAGTGGGTCTGGGGCATGCTTGAGAAGGCCGCCGCCGCCTCGAAGGACTACGTTCCTTCGAGCAAGGAGTGGCTCTCGGCGTCGTGGCAAGGCTTCCCGTCCCCCAAGAAGCTCGCCGAGGAGACCTTGCCCACGCGCTCCACTGGTACCGACGAGGCAACCCTTCAGCGCATCGGCAAAGCGATCTCGACGTACCCCACCGGCTTCACCCCGCACCGCAACCTCGCCCGTTATCCTTTCCACCCGCGGTAAAACCGTGGAGGAGGGCACGAACATCGACTGGTCCACCGCCGAGGCTCTTGCGTTTGGTTCCCTGACCCTCGAGAAGATCCACGTCCGCGTTTCGGGGCAGGATGTTGAGCGCGGGACGTTCTCGCAACGCCACGCCGTCATCCACGACCAGGTCAACGAGCAGCAGTACATCCCACTCAACGACCTCGGCTCTTCCCAGGCGCGCTTCGTCATCTGCAACTCGTCGCTGTCCGAGTACGGAACCCTCGGCTTCGAGCTCGGGTACTCGCTCGTCTCGCCTGACTCGCTGACCGTGTGGGAGGCGCAGTTTGGCGACTTTGCGAATAACGCGCAGTGCATCATCGACCAGTTCATTGCTGCTGGAGAGCGCAAGTGGCTGCAGCGCACCGGGCTGGTGATGAACTTGCCGCATGGATATGATGGCCAGGGCCCGGAGCATTCGAGCGGACGGATCGAGCGGTTCTTGCAGCTGTGTGATGACCACCCCAACGTGTTCCCCACACCCGAGAAGGTCGAACGCCAGCACCAGGACTGCAACATGCAGGTTGTGTATCCGACGTGAGCTTTTCTTGTTTTTCTGTGATGCCTCCGTACTAAAACGTCGCCAGAACCCCGGCTAACTACTTCCACGTCCTCCGTCGCCAGATTCACCGTGACTTCCGCAAGCCCGTGCGTCCCTCACCCTTCGTCCTAGCTCTTTTTAACAGATTCTCGTTGCAGTTGATCCTCTTCTTCTCCAAGAGCCTCCTGCGTCACCCCAAGGCCCGGTCTGATCTCTCCGAAATGATTGGCGATACCCACTTCCAGCGCTACCCTCCCTGAGCCGCACCCCGAAGACCTGGTTGCTCCGGAACAGATTACGCGCCACATTCTTTGCAGCGGTTCGTTCAATGCTGCTGTTTTTATTGTTTTCCGTCCTCAGTTTTGCGTGATTATAGGTCAAGTGTACCACACTCTTCTCGCGGCCCGTGAGGAGCGGGGTATCAAGGACGTCGCCATCAGCCGGATTGAGCAGATCTCGCCCTTCCCCTACGATCTTGTACGTGTGGAGTTGTTGTCCATCCTGACTGTCTTGCTCACCACACCTCGTAGATCCACCCGCATCTCGACAAGTACCCCAACGCCAGCCTCCTTTGGTGCCAGGTATGGATTAGATCTTTCCGCCGAGGATGGTGAATTGATGGGTTTTACAGGAAGAGCCACTGAACAACGGTGCCTGGAGCTACGTCGGTCCCCGTATCTACACTGCCGCCAACAAGACGGAACACCACAAGGGCAAGTACCCCTTCTACGCCGGCCGCGGCCCCACGAGCTCGGTCGCCACTGGAAGCAAGGTCAGCGTCCCTTTCGCCGACCCTCTACCCCGAAACTGACAGTTTTTCAGATTCAGCACAAGAAGGAGATCGAGCAATTCCTCGCTACCCGCATTCGAGGACGGCTTTGACAAAAGCGACTCGTAGATGATTGGGTTAGGACCTGTTCCTAATTTTACAACGTACATTCCCTCGTAATTCCTGTTTCCAGTCATCGGAATGAAAATTTATTTATGCATTCTTGGTTGTGCGCGCAGAGAAGTATCTGGCGAACGTGCATGAAGCGCACAGACCCGAAAGCTGTGAGAAAATGATTAGGGCCGGAACTCGGGAGCGACGAAGGAGGGACGAGGGAATTCAAAACCGGTCTGAATTGACAACACATTGAACACTGTGGATGCCATTTGCAAGGATATAATGCATAAGCTGTACGGGGCATTGAGCAGATGAAATTATGAAATAGTTCCAATGAGCTCGTCCCTGGACCGCAGGACTCGTTCAGGCCGCTTTCTCGCAGCTGCTCCTCGCCACTCGAATCTTAGACGCACAAGAACACGGCGGAGCTATAAGCAGGCTGAGTAGCAAGAAGTCCTAGGCCAAGTTCGTTCCACGGCGAGAGGTCGTCGGGGCTTTGCAAGCAATGGGATGGAACGTTCTGTTTCGCCAGTTATCCGAAATCCATGTTGCTCAACGGTCGAGCAATCCCGATGAAGCCATATGATGATTAGGACGAAGGAATGGTGAATGATGGGATCAATGTTTGCCTCCCAAACAACCCATCGCATCCCAATTTGGGAATTTTGGCCAAATCGAAGGAAAAGGCCATTGCACGCTCAGAGAATGCGGCCGGGGGCGTATGTACAACTTTTACTTACTGGCTTACTTACCGGAAAGTCTCTTTTGTCGCTTGTCTGTCAACCATGCTTGCAAAACGATGCATAAATATTGAGACCCGTAGGTCTACCACTCCGGAAAAGCGTGTCATCCTTGTGCAGGGGCCATGCTGATCCCATGTTTTTTCTCCCAGGAGTTGGACGAAGTCGTAACACAGTGTGAGCGACGTTTGAGACCAAACCGAAGTGAAAGTGTAAGCACGGTGACCAAACCGTGACACATGATGGTAACAATTGATACTTGACGGCATCACCTGTACCATGTGCCGTTTAAGTTTCTAGTTTATTCAAGTGCCAATATGGCGAAGAGGTAATGGTGCGTTCTGGTCTCAATCCTCTGGATGCCGCGGGTTCGATTCTCGTGGCTGCCATTTTGGTAACCGCAGCTCGGCTGCCCCGCCCTTCGCGGTCTCGTACAGCGCCGCTAAAAAAATGGCCGTAAAATTGAGAAATTCTGTGTTCGGAATCCGAACACAGAATCGGCCAATTTTACGGCCAAAAATTTCCAAGCCAAAATGTTTCCAAGTGAGTCTGTGCGCAAGGGACCACGTAAGGGAACCGTGAGCTAGCTCAAAATGGCCGTAAAATTGAAAAAATTCTGTGTTCGGAATCCGAACACAGAATTGGCCAATATTACCGGCAACAGAATCTGCTGAAGTTGGAGGTGAAAGTGACAAGTCAGTACTAGTTTCTGAGTCTGACCACAGAAAGTGGGCTTGAAGCCGGTGTGACAAAGTGAACTGACTGCCGAGAGAAAAGGAATGAACCAGTATTCTCAGAATGTAAAGTGAAGCACGCAAATGAAATGTGTGCTGGAAGGAGTACTCTGTTGAAATTGAACAGTCCAAAAAGGGTAAGACCCCCGGAAAATTCAATCGCAGGAGCCACTTTCACTTCTCTGTATCGTTCCAATTTCTCGTATGACACCCCGAAGGGGTCAAAGGACTGTAGAAATCTCGGAAAATGACCACCAGAATGATGTACCTTGTGTGGCACACCTTTTCCACGGCACCGGTTTCACGAGTAACCGGTTCGGTAATCATCTAATATCTCCTTAAGGACTTTCCCTTACCATGTTGGGACATCTCCGAGTTGAGAGCGAAATGTGTTTCACAAAGCCAAAGGTTGCTCAATTGGTGAACCGAGAAGGACTGCATCACTGGTAAAATATGATCAAACTAGACAAAATAAACAAGCTCTTCCATCCGCTTTGCCGATGTAGCAGTGATGAAATCTCATCAATGTATAAAGTGAGAAACTGTTCCGCAATTATTTTCGGGCTCACACGTGTGCAGTATGGGCGGCCATCCTCCGTGTCTCTTTTTGTGAACAACCTGTGAGAATTCCTCGTTGCGGCGTAAAATCTTAGTACATCAGGCAATTAAAGTCTACTTCCGAGCCTTTATCGCGGTGTAGAATTTTCTTCGAGCGCTGTAGCTGATAGTATTCGACCATCGAGGTCCTGAATCGAGCGAAGCGGTGGAAAACTCTCCGCGAACTCCCGTTTGTCCCTTTGCGGGGCGGCATGTTCTGGAATCATAGGTCCGCCAGCGACCAAGCATGAAAACGATTTTCCGTCAGTCTTGTGCATTGTTTAGAAGCAAGTAATCGGGAGAACTGATGTCGTCTATATGCTGGTTGCCCGTGAATATACTTAGTACATAATTGTTGTGTAGCTGCATAGCTAGGCACAAACCACGGGCGAAATAAATGAATGCTCTGATTCAAAAAAATATACACAAGAAATTCAATCACGCCTGTGTACTTACATATGTCGGTAGGTAGGTAAACGATACATGACCATGAAGAGTATGCTGCGCCGGAACCAAAAAAAAAATGGTGTGATAAATGGTTGTATGTACAGATGTGGCTTGAGATACTTATATGAATAATCTTGAGATAGGTAGGAATATGGTTGTTGTCGAAAGAAGTAGCAGATGCGGGTCATCTCCTCCCAGAACGCACAGGGACGGGCTTATCCTTGAACGTCAAGCAGTCGTACAACGACGCGATTTGGTCGCCCTGTAGCGCGCGCGCAACGAGGATGAGCGAACGAACACGAAGGGCCCGAGGCGCACAAACACACCTTTTGCTCCAGAATATCGACAACCTCGCGGAGGTGCTTCGCCAGCATATTCCTCCTCGGCACATCAGACACCGCGTCCATCTCCTTGTACTGGTCCGCAAGCTCGCAGTAGACGCTGAAAAAAAAAGGAAAAAACACCACGCGTCAGCAACATAAAACCAAACGCAGTAGATAGATAGATACCTTTTATAATGCGTGAAATCATCCTCCAACTCCCGGATGACCCGCGCAACGACTGTCTGCGGCGGCAACCCCGCCTTCCGCGCAGCCGCCTCGTAATTCACATCCCCATCCCCCGGCTCCCGCCGCTTCCCCTCGCGCTTCAGCTCCCGCGCCGCAGCCTCCTCCTTTGCTGCGCCCTCCACGAACCCCTCATCCTCGTCGACCTCCGACTCCCCCGCCGCCTCCCGCATCCGCGCCCGGAAATCGCGCTCCATCCTCGACGGCAACCACTCCGCCGCGTCCCGCCCCCGCACCCGCGTCTCCGGCCCCCGCCGCCGACAACACACCGTGCACGTCCGCGCGTTGTGCTCCGGCGCGGAGAAGAACAGCTGCTCCAGCTGCGGGCCGCGGATCCGCGGGAACGGCGTCTTCACGGAGTCGGTTGTAGTGTCCTGGGGGTGGTGGCCGCGCGCGCGGGATGGCGTCGGGACTGGGGGGCGGGGCGGGTGCTGGGAAGGTTTGCGAGGCTGCGACGGGCCCGCGCGCGCGGTGGGCGTCGGTGGGCGTCGCTCCCGCTCCCGCTCACGCTCGTGAATGTCCGACCCCGCGTCCGACACCTCCTCAACCGTTGGACGTCTATTCTGCGGTGTTGGCGCGCGCGTGCGCTCACGCTCACGATACGACCCCGACCCGCTTGAGAGGTTCGACTGCCGCTCCTCCACGTCCGCCTTAATACGTAGGAGCTCGTCCTCGCCCAGGAAACGCGACGACGTGGCGGTGGCGTTGCCGAAATTCGGAGACGACCCGCGCGTCGCGTTGTCCGTGCGCATCGTGCGGCCTCCGACGGCACCCTCGCGCGATGACCCCATAATGGATATTGGGTCAAACGGTTCCGCCTCCGAGTCGTCGTCGTCGTCGTCGTCGTCGTCGTCATCACTATCGGCCTCCACGACCGAGCTGCGGTCGTCCAGCGGCTCCTCGTCCTTTTCCGGCCCCCCGTCGTCGTGCGTCAATTCATCGTCGTCGTCGTCGCGATCCGCCGACATCCCGACGTCCGGGCCAGACTGCATCCCAGATGGCTCGTCCGTCACCTCTCTGATCGAGCGTCGTTCCCGCAGCCCCTCCTCAACGACCCCGCGCAGCACCTCCACCTCGCCCGCGAGCTGCTCGACCTCCTGGCGCAACCGATCGATCTCGGCGCCCTTCTCCCGTAGCGCACGGCTGTCCCGCTCGCGCAGTTTTCGCAATTCAGTGAGGAGCTCCTGGTGCGAGGACAGCTCGGACGTGAGGCGCGTGAGGTGCGTCCGCAGCGTCGATATCAGGGACTCGAGCGCTGGGGAAGAATCATCAGCAATGAATATATCGAGGAAGAGTATCGAAACACCCACCCTTCTTCTCTTCCACAACCTCCCGATACCGCTCGCCGATGTCCTGCTGCTGCTCATCGATGCTCGCGCCGTGGTCGGCCGCAGCGCGTGCCTTGCCTTTTCCCTTCGCGCGCGCATTGTCCTGCTGCTGCTGCCGCACACTCACCTCGTCCCGCTCTAGGATCCGCGTGCGCTCCCTGACCACCTCGCGCTTGCAGACCTCCAGCTCATACTCGAGCTCCCGCACCCGCCGGCGCGAGATGCTGTTTTCTTCCTCTAGCTGGTGCAGCTGCGTCTGTACGACCGAGAGCGTCGAGAGTAGCCGGGCTATGTACATCGTTAGACGAAGCATTCAATTTAATGAAACGCACACACCCTCACTGTCCCGTGGACGGTCGTCGACGGGGTACCCGTTGTACCCCCGGGCTTCGCAGGCGACTCGACCGCGCTCGTCAGGCCCGTCACGTCGGGGAGGTACACGTGCGACTTGCTATGCGCGCTGCGGCGGGTGGCATCGCCTTTGCTCGTATCGACCCGGTTGGCGATGTCGGAGAACGGGTTCCGGTCCTGCTGCTCTTCGATGAGATCGCGTGCCAGACCGCGCGCGGCTTTTGTGAACTGTGAGGGCGGGGAGACGGGCGGGGCGCTGCGGCGGTTGGGGCGGGGGCGTGGGCATGTTGTGGGAGTCGTCGATTGGGCGGGTTAGGGGAGATGGGGGCACTTGGGCGTGGCGGTGGTTGGGGTGGTGCGGCGCGTGGGGGCTGCGGGGCCGTTTTGGGGAGAAGGAGACGCGTTGGAGGGCATCGGCAAGACGAGGTCGTGAGCTGTCGGAGTCTGAAGCGGAGGAGGTGCCAGAGGAGTGTGGCGAGCGGATGCGGACTGAGCGGGAGCGCGAGGGCGGTGGCGCGTGGCCGGACTGCAGGACACGGTCCAACCGGCCGGGGCTAGGTATCGAGTCGAATGCGTGCTGTGGAGCGTGTTGGACGGTGCAAAATACATTGAAAAGTGAAATACCTCGTATCTGGACCGGGACGGATCCATGTCGAACATGCTGAGCTTGGGGTCGACCGCGGCCAGCATGTCGTGCAAGGGTCGGTCTGGGTCGTACTCTGCCCCGCTTAGGCTGATTTCTCTGCGCCCACCTCGGCCACCAAGCCCGGCGCTGAGAGTGAGTGCGCTGGCATGATGCGCTGCTGTGGAAATAGTGTTTCCGCCGTAGGGACTGATGCCGTCCTCGTCGTCGCCAGTGCGATAGGACCACGCGTGGAGCTGGCTGTGCATGTCGCCGTCAAAATTGTCCCTGGAGCGCTGGTCGAAGGAGATGAAGTCTGGGAACGCGGAGGGGACTGAGTTATGGCGGGCATACTCGACTGTATCGTCGTCCTGAGAGGAGAGATGGAGGGAGAGATCTGTGTGCTGTAGATTGTGCTCTAGTTGGATGCGGTCGTGCTCGAGCTGGTCGCCGGGGATGCTGATGTCCAGCACTCCACTTTTCGAGTGTCTTTTCATCTCGAGGTAGAGGTTAGGTGTCACGAGTGTGACTTGGGCGTGACAGCGTCTGCAGAGTCAACAAAGTCACGGGGACGCGTTTCGCTTGACAAATGCGTCAATGGACCACGATGAGCTCCCGCGTATCTCGCTGCCCTCCATGCGCGTCTGGCTCAGAATAAAGGCAGATTTCGCACAGCAGGTCCACGCAAGGGCGGAACAACACGCGAAATATCTCCCTCCTGCCCGGAGAGAGCAGTTGCTCAAGGCCGCGCAGCAGGTACTACACCTCAAAACGCGTCTCTTATGCCCATTAATTGCTCCAGTACGTGGACCAATGGTCCACAATAGCCAGGCCAATATTCGCATCAACGGGCGCGACTTTGACTCCCTCCAACCGCACGAGCAAGACGCGGAAACCGTTCGATGAGGCCCTCGATCGCAAGATATGGGCACTGGCCGGCAGTCGCTTGGAGTGGCATCGCAAGATAGCCCAGGAACGCCGAGAAAAGCCCATTTCTCTCGAGCACACGCTGCAAGAACTCGTCAAAGAACATGAGAGTCTCGACGCCGACTTGGATATGGAGGAGCCATCTCTACCTGATGAAGACGACGATGGTCTTCAAGTCGATGTTGATGGTTGGTGCCGCACTCTTGTCTGTGAAATCATACACACCGCTCTTCAGATGCAGTCATGGGCCAGATCTTCGCCGTGGCCGGGGAACTTGCTCAGGTTGGCATTCACTGTTATCTTAGTCTCTCACTCACTCGCCACAGAGTCTACCGACTCAACAAGAACGGTCCGAGCGATCAAGAGCTGTCGAGGCAGAATACAGGGCCCTCAAACCCTAGTCCTTATATTTACTTTTGTAATAATATCTATAACAACACTACGTCTTTCTCCGCTTCGACCCTCGCCCCTCCTCTGCCTCCGACTCTCTCTTGCTCTTCCTCCCAGTCGCCCGCATCACCTCCTTCTTGCGCTCTTTCACCTTCTCCGCCTTCCTCTCCTCGTCCTTCTCCGCCTTTTCGCATGCACCGCCTTCTTCTCATTCTTCTTCTCCTTCCTCCTCGCAACCTGGTCCTTCCGCAGCGCCCGTATCTGCTGCAACAGCGCCACCGCCTTGCGCTCCTCCGGCTCCATCACCACCGCGCGCTTCTGCATGTACGTCTGCTGCCGCTGCGGCTTCATCACCCGCGGCTTGCTCGCATACGGCAGCGCCGCCTGCAGCTTCTTCGGGATGATCAGCGGGTTGAACCGCCGCTCCGGCCGCTCGACCTTCTTGTACGTCGAATTCACGTTCAGCGGCGTCTTGAGGCCCTCGTCGCGGCGCACTTGCCCTGTGAGGCGCATGCCCGCCCACTGCGACTTGTCGGACAGCAGGAGCGAGGTGACGGGGTTGTAGAACTTGCGCGGCTGGATCGAGTACCACGCCCGCAGGAATATGATATCTACCAAAAATCCTCAGTCGTGTCCACAACGACGAAAAAAAGAAGAAAAAAAACCCACCGCTCTTGAGCACCTTATCCTCAAACGTCGCGCGGAACGCCCCATCGGGCTTCGACAGCCCCTTCTTCACCTGCCCGCGGATCCCCGACACCGTGCGTATATTCGCCCCCTCAAACTTCGCCACCTCCAGCGCCGTGCTGAACATATCCCGCACGAACGCCGTGTTCTTAAAGATCTTATACGGCACGCCCGTCAGCTTGATCTTCTTCACGATCTTCACCGAGCGGTCGATGTCCAGCACCACCCCCGTCGCGGACACCCTGAACCCGGGCGCCGCGCCCGCGAGCGAGTTGAACGCGCAGAAGCCCGTGTTCGGCAGCGCGACGGGCCCGTAGAACGTCGCGTAGCAGTGCATGTGCTCCGGCGTGTACTTGAGCATGCGCATGCGGATGCTGTGGTCGTCGAGCGAGTATAGCGGCACGCTCTGGAAGCGCCGCCAGCCGACGGAGAAGATGAGCGGGTCGTTCGTCTTGAGCGTCTTGACGTACCACCGGTGGCGCTTGATGCGCACCTGCACGAAGCCGAAGCGCTCCTCGGCGGGGAGCAGCCCGCCCACGACGATGGGGTACGCGGGGTCGAAGTGCTCGATGAGCTCGCACGGGACAGAGACGAGCTCGATGCGCACGTAGGTGCCCGGGCGGTACCCTTCGACGAGCGCGCGCGTCTCGGCGGAGACGTCTTTGAACTCCTCGACGTTGAGCTGCAGCTGCCGCGAGATCTCGTCCTTCTTTTCCGTGTAAAAGTCGACCTTGGAGGCCTCGGGGTCGTCGTATTGCTCGTCGAACTTGCGTTTGAGCTCCTCCTTCTTCTTGGCAAGTGCGGCTGCTCTTGAAGACTCGGTGGTGGGTGGCGCGGACGTCGAGGGCTGGGCCTCATCGCCCCCTTCGAGATCCTCAAAGTCGGCGCCCTCACCCTCTTCGTCCTCATAGCCCTCGCCCTCGACACCGTCCGCCGCAACCGGGCCCGTGATAAACAGCCCCCGAATGGAATCGAGTATCTCCTCGTCCTCCCACTTCTTCAAGTCCTCCTCCTTCCACACAATCTTGCTCGAATCCACCTCCTCCTCCTCATCCTTCCTCGGCACATTCTTGAACCGGAAGAAGTCGCCGTCGTCCTCTTCCTCCTCGTCCTCATCCATCGCACCCTCCTCCTTCCCAGCCAACACCTCCTCGGGCGTCAACTCGCTCGAGTAGATGAGCTTCGTCCAGTCTTTCCGCCGGCGCGCATTCGACGACGCCGCCTGCGCCTTCGCCGCCAAATTCCCCTTCCACTTCGGCGCCGCCTCCTCCTCGTCGTCGTCCTCGTCCCCCTCACCCATTATATCGTCCTCCTCCTCATCACTCGGAATGTCCAGCGCGTCCCCATCCTCCATCCGGAACCGCCTCCCCATCCCCTCATCGTCGTCGTCCTCACCCAAGTCCGAATCGCTCTCCGCGTACTCGACCTCCCCGCGCTGGATCTTCGACGTGCTCGCCGTGGGGAGCGTGCGCGTAACGTCCCGGCGCGCCGCCCGCCCGGTGCTGTGCGGATTCGGCGCGCGCTCTTCGCCGTCGTCGTCGTCGTCGTCCCCGGCTTCGCCGTCCTCGTCCGAGTCGATGCCCGACTCGTCCCCTTCTTCCTCGTCCTCGTAGCCGTCGCTGTCGTCGTCGGAGTCGCCCGCAGGGGCCTCGACGGTGAGGTGCTTTGAGGACGAGCCGAGGAGGCGGATGTGGCTCTGCGCGACGGCGTCTTCGAGCGTGGCGCCCGCGTCCTGTAGGTCCATTACCATCTGCTCGCCCTCGCCTTGGGGGACTGAAAACGCGCGCGAATAAATTGCAATTAAAAAACGGAAGGGCATAAAAACCCACCATCCGTATTCCCCCTCGTAAAGCTGCCGGGCACATTAATCCACACCGCGTCCTTGTCATACATCACGCCCCCAATATCGCTCATCGGCGCATGTATGAGCAGCTTCTTCTTCTCGCTCAGCTTCCTGCGCTTCTCCGAGTCCGCGTCGGGCAGCGGACACGGGTCGCCCAGGATCGTCACGCTCTTCATGTCGAGGTCGCCCACGCCGGGAACGTGCACCTTGGTGCCCAGGCGCAGGTTCGTGCCGCGGACGTACCCGTACACGGTGACGGTGCGGTCGCACTTGCCCTTGCTCAGGCGGACCTCCTCGCGCGGGGTGAGGTCCTCGATGCGGTCCGCGAGGAGGTACGGGTGCGCGTTGCGGAAGACGAGCGGGCGGAACTTCATGACGCTCACGAAGCGCGAGAGGTTGAGGATCTCGGTGTCGGGGTAGCGGCCGTTCAGCACGCCCGAGAGGTAGAAGAGCTTGGCGCCCTGGTAGATTTCGGTCCAGAAGCGCTTCTTCAGCGCCTTTTTGGTGTCCTTGAGCGTCGCGGCCTTTTTTATGAGGTCGAGGTGGGTGAGGATGCCGATGACTTTGGGGAAGCCGTGCGATTGGAGGATGTTGAGGAATTCAAAGGTTTCCTGCGCAAATGAATAGATTGGCATGCAGTTGAGGTATAAAAAATGGGAACACACCATCTCGAATCCAAACGAACCGTCTATCATGAGCAGAACGAGGTCAGCGATTTTTCCAATGTCGATCATGCTGTTCAAGTCGTTGTTGCATTCGATGAACGTTAGACGGCGCTTCTTCCCACTGACGACTGTGACCGGCCCCTTGACGTCGTTCAGCGTCTGCTTGGTGTACCGCCGCACCAGACTTTTGAGAAGGGTGGTCTTGCCGACACCAGGAGGGCCCACGATAGCAATTATTACTGGCGGCGGTTCGGCGTCGGGAGTGCGGTTGACCAGCGGGACATGAAGACGGGTTTGGTCGCGCTCGGCATTGCGACGACCCTGCTTGTCAGCGGTACGGCCAGATTTTGGAGCAAAAGCCTGATTTACAGCGTTGAATTGAATAAGTTTTACATTCTTGAGTGGCGTACCTTCTCGTTGAAGCCATGCTGCTTTTCCTTCCCTTTTCCCTTGTCCTTTTTGTCTGTCTTGGACGGCCTGTGTGCTTTGTGCGGCCTCTCGTCCATCTGAGACCAAGTTCGGAAAAAGTTAAGACTGATCGGTTTGGAGTTGTTGGGCGACAGCCTCCGTTCACCGCCACCGATCGCCCGTCAAGGCTGCCATTTTCTCCATCAATCTCATTATACTTATTCTGCTTTCGACACGTGTGCGTAAAGAAATGTTGGAGCGAGGCCTTTGCCGCTGATAATGAGTGGTGATTCGGAATTTCTTCAACCCTTTGCATTCTATCTATCTCCTACTCGCGTCTATGGACCTGCCGTCCTGCTCAGGAGACTAATTGACTCCACCATCTTCTGACCATGAGGTTGTTCACTGCTGGCCTTACTGGAACTATATTCGCAAGTGGGCTCTGAATCGACCTGGTCACCTCAAATCCGAATCCGAATCTCAGTGGCCCATCCACATGGCATCATCCGGGAGCTCTCGCCCCTGTCGCGGCCGCTGCAATGGGGCGACATGAACGTGATTTCGACCACGGACACGCATATGTGGCGAGTCCTGCACTGAGGTACTCGGTGTGTCTACACTTGACGGCTCCTGGGGTACCAGCACGAGTCGTTCCCGGGGCTCAAGTACAGGTGCGTTGCCGATTGAGTATCGAGCGGGGCTTGACTGACTGGACCATAAGAATGTATGCCATCTGTCTGCTTTACTGGTACTGTGGATCCGACTGATGCCTGAGCAAGTCTACTTGGGTCTCTGTACCTGTCGAACGGCTTGATATTAACGATGGTTGTCGAAGAGGTGGGTGATACCTCCTTCCTGAATGAGCAGCAGGCTAATGATACACACTAGGCCATGCCGACTGCGCTCTCCCTGAACACCTCGTGTGCGGGCATCTCGTTCCTCCTTATCATCAGCTCGGGCTCGCAACACTTCAATATCTATAAGGGTCTTTTCACGAAGAATGGTCAGCCTGTCCCACCATTCTTCTTTGTCTCCAGTACTCACGAAAGCTTTGATCCGCTAAATCAGACCAGCTCATCGCCGGACGTGCCGTTCGGCGTTGCCATGAAGGTGCTCCCGGAGCTGAATCACACTGGTGCGGAGCAGCTGTGGCCGGGAGAGACACGCGCGAGGGAGAAGGGGAATCGGAGTTGCTGCAGATGAGGGTGCAGCAGCGTAAGCAGGAGTGGAGAACAAGTATTTAGAGTGAGTGGAGGATGTGCATTGCCAGTGCTATGAGTGCCCGAGACAGGCTGCGGAGGAGGAGGGGGAGAGAACACTGTGATAGGTCACTGCGGATGTATTTCTCTCGGCCTTCCGCTTCCAGCATGAAGCTTGAAGGCTCACCCTACCTCATCAACAGGCCTGCCCCGACATCGGCGATGACACCCTGCACACCCCGCACGAACCCCTCCCCACTTATTGCATCCCCGACTTCATCGCCTCCTGTGCGCCCGATGTCGACGTCGGCGGGGACCCCAACGCCACCGCACCCATCGACCTCATCTTCATCGACTTCTTCGGGGTGCAGCTCATCCGGACACTGAACACGATACAGATGGCATGCATGTACTCGCGGGCGGACGCGAGGGTGTATAACCCCGGGACGTTGAATTAGGTGTTGGGGTGTATGCGGAGGTGGTGTGGAATTCATCATGATTTATGGGGCGGGAGGTGTTCTTGATTTTTGTTGGGGAGCAATATGGAGTGACTGGGGTAGGGGCATAGAGCCATTTGGATTGTACTGCTTTTTATTTTAAAGCCAGTTCTGACTATGCAAATATACTGGCCTTGTCGGGATTCACAGATTTCTGAGGCACAGCCACCTCACGGTTGATCTTAACTTCCGCTGGGAGTGTCTCAAATTTGTGGGGCTTGGACTGAACACCTACATGGACTTGAGACTGGTTTTTCCAAGTGTTGCTTTCTTTGATGGGTTTCAGCTTGACAATCATGAATCTCACTTAGTGGCGGAGCTCTCAATGGTACGATGGCATGTTGCAGATGTGGTTTATCTTCCCTCCAACCTACATGCCACAGGCAGAAAAAATTCAAATTGATTACTGCACCAGTAAAGGACAAAATTCCAACCAAAAACACAACCTATAAATCACCTTCCTTTCCACTTCTTCTGCACCTCGTCAACCCAGATTAGAATTTATGAAGGTGACCCATTCAGTATCCACCCATTGTTGTCATAGTCTTGCCACAAAGTTGTGTTCTCCAGAGCATCCTCCCAGTCTTGAGCAAATTTCTCTTTGTCAAATGGGGAAGGTGGTTTGCTGAAGTCAACTAGGCCATTGGCCATTCGGTTCTGCCACCTTTTCTCATAAGGATCAGTCCACAAGCGGTGCATACATATATCTTCGCTCTTAGTGAGATAACTTTGCCAACGTTCAATGAGGTCCAATGGCGGATCTGGGTGTTCCTGGTGTTTGGTATCAGTACTGGGTTATGTTATCGGGCCAAGTAATTACCTTGAGCCATTGCACAACATCATGAAACTCAACTGAACAGAGACAATCTCTTCCAAAGTAATTAGATGAGGAGAATGACTCCCAGGGTGGAACAAATTCATAGAGGTCTTGCAGAAGTTCTGGGCTTGAGTGTGGAGAACATCTGATGAGTTCACCCCATCGACTCGGATACTTAAATATGTCATAACTGCAGTTGTGGCTCAGTGAGTGGTCCAACCAAATGCATGAGGTAACATTGTGAACTTACGCACGAAAGGGTATGTCACCAGCACCGAGTCGTTGAATCAGATGAAGAAAATGTCGGGCCAAGTCGCTGAGTGCTTTTCCAGTATCATAGAGTTCCAAAGAAAGCACAAATATTGCAGTTGCACCAGCAAAAACCTGTTTTGGAGTTCTTCCACCTATGATTGAGCACAATGCAGAATAAGCAGTGATCATCTGATCCCATGATACATCCAATAGAAGATGTGTGCAATATATGGAGCTTTTGGGTGAGGAAAGATAAATCCTGAACAACCAGCTAGCTCGGAAAATCCGGACAAATTCCGGAAACTGATGCACAAACTGTTGACAGTTGCCCAGGGACAGTGATGAGAAATTGCACATCCTCGCCTGCAGTACATGAACTGCATGAGAGGATAGTGAAGGGAGTTGAAATTTGAGTGAAGAAAGTTCTGTTGCCTCCATCAGATCCCAGGTCAAGGAGTCCCACAACAGCATGAATTGGAGGCCTTGCCAACAGTGGACTAAATCTTCAGGGACAGGCCGAATTTCCTGCATTGGGAATGATCAATGGCCATGAGGTATCATGAGATGCACTCATAAGTCAGACTCACTTTAAACCAAATTAGAATCTGTTCAAACTTGCTTGTCAATTCCGACGGACTGAAGCCAAAATTCCACCAGATAAAATCTAGACTTAAACCACGAATCAAAGGTATAAGATCCATTGAAGGTGGGATGGAGGCAATGCATTCCAAGAAATTATTCCCAATCAGGCCACTACATACAAGACAATGAGAGAACAAACACTTTAACAATAAATTCACACACCAGAAATTATCCTGCCAGTGGGCATCACTAGAAAGTGCCTTGAAGACTGCTCCTGCTACATTCATGCGGGTTTCCAGCTTGATATGAAAATTTGATGACCGTTGTGGATTCTTCACAAAATCCAAAAATGATGCATGATGCACAGAAATTTCTCTATTCTTCTCTATGTTGAGGACAGAGTGCAGACAACGAAGAATTAGCTGTGTATCTCCAGTCTGCAGTTCAAGAAGTTGGTCAATTTGGAGGGGATTCCATTTGAATCTCGAGATAATCATGCACTGCAAAATATCAAGAAGTTTGGAGTGAAATTGGATGGGAACCCCAGATAGAATCTGGATGTACAGCTGGTCAAGAGCTTCAAAAGGTGCCTCAAAATTGGTAGGGGTGAGACTTAAAACAGCCACCAGCCGCTCTGTGGGACGGAAATTTTTGTCGTCAATGAATCTAATGACAGTGGATGCATAGACAAAGTATCCGGAAGATTTTTTAACCAGACTTTCTACAACATCTGCTGGTGGCCACGGAGCCGGAATATCTGCCATTGTATGTTGATGTTCACGATGGATGCGAGCAAATTGGTCATTGAAGTACTTCTTGACATCCATAAAGGACTGGTGGACATTGATAGAATCAAGGATCTTGTCAAAGGATGGGTTGTCAAAGCTCTCGTAAATATGGGCCTCTGGTCTGCTGGCAATGAGAAATCGAAATTTTCTTGGATGTAGGCAGACAGTGATTCGTATCAGACGTAATATTTCCACCTGAGAATCATGAGTGTCACACTCATCCAGACCGTCAATGAGGAGAATCAGAGGTGAAGAATTCAGTAATGACTGGCATGGCTCAACAATCAGTTGGCGCAGCTGAACCTCCATCTGCCTTGCAACAACAGATGAATTATCCTCCACAATCTGGGAGATTAAGGATCTCAAATCCTGATTGTGCTCTGCCAACTGATAGGCAAGCGTGGCAAACAGAACTTTGGGATTCCCTCAAGTTGTGTGGCCTCGTTTGAAAAAGAAGGCTCCCCCGAGGCGGCCCGCATCCTGCAATTGCTGGCATAGTGTCTGCATGATTGTGGATTTTTCTGCTCCCGCAGGCCCATGCAGCCAGCAGATTGGCCGGCAGAGGTGAATGTCTGGCTCCTGTTCGTCGTCCTTGCTCTCATCCTCGTCATCCTCGCTCTCATCCTCGTCATCCTTGCTCTCATCCTCATCAGAGTTGCCTATATTCTCCTTGTCCTCATCATGACCTTCGGCACAGTTATCATGATCCTCGATTGCCCAGTTGTATAGACCATTCAACATTTTTGTACATGTTTGGGGATGACATCTAGGCTGTGGAAAGCTGTCAGCAGAGTCGTAGAGCGCCTCAAGCGCGACTGCATGGTGCAGGATATTGATTCCTGTTTCCCCCTTGGCGGTGGTTCACAGTGTCGGCAGTGATGAATGTTCCGCCATGCGTAGATCACGTCGGCTGGGGAAGGTATTGGGGCTCGAAAGTATGGTAGGACTCGCCTGTGCCCCAAATTGACTGGTGGTTTTGGAACAACTGAGTCGAGAAATCACCGAGGCCGGCTTGATCAATGGGGTGCTGATAGTTGACAGGATGTGACAAGTGTGGATCGAACGGAAGAAAGGTGGAAGGGGAAGTTCCTGCGGGATCCAATTGCAGCGGAAAGTGAGAAAAAGGATTTAGTGCAAACGTGGACTGCGTCAAGGAAGAGATGCGCGAGTCCAAGGAAGGGTGTTGATCAAAACCCGCCAGTGAATTATGTGGGCGATAAGAGAGATCTATTTCGTATGAGAACTATGAAAGCATAGTATTGAATAACCATTTGAAACACACCATAAGGCCTGTACCTCATTCCGATCTCGCACTGAAGGTTCCTCGTAGTACGAGACAATTCGCGGCTGGCTCCTTCCGACCCGCCAGGCTCAAGTAGAGGTCGCGGACGTGTGTCCGGCAGGTGATTTTGTATCACGAGGTGCATAGTTGTGGCTCGAAAGTTGGGGCCCTCCCCAATACCCCCACCGCCACCCTCTCTGCCTCCGTTTCCACCAGTGCCTCCGGTACCTCCTGGATGAAATGAATATTCATGTTGGCAGGCTCACCGACTTTCTACGCACCCGAGACTTGAGAGATGTTGATGTTACTGATTTCCTGGGATTTGCTAGCCTGGCCAGCCATGACCAGTGCGGATCTTGATGTTGTGTGCCAACCTTACATCAGTGACCAGCGAAGTCTACACGGGAGAGAGAACCAACCAATTAAAAGAGTGGATGATTCTTGCAGCTGAGACGATGGAACGGACGGACGACAACGTGAGAAAGGGATCGGTAGCGAGAGCGAGAGTTAGAGAGTCGAGAACGTGTTCAAGTTGTCAGCGTGTCGTCGTCTGAAATAGGACTCGTGGAGGTAACGCCGCGTAACTGAACGACACTAGCCTGCCCCGTGGTTACCCTACAAGGAGGAGGATGTGTACCTAAAGTGGACTATGCAATGGACTTGAAGGCAGAAGACGAAGGGGTGATCGCGACAGATACAGCTAGACACAGCCGGCCGTGGTCCGGATCCCGTTCGAAGTGCGCGAGAATAAATCAGTTCGTGGAAGACTGATGGCAAACTGACTTCCTCCCGCGTTAGTTGGTGTAGACTCGAACTGGTATTTCTGAGGAGAGAGCAGAATCGACTGCACAAGGCATGTTTCGACACGTGTGTTCTTAAAGAAATGTTGGAGCGAGGGGCATTGGGCCCCAGGCTTTGCCGCTCATAATGAGTGGTGATTCCTGCCTTTAGGGAAATCTGCATTTATCGCAGAAAAAGAACGCGGTGAGCCTACTCATTCTGTATTGCTCCGGTTCCGAAACAGTTCGGTGTAAAGGTCGTTCGCCGGTGGATTCCTGGATTCCGCCCGGAGCTCATCCATCACGCTGTTGTACTGCTTTGTCTGCTTGACCATGCTCCTGACCTCCGATGTAGGCCTCCTCATCACCTCGAGATCCTGAGCGAACAATTCAGCGGCTCACCCAAGAACGCAGCGCCGGGGGACGCGTATGGCCCCTGGTACCGACGCACAGTGTTGTAGTCGCGGCCGTAGAAGTATGTCTCCCCCCGCACTGGAACGCAAAGTCATCGAATTCCCCGCAGCCTTTGGTATCGTAAAATGCGAGGGGTATGATTGGAGCGTGGAGCCGAAATGGACCCTTCAAGAAATCCTCCACCCTAAGGCTCAGGTTGCGCTTCAGATCGTCCGGCAGCCACATGTCGATCAGTGCCGTCCCAAGCCGCCCAATTCCACGACCAGAAGCGTGGAAGGTTCGAAGTGTGGTGCCAGTTTTTGACTGCTTGATGCCGACGGTGCATTTGTTCCTTGGGGAGTTTGAGCAATGAGGATGAATGCCATTCATCCGCGGCGGTGAGCCTACTCATTCTGTATTGCTCCGGTTCCGGTGTAAAGGTCCTTCGCCGGTGGATTCCTGGATTCCGCCCGGAGCTCGTCCATCACGCTGTTGTACTGCTTTGTCCTGGCTGGGAGACTAATTGACTCGCTTACGCGACACTATCTTCTGACCATGAGGTTGTTGACTGCTGGCCTTACTGGAACTATATCCGCAAGTGGGCTCCGAATCGACCTCAAACCCAACTCCCAATCCCAGTGGCCCATCCACACGACATTGTCCGGGAGCTCTCCAAGGCTATCGCCCCTGTCGTGGCCGCTGCAATGGGGCGACATGAACGTGATTTCGACCACGGACACGCATGGGTGGCGAGTCCTGCGCTGAGGGACTCGGTGTGTCTGCACTTGACGAGGTGGGCAGGCTCCTGTGGTACCACCACGAGTCGTTCCCGGGCTCAAGTACAGGTGCGTTGCCAATTGAGTATCGAGTGGCGCTTGGCTGACTGGACCAAACTCAGTGACACCTGGGGTGACTAATTACCCGGTGTTCGTGAACCATATGCAGTTACAGTGCAACTCGATGTCGCTTGCGAACGGGAGATACATGGAAAGGCCTGGTATCAGAGTACAAATTTCAAAATCTACGACTGACTGACGCTATTAATCTAAAGGTTGGATGAGTATGCGCTGTGCTCCCTCAGCCTCGGCCCCTCTGTCTAAATCATCTTCATCGTACTAGGCGTCGACCGAGATGGCGGGAACAGCATCCAGCCTTGAACTTCAGCCGCCGGTACCTCGACGCTAATCTGGTCACATATTGAGTGTGTACCTCTGCTTCCTTCCCTCCCTCTGTTTCCCTGCTTCACTACACTGACTGCAGCTGACTGTATGCCGCATGTAGTATCGCACGACCGCATGGATCAGATGTTCGGCACTGTGCAGAGGAAAAATATCACCGAGGGCCTGCTGGAGCTCAAGGAGCGCCTTGGCGTTGAAGTACCAGTATGGATTGCCCCGCAGGGTTATACCATAATGCGGAATGTATCTCATCTGTCTGCTTTATTGGTACTGTGGATCCGACTGACACTGGAGCAAATCCACTCATGTCTCTGTACCCGTCGAACGGCTTGATATTAACAATGGTTGTCGAAGAGGTGGGTGATACCTTCTTCTTCCTGAATGAGCAGCAGGCTAATGATACACACTAGGCCGTGCCGACTGCGCTCTCCCTGAACACCTCGCGTGCGGGCATCCCGCTCCTCCTTATCATCAGCTCGGGCTCACAACGCTTTGATATCTATGAGGGTCTTTTCACGAAGAATGGTCAGCCCATCCCACCCTTCTTCTTTGTCTCCAGTACTCACGAAAGCTTTGATCCGCTAAATCAAACCAGCTCATCACATCGCCGTTCAGTACATCTACATTCGGGACGTGCCGTTCGGCGCTGCCATGAAGGTGCTCCCGGAGCTGCATCGCACTGGTGCGGAGCGGCTGTAGCCGGGGGAGACGCGTGCGAGGGAGAAGGGGAATCGGAGTCGCTGCAGATGAGGGTGCAGCGGCATAAGCGGGAGGTGGAGAACGAGTAGTTAGAGTGAGTGGAGGATATGCATTGCCAGTACTACGAGCGCCCGAGACAGGCTGTGGAGGAGGAGGGGGAGAGAACACTGTGATACGCCGCTGCGGATGTACGTTTCTCTCAGCCTTCCACTTCCAGCATGAAGGCTAGCCCTACCTCATCAACAGGCCTGCCCCGACGTCGGCGACAATACCCTGCACACCCCGCACGCACCTCTGCCCACCTATCGCATCCCCGACTTCATCGCCTCCTGCGCGCCCGATGTCGACGTCGGCGGGGACCCCAACGTCACCGCACCCATCGACCTCATCTTCGTTGACTTCTTCGGGGCACAGCTCATCCGGACACTAAACGCTATGCAGACGGCGTGCGTGTACTCGCGGGCAGACGTGAGGATATATAATCCCGGGGGGTTGAATGAGGTGTTGGGGGTGTATGCAGAGGTGGTGTGGAATTGATCATGATTCATGGGGCGGGAGGTGTTCTTGATTTTTGTTGGGAAGCAATATGGAGTGACCGGGGTATGGGCATAGAGCCATTTAGATTGTACTGCTTTTGATTTAAAGCTAATTCCGACTATGTGAATATACTGGCCTTGTCGGGATTCGCAGATTTCTAAGGCACAGCCACCTCGCGCTTGATATTAACTTCCGTTTGACTTGATTGCCTCAAATTAGTGGGCTTGAACTGAACACATGGACTTAAGACTAGTTTTTCCAAGTGTTGCTTTCTTTGATGGGTTTCAGCTTGACAATCATGATTCTCACCTACAGTAGTGGCGGAGCTCTCGACGGTACGACGGCGTCTTCGAGTTGCAGATGTGGTTTATCTTCCCTCCGACCTCCATGCCATAGGCAGACAAAATTCAAATTGATTACTGCACCAGTAAAGGACAAAATCCCAACCAAAAACACAACCTACAAATCACCTTCCTTTCCACTTCTTCTGTGCCTCGTCAACCCAGATTAGAATCTATAAAGGCGAGCCATTCAGTATCCACCCAATGTCGTCATAGCCTTGCTGCAAAGTCGCATTCTCCAGAGCATCCTCCCAGTCTTGAGCAAATGTCTCTTTGTCAAATGGGGAAGGGGGTTTGCTGAAGTCAACCTGGCCATTGGCCACTCGGTTCTGCCACCTTTCTTCATAAGGAGCATTCCGAAAATGGTGTGCACATATATCTTCACTCTTGGTAAGATAATTTTGCCAACGTTCAATGAGGTCCAATGGCGGATCTGGGTGTTCCTGGTGTTTGGTATCAGTACTGGGTTATGTTATCAGGCCAAATAATTACCTTGAGCCATTGCACAACATCGTGAAACTCAACTGAACAGAGACAATCATCTCCATACCGACCATATGAGGGGAATAACTCCCAGGGTGGAACAAATTCATAGAGGTCTTGCAGCAGTTCTGGGCTTGAGTGTGGAGAACATCTGATGAGTCCACCCCATCGACTCGGACGAAAGAATATGTCATAACTGCAGTTGTGGCTGAGTGAGTGGTCCAACCAAATGCATGAGGTAACATTGTGAACTTACCACACATGCAAGGGTATGTCACCAGCACCAACTCGTTGAATCAGATGAAGAAAATGTCGGGCCAAGTTGCTGAGGGCTTTTCCAGTATCATAGAGTTCCAAAGAAAGCACAAATATTACAGTTACACCAGCGAAAACCTGTTTTGGAGTTCTTCCACCTACAATTGAGCACAATGCGGAGTGAGCAGTGATTATCTGATCCCATGATATGTCCAATAGAAGATGTGTGTAATGTATGGAGCTTTTGGGTGAGGAAAGATAAATCCTGAACAACCAGCTAGCTTGGAAAATCCGGACAAATTCCGGAAACTGATGCACAAACTGTTGACAGTCGCCCAGGGACAGTGATGAGAAATTGCACATCCTCGCTTGCAGTACATGAACTGCATGAGAGGATAGTGAAGGGAGTTGAAATTTGAGCGAGGAAAGTCCTGTCGCCTGCATCAGATCCCAGGTCAAGGAGTCCCACAACAGCGTGAATTGGAGGCCTTGCCAACAGTGGACTAAATCTTCAGGGACAGGCCGAATTTCCTGCATTGGGAATGATCAATGGCCATGAGGTATCATGAGATGCACTCATAAGTCAGACTCACTTTAAACCGAATTAGAACCTGTTTAATCTGGTGGGCCGATTCCAATGGACTGAAGCCAAAATTCCACCAGATTAAATCTGGATTTAAACCACGAATCAAAGGTATAAGATCTATTGAAGGTGGGATAGAGGCAATGCACTGAGAGAAACTTCTTCCAATCTGCTGACTACATACAAGACAATGAGAGAACAAACACTTTAAGAATAAATTCACACACCAGAAATCATACTGCCAGTAGGCATCACCAGAAAATACCTTGAGGACTGCTCCTGCTGCATTCATGCGGGTTTCCGGCGTGATATGAAAAATTGATGACCGTTGTGGATTCTTCAAAAAATCCAAAAATGATGCATGATGCACGGTAATGCCACTATTCTTCTTTATGTTGAGGACAGAGTGCAGACAACGAAGAATTAGCCGTGTATCTCCAGTCTGCAGTTCAAGAAGTTGGTCAATCTGGAGGGGGTTCCATTCAAATTTTGAGATAATCATGCACTGCAAAATATCAAGGAGTTTGGAGCGAAATTGGATGGGAACCCCAGATAGAATCTGGATGTACAGCTGGTCAAGAGCTTCAAAAGGTGCCTCAAAATTGTTAGGGGTGAGACTTGAAACAGCCACCAGCCGCTCTGTGGGACGGAAATTTTTGTCGTCAATGAATCTAATGACGGTGGACGCATAGACAAAGTATCCAGAGGATTTTTCAACCAGACTTTCTACAACATCTGCTGGTGGCCATGGAGCCGGAATATCCGCCATTGTATGTTGATGTTCACAATGGATGCGAGCAAATTGGTCGTTGAAGTACTTCTTGACATCTATAAAGGACTGGTGGACATTGATAGAATCAAGGATCTTGTCAAAGGATGGGTTGCCAAAGGTCTCGCGGATATGGGCCTCTGGTCTGCTGGCAATGAGAAATCGAAATTTGCTTGGATGTAGGCAGACAGTGATTCGTATCAGACATAATATTTCCACCTGAGAATCATGAGTGTCACACTCATCCAGACCGTCAATGAGGAGAACCAGAGGCGAAGAATTCGGGAGTGACTGGCATGGCTCAACAATCAGTTGGCGCAGCTGAACCTCCATCTGCCTTGCGACAACAGATGAATTATCCTCCACAATCTGGGAGATTAAGGGTCTCAAATCCCGATTGTGCTCTGCCAACTGATAGGCAAGCGTGGCAAACAGAACTTTGGGATTCCCTCGAGTTGCATGGCCTCGTTTGAAAAAGAAGGCTCCCCCAAGGCGGCCCACATCCTGCAATTGCTGGCATAGTGTCTGCATGATCGCAGACTTTCCTGCCCCCGCAGGCCCATGCAGCCAGCAGATTGGTCGCCAGAGGTGAATGTCTGGCTCCTGCTCGTCATCCTCACTCTCATCCTCGTCATCCTCGCTCTCATCCTCATCGTCCTCACTCTCATTCTTGTTGTCCTCGCTCTCATCCTCGTTGTACTCGCTCCCATCCTCATCAAGGTCATCATCATCTTCGTCAGAGTTGCCTATATTCTCCTTGTCCTCATCATGACCTCCAGCATAGTTATCATGATCCTTGATTGCCCAGTTGTATAGACCGTTCAACATTTTTGTACGTGTTTGGGGATGACATCTAGGCTGTGGAAAGCTGTCGGCAGAGTCGTAGAGCGCCTCGAGCGCAACCGCACGGTGCAGGATATTGATTCCTGTTTCCCCTTGGCGGTGGTTCACAGTGTCCGCAGTGATGAATGTTCCGCCATGCATAGATTGTGTCGGCTGGGGAAGGTATTGATGCTCAAAAGTATGGTAGGGCTCGCCTGTGCCCCAACTTGACTGGTGGTTTTGGAACAACTGAGTCGAGAAATCACCGAAGCTGGCTTGATCAATGGGGTGCTGATAGTTGACGGGATGCGAAAAGTGTGGATCAAACGGAAGAAAGGTGGAAGGGGAAGTTCCTGCGGGATCCAATTGCGGCGGAAAGTGAGAAAAAGGATTTAGTGCAAACGTGGACTGCGTCAAGGAAGAGACGCGCGAGTTCGAGGAAGGGTGTTGTTGATCGAAACCTGCCAGTGAATTATGTGGGCGATAAGAGAGATCTATTTTGTATGAGAACTATGAAACCATATTGAATAACCATTTGAAACGTACCGTAAGGCCTGTACCTCGTTCCGATCTCGTACTGAAGGTTCCTCGTAGCATGAGACAATTCACGGCTGGCTCCTTCCGACCCGCTAGGTTCAAGTAGAGGTCGCGGACGTGTGTCCGGCAGGTGATTTTGGTGGTTTTGGAACAACTGAGTTGAGAAATCACCGAGGCTGGCTTGATCAATGGGGTGCTGATAGTTGACGGGATGCGAAAAGTGTGGATCAAACGGAAGAAAGGCGGAAGGGGAAGTTCCTGCGGGATCCAATTGCGGCGGAAAGTGAGACAAAGGATTTAATGCAAACGTGGACTGCGTCAAGGAAGAGACACGCGAGTCCGAGGAAGGGTGTTGTTGATCGAAACCTGCCAGTGAATTATGTGGGCGATAAGAGAGATCTATTTCGTATGAGAACTATGAAACCATATTGAATAACCATTTGAAACGCACCGTAAGGCCTGTACCTCGTTCCGATCTCGTACTGAAGGTTCCTCGTAGCACGAGACAATTCACGGCTGGCTCCTTCCGACCCACCAGGTTCAAGTAGAGATCGCGGACGTGTGTCCGGCAGGTGATTTTGTATCACGAGGTGCATATTTGTGGCTCGAAAGTTGGGGCCCTCCCCAACACCCCCACCGCCACCCTCTCTGCCTCCGTTTCCACCAGCGCCTCCGGTACCTCCTGGATGAAATGAATATTCATGTTGGCAGGCCCACCGACTTTCTACGCACCAGAGACTCGAGAGATGTAGATGTTACTGATTTCCTGGGATTTGCTAACCTGGCCAGCCATGACCAGTGCGGATCTTGATGTTGTGCCCCAACCTTACATCAGTGACCGGCGAAGTCTACACGGGAGAGAGAACCGACCAATTGAAAGAATGGGTGATTCTTGCAGCTGAGATAATGGAACGGACGGACGACGACGCGAGAAAGGGATCGGTAGCGACGGCGAGAGTTAGAGAGTCGACAACGTGTTGTCAGCGTGTCGTCGTCTGAAATAGAACTCGTGGAGGTAACGCGGCGTAACCGAACGACACTAGCCTGCCCCGTGGTTACCCTACAAGGAGGAGGATGTGTACCTGCAGTGGACTATGCAATGGACTTGAAGGCAGAAGACGAAGGGGTGACCACGACAGACACAGGATCACGACAGACACAGCTAGACACAGCCGGATCCCGTTCGAAGCGCGCGAGAATAAATCAGTTCGTGGAAGACTGATGGCAAACTGACTCCCTCCCGAAAAAAACCGCGTTAGTTGGTGTAGACTCGAACTGGTATTTCTGAAGAGAGATAACTGACTAGTACAAGGCAATGGGAACGTGCGATCTTTTTTAACTCGAAGGTACAATCATTCACTGTTGCGGTAAAGAAATCGACCACTGCTAGCCACGTTGACTGCCGATCCCGTTCGCGACAGGGCCATCCCACAGCAGGCGACATATCCATTCCTTTCTGGCTAAAAAAATAAACGGTCGGCGAGAGGAACGTCGGTATGAGAAGGGACTACATGCCACTGTAATTGAGATCCGAGATCCCAGTTAGCTTCCGCCGTTCACGTTGCTCTTCAACAGCAGAAAATTTGTGAAATACTCAGCCATGTTCGGCGGGACTGTAACCGCGGGGGCTGCAAGGTCTCCAAGAATTCGACGCAAAGTGAGCGTTGAGTTAGCCTCAGCGGAAGGTGAGTACGGCCAGAAAGAATCAGAGGGTCAAGGCCTGGGGGACGCTGTCTTGAGAATGAGTCCAACGAAAGTCGAGTGCAAAGCATAAGATTCAGTGCAAGGCTGGGGGTCGCTCAGAACGCTTGTAAAGCGAGTGCGTGTCGAAGAATTCGTAGTACTTACCGATCTCAGAGCCAGCGACCATACAAGGCACAGATGTAGCATTTTGGCCGATGCTGTTCGCGTTCACAGCTCAGTCTAGATTCAAACACCCAGTTTCTGTCACCGAAACCTTGCGATCCTGCATCCACTCTTGAACGGTTAAAAAACGGACAGGGAGGCGGTGGACATTTTAGACCGCACGAAGATGTGACCATGAGCTTGAAGACGACTAGAGACCTAAACGTCCGCCGGTCAACGACTGTCCGGGATTCAACTCGGATTAGTCCACTCGTTTCGTACTGTCAAAGGCAAGTCTGCGGATCCCGAATTGGTTATCAAGATAGTACAAAAATCTAGAAGAGAAAAGCAAGACATTTATTCCCACCGAATTCCCCGCTGGTCTGGAATATTCTTCAAGCTGGAAAAGATGAAGAGCCAACGTCAGCACTCGCGCTTGCAACCAAAGAATTGAAACATCTCACTCGACTTCAATGCAATCTCCTACCCGCCGCACCCAGACGTACAACAACTGTCCCTGCACACCCCTCACAACCTCGAGCTCCGCAAACTGGCGATACCCTGCATTATGGAATGGAATCTCCACCCCATGCACCCTGGCCTTCCCCGGCTCCTGCGGCCCAATCCTGACGATAACGCTCCGGCGCCGGTCGTAGAGGAACGCCGTCCCTCCACCCTGGTCGTAGTACACTACCTTCCCCTGATGCGGGTCCCACTGACCTTGCCCGCGTTGGCAAGGATAGCGCGACACATGAAGCGCTCGCCGCCTTGTCAAGTTGTTGGTTCCGCGGGGGCTCACCGACGAGCGGGCCGCCCATTTTCACGGCCTCCTGCTCGGAGGCGAAGCCAAAATCGGCGACCCAGTGGATGTATGCGCGTGCGGGGACGTAGAGGGTGTCTTTGGGCAGGGCGGACGGGTCGGAGGCAATTTTCTTGGAGATTTTGCAGACGAGTTTGTGCGTGGGCCACTGTGCTTTGGCGCAGTCTGTGTGGCAGTACGACTGGGAAGGTTAAAAGTAATTTCCAAGAACGAGAGTACGCACGACTGCCCGACATCTCCAACGAAAAACATTGACAGTTGACTTTTAAGTTTTAATGTTCAACACTTACGGTTTGGAGTTGTTACGATGTTACGATTGTGAACACCGCCTATGTCAAATACATGACTGAGGTTCGACAAAAGCCGACCGCGGCGGGCCATAAAATAATGAAATCATCGCGTTGTTACAGTCCAGGGGCGACAGCCTCCGTTCACCGCCGCTGATCGCGCGCTAAGGCTGCCATTTTCTCCATCAATCTCATTATACTTACATATCGCGCTCTGCTACAGGCAGAGTCGACTGCACAAGGAATGTTTCGACACGTGTGTTCGTAGAGAAATGTTGGAGCGAGGGGAACTGGGTCCCAGGCTTTGCCGCTGATCATAAGTGGCGATTCCTGCCTTCGCGGAAAAAGAACACGGTGAGCATACTCATTCTGTATTGCTCCGGTTCCGAAACATCTCGATGTAAAGGTCGTTCGCCGGTGGATTCCTGGATTCCGCCCGGAACTCGTCCATTACGGTGTTGTACTGCTTTGTCTGCTTGACCATGCTCCTGACTCCCGATGTAAGCCTCTTCATCACCTCGAGATCCTGAGCGAACAATTCGGCGTGACGCGCGCTTTGCGGCGACGCAACGTGAAACGAGCGTATTTATTTGCCCATCCAAGAACGCAGCGGGGGACGCGTATGGCCCCCGGTACCAACGCACAGTGTTGTAGTCGCGGCCGTAGAAGTAGTGTCTCCACCCGCACCGGAACGCAAAGTCATCGAATTCCCCGCCGCCGTTGGTATCGTAAAATGCGAGGGGCATGATTGGAGCGTGGAGCCGAAATGGACCGTTCAAGAAATCCTCCACCCTAAGGCTCAGGTTGCACTTCAGGTCGTCCGGCAGCCACATTTCAGAGCCGTCCCAAGCCGCCCAATTGCACGACCAGAAGCGTGGGAGGTTCGGGGTGTGGTGCCAGTTTTTGACTGCTTGATGCCGACGGTGCATTCGTTCCTTGGGGAGTTTGAGCAATGAGGATGAATGAAAGCAGGGGAAAATACGGGAGCTGATAAGCTGTTACTGGGATTATCCAGAAAGATCATAGAATCCCAATGGTCGCTTGGTGGGCAGGGGTCCTTGACCGCTGTTCGCGCTGGTCGTTTTTTGTGCAAAATAACACGGGAGCTTAGCATGTGTTTGGCGAGGAGTGGTAGGGGGGCGGTTGCAGAATTGCAGTAGACTGGCCGGGCGAAAGGGAAAGCGCAGCATCTCGGTTTTCTGTTGAGCTCGATAATGGCGAGCTAGCGGAGTTTGATTCACCAATAATCACATGCGATCGAGATAGTTTGCCGATTTCTTGACAACACTTCGATTTGTCAAGTGGGCGGCATTCACTTGGGCGGCGCATACACGCCTAAAGCGGTTAGCAAACGCCGTCAAAAAGAACTCGAAAATTACAAACACAATATTACATGTACAACACGGTTAGATATATTTTAGTTAAACTACAGCTGTCATCTCACGCCCCGAAGTTGCTGTACCAGTTTGCGTTTGCATCCCCACTTCGATTGTCCATATACGCGTCCCAGTTGTTGATGTTCCTGCAAGTAATCTATTCAGCCGAGTGCAGCCATGACGAGGACAAAGTACGAACGCGACGTCCGTGGGGGCGGCCATCCACATCGACATGAGCTCGTCATCGAAAATGCTATTATTCGCATCTTGTATGGAGGCATCAGCAAGCATTTGTTCCACAGAGATTCCGGGTTCGAGCTGAGACGATTGATCAAAGGAAGGTGCAGTGTTCCAGGGTTGTTCGAAGGATTGGCGAAGTTGGGTGAAAAAATCTTCGGGGACATTACAGGGAGGAATCTCCGTAGACGGGAGGCAGACAGGTTCTGGTGTGGTCGCGGCCGCGGATGCCGCAGGTTCGACAGAATTATTTTCGCTATTTTCGCTATTCGGTGGATGTGAGAGCGGCAAAGAACCGTCGAGAGACCACAGCTCTTGAAGTAGCTCCCAAAGTCGGCCAATTGGTTGCAGCCTTTATGTGGCTTAGTATCGAGTGGGATGACCGCCAGAAAGTACTTGCCTGGATTCACTGAATTTGAGGATCTCCATAGCCGTCGCCACTAGACGTAGATCCTCGTTTTTCCCCAGCGGAAGACCGGCACGCTTCGTCGCCAACAGATTTAACACCAGGATGATGCCCGAGACGAACACGGGGTTCTGTTCGAAGCAAAAAGATGTGTAGGCGACTGCCGGAATAGACTAATGGACATACGATGATATTAGGTAGAGGTATCCGTTGTCGTTTGCGGAGCCAGGCATCTGCTGTGTGAAGGACTGCGCGCGCTGCTCCAGCACAGATGGAGAGTGATATTGCATTCGTCGCGTTCTGGATGTATTGGCGGTGGATCTGAAAGAACAACCGTCAGCGAGGTCGACAAATCAGCAAGGACAGTCCTAACCGCTATCCGAACGTAGTTGTACGCTATAAACAGTATCGCAGACTGGTCGAAGAACGTGCCCTGCGGTGGATGCTCAGGATTCCATCGAACTGCGCACAAAGTTCAAGCCAGAGAACTGCTGACAAAACACTCCGACGTACGATGCGCTGGAATGGAATCCGTGAAGTGGTTCACAGCAGAGTCCAGCTCGGCAACAGTGCGCGGTTCCCAATCGGGCCCGTCCCATCCCATTAGCAGCTTCGATTTCTTTGAGCCATAGAGTCGGCGCATCACATCTCCCATAATCTGTTTTCTACGTTTAGAAGGCTTATGTTATTGCAGACTGTATAATTTGATCACCTCATAAAGCCGCAAATTGCAGATGAAATATGAGAGCTTTGAAGGCTTGCCGGGCGGTTGCGTGAATCCTTGATCCCAGTACTCATCACCGACCTCCAGTCTTGAAGGAGGGGTTGTTCAACAGTTCTAATAGTTGAGATGGAAAGGCTTACGGGAGCTCAGCGTCGTACCTATGGCAAGCGGTCAGCGGAAGAAGATACAGGGTATAAAAACTCATACTCCTCGGAATGAAGGGCCATTGGACGCCCGAGAAAAGCAGCCATATATCGGTCCAACGCAACAAACGACCTGTGCAAGAAAGGCGGCTCAGGCGATGAAAGCTGACTGCGAGCACGGCAACCTACCAGAAAGCTCGTCTCCATAGCTCGTCTTCCTGACTCCATTCGCGGCCCTCAGGCGGCTTTCGCCGATGCTCTCCTCGTTGTTGCAGGAAACGGATGCCAAGTCCCTATGTGGCATTATATCCAATCTCTTTCGCGTCTTTTAACGGACATACGAGGTACAGCCACGAGACTTGCGGTTCAGATAGTGAAAGGGAATAAAGAGTCAGAACCTGGAGATGAGGAGTGAGCGTCATGGATAGATCGAAACTGCGAGCGTACGCAGTACATTTGAACCTCGTGTATTGTAGGTTCAAATAATTTTCGAAGGATCCGGATTTGATTCGCAAACTTCCAGCCCGCCGAAAAACCCGTGTCGCCGTCGACAAAAACGCGGGGGTCATTCGAGTACTGGAATAACGTTCGAGAAAGAATGACAGATAAAGTGACGCAGACACACCCGCGAGGCCACAGCCAATACCGCCAGTAACGTCCCCCCAAACTCCGCGTTCGTCAAATGCAGGCCTTCTGCCACAGACCGCTCAAATGAAGGACGGTGTAGAACCGGGAGAGTTGGATTTATATTGGCCCAGAAGATGTGGAGAAGAGAGTCTATCAGGTCGCCGTCGGGAAAGACATAATTCGGGCGTATAGCGTATTCCTCTTTCTCCCACTAAAGTGTACCTGGTAAATATCCCGAAAGGTCTGCAAGAGCTGCAGCAACTCACCGGCAATACATCCCAGAACAAGGGGCGCCGTACATTGTTTAATATAGGCCGTCCCAAGGACCTGCGTTTGGCCTGTAAGCGCAGAATTTTAGTAAACAAGTGAATTTCCCGGTTAATTGCCTACCGCGATGGCGCTGTTGGCGAGCGCAAAAGAACTGGCAGCACCGAAGTACCTGCTCCTCCTGGCTTCCGAGCCTGAAGAGGACTGGAACCGATCGGCGGTAAAGTCTTGTCCGTCAACTGGTTCGCTCCCGTCCGCGCCCGAGGTGTGACTGGTATCGCTCTCCGGGGTGCCATGGTTGAATACCGAGCTGCCAGATGCACCATCCCCGTGGTTGAATATCGAGCTGTTAGATGCGCCATCCCCTTGTGCTTGGGATTGCAGCGGTTGCGCACAGAGGGAGCAAACCGACAACTTGCGTAACTTGGCCTTCAACGCCGCGTTTTCCTTCTTCAGTTCTTCAACTAATCTTCCCAATACAACTCTAAGACCCGTCATCCGAATCGAAGAAGCCACTTACAGGTTCTTCGGACCGCGCTTCCTGTATGGGTTCAAGTACGTGCAGGGGGCGCCAAATGCTGAGCAACTCGAAGTCGGGCATATTGGGACCGTCGCCTGTCGGACCAAGATTAAATAATAGAGTTCCTCGGACTCGAATGTTGTTGGGCGACAGCCTCCGTTCACAGCCGCTGATCGCCCGTCAAGGCTGCCATCTTCTCACCCGATGCAATCTCATTATACATACTTATCGCGCTCTGCTACAGGCAGAATCAACTACACAAGGGATGTTTCGACACGTGTGTTCGTAAAGAAATTTTGGAGCGAGGGCTTTGCCGCTGATAATGAGTGGCGATTCGGAATCTCTTCAGCCCTTCAAGTTTGCGTTCTATCTATCTCCTACTCGCGTCTATGAACCTGCCGTCCTGCCCGGGAGAGTAATTGACTCGCTTACGCGACATCTTCTGACCATGAGGTTGTTCACTGCTGGGCTTACTGGAACTATATCCAAACTATATCCGCAAGTGGGCTCCGAATCGACCTCAAACCCAACTCCGAATCAGTGGCCCATCCACACGGCATCGTCCGGGAACGCTCGAAGGCTATCGCCCCTGTCGCGGCCGCTGCAATGGGGCGACATGAACGTGAGTTCGACCACGGACACGCATGGGTGGCGAGTCCTGCGCTGAGGGACTCGGTGTGTCTGCACTTGATGAGGCGGGCAGGCTCCTGGGGTACCAGCACGAGTCGTTCCCGGGGCTCAAGTATAGGTGCGTTGCCAATTGAGTATCGAGCGGGGCTTGACTGACTGGACCATGAGAATGTATGCCATCTGTCTGCTTTACCGGTACTGTGGATCCGACTGACGCCAGAGCAAATCTACTTGGGTCTCTGCACCCGTTGAACGGCTTGATATTGACGATGTTTGTCGACGAGGTGGGTGATACCTCCTTCCTGAATGAGCAGCAGGCTAATAATACACACTAGGCCGTGCCGACTGCGCTCTCCCTGACCACCTCGCGTGCGGGCATCCCGTTCCTCCTTATCATTGGCTCGGGCTCGCAACGCTTCGATATCTATAAGGGTCTTTTCACGAAGAATGGTCAGCCCGTCCCACCATTCTTTGTCTCCAGTACTCACGAAAGCTTTGATCCGCTAAATCAGACAAGCTCATCGCCGGACGTGCCGTTCGGCGTTGCCATGAAGGTGCTCCCGGAGCTGAATCGCACTGGTGCGGAGCGGCTGTGGCCGGGGGAGACGCGCGCGAGGGAGAAGGGGAATCGGAGTCGCTGCAGACGAGGGTGCAGCGGCGTAAGCGGGAGGTGGAGAACGAGTATTTAGGGTGAGTGGAGGATATGCATTGTCAGTGCTACGAGCGCCCGAGACAGGCCGCGGAGGAGGAGGGGGAGAGAACGCTGCGATACGTCACTGCGGATGTACGTTTCTCTCGGCCTTCCGCTTCCAGCACGAAGGCTCACCCTACCTCATCAACAGGCCTGCCCCGACATCGGCGACGACACCCCGCACACCCCCCACGCGCCCCTCCCCACCTATCGCATCCCCGACTTCGTCGCCTCCCGCGCGCCCGATGTCGACGTCGGCGGGGACCCCAACGCCATCGCACCCATCAACCTCATCTTCGTCGACTTCTTCGGGGCGCAGCTCATCCGGGCACTGAACGCGATGCAGACGGCGTGCATGTACTCGCGGGCGGACGCGAGGGTGTATAACCCCGGGACGTTGAATGAGGTGTTGTGGTGTATGCGGAGGTGGTATGGAATTGATCATGATTCATGGGATGGGAGGTGTTCTTGATTTCTGTTGGGGAACAATATGGAGTGACTGGGGTAGGGGCATAGAGCCATTTAGATTGTACTGCTTTTGATTTAAAGCCAGTTCTGACTATGCGAATATACTGGCCTTGTCGGGATTCGCAGATTTCTGACACCTCGTGCTTGATCTTAACTTCCGCTGGACCTAATTGCCTCAAATTCGCGGGGCTTGGACGGAACACATGGACTTACTAGTTTTTCCAAATGTTGCTTTCTTTGATGGATTTCAGCTTGACAGTCATGAATCTCACTTAGTGGCGGAGGTCTCGATGGTACGACGGCGTCTTCGAGTTGCAGATGTGGTTTATCTTTCCTCCAACCTCCATGCCATAGGCAGACAAAATTCAAATTGATTACTGCACCAGTAAAGGACAAAATCCCGACCAAAAACACAACCTACAAATCACCTTCCTTTCCACTTCTTCTGCACCTCGTCAACCTAGATTAGAATCTATAAAGGCGACCCATTCAGTATCCACCCAATGTTGTTATAGTCTTGCGACAAATCTGTGTTCTCCAGAACATCCTCCCAGTCTTGAACAAATTTCTCTTCGTCAAATGGTGAAGGGGGTTTGTTGAAGTCAAGGCCATTGGCCACTCGGTTCCGCCACCTTTTCTCATAAGGATAATCCCACTGGTGCTTACATATATCTTTACTCTTGGTAAGATAACTTTGCCAACGTTCAATGAGGTCCAATGGTGGATCTGGGTGTTCCTGGTGTTTGGTATCAGTACTGGGTTATGTTATCAGACCAAATAATTACCTTGAGCCATTGCACAACATCATGAAACTCAACTGAACAAAGACAATCGTCTCCATGCTGATCAGATGAGGAGAATGACTCCCATGGTGGAACAAATTCATAGAGGTCTTGCAGAAGTTCTGGGCTTGAGTGTGGAGAACATCTGATGAGTTCACCCCATCGACTTGGACGAAAGAATATGTCATCACTGCAGTCGTGGCTGAGTGAGTGGTCCAACCAAATGCATGAGGTAACATTGTGAACTTACCACACATGCAAGGGTATGTCACCAGCACCAACTCGTTGAATCAGATGAAGAAAATGTTGGGCCAAGTTGCTGAGTGCTTTTCCAGTATTGTAGAGTTCCGAAGAAAGCACAAATATTGCAGTTGCACCAGCGAAAACCTGTTTTGGAGTTCTTCCACCTATGATTGAGCACAATGCAGAATGAGCAGCAATTATCTGATCCCATGATACGTCCAATAGAAGACGTGTATAATGTATGGACTTGCTGTATGAGGAAAGATAAATCCTGAACAACCAGCTAGCTTGGAAAATCCGGACAAAATCCGGAAACTGATGCACAAACTGTTGACAGTCGCCCAGGGACAGTGATGAGAAATTGCACATCCTCACCTGCAGTACATGAGCTGCATGAGAGGATAGTGAAGGGAGTTGAGATTTGAGCGAAGAAAGTCTTGTTATGTCCATCAGATCCCGGGTCAAGGAGTCCCACAACAGCGTGAATTGGAGGCCTTGCCAATAGTGGACTAAATCTTCAGGGACAGGCCGAATTTCCTGCATTGGGAATGATCAATGGCCATGAGGTATCATGAGATGCACTCATGAGTCAGACTCACTTTAAACCAAATTAGAACCTGTTTAATCTTGTACGATGGACTGAAGCCAAAACTCCAGTAGATGAAATCTAGATTTAAACCACGAATCAAAGGTATAAGATCTGTTGAAGGTGGGATGAAGGCAATGCATTCAAAAAAATTGTTTCCAATCAGGTTACTACATACAAGACAATGAGAGAACAAACACTTTAAGAATAAATTCACACACCGGAAATCATCCTGGTAGGAGGCATCACCAGAAAGTGCCTTGAGGACTGCTCCTGCTACATTCATGCGGGTTTCCAGCTTGATATGAAAATTTGATGACCGTTGCGGATTCTCCAAAAAATCCAAAAATGATGCATGATGCATGGAAATGGCACTATTCTTCTTTATGTTGAGGACAGAGTGCAGACAACGAAGAATTAGCTGTGTATCTCCGGTCTGCAGTTCAAGAAGTCGGTCAATCAGGAAGGGATTCCATTTGAATCTTGAAATAATCATGCACTGCAAAATATCAAGAAGTTTGGAGCGAAATTGGATGGGAACCCCAGATAGAATCTGGATGTACAGCTGGTCAAGAGCTTCAAAAGGTGCCTCAAAATCGGTAGGGGTGAGACTTGAAACAGCCACCAGCCGCTCTGTGGGACGGAAATTTTTTGTCGTCAATGAATCTAATGACAGTGGATGCATAGACAAAGTATCCAGAAGATTTTTCAACTAGACTTTCTACAACATCTGCTGGTGGCCACGGAGCCGGAATATCCGCCATTGTATGTTGATGTTCATAATGGATGCGAGCAAATTGGTCATTGAAGTACTTCTTGACATCCATAAAGGACTGGTGGACATTGATAGAATTGAGGATCTTGTCAAAGGATGGGTTGTCAAAAGTCTCGCGGATATGGGCCTCTGGTCTGCTGGCAATGAGAAATCGAAATTTGCTTGGATGTAGGCAGACAGTGATTCGTATCAGACGTAATATTTCCACCTGAGAATCATGAGTTTCACACTCATCCAGACCGTCAATGAGGAGAATCAGAGGCGAAGAATTCTGGAGTGACTGGCATGGCTCGACAATCAGTTGGTGCAGCTGAACCTCCATCTGCCTTGCAACAACCGATGAATTATCCTCCACAGTCTGGGAGATTAAGGGTCTCAAATCCCAATTGTGCTCTGCCAACTGATAGGCAAGCGTGGCAAACAGAACTTTGGGATTCCCTCGAGTTGCATGGCCTCGTTTGAAAAAGAAGGCTCCCCCAAGGCGGCCTGCATCCTGCAATCGCTGGCATAGTGTCTGCATGATCGCGGACTTTCCTGCCCCTGCAGGCCCATGCAGCCAGCAGATTGACTGGCAGAGGTAAATGTCTGGCTCCTGCTCATTGACCTCGCTCTCATCCTCGTCAAGGTCATCATCCTCTTTGTCAGAGTTGCCTATATTCTCCTCGTCCTCATCATGACCTTTGGCACAGTTATTATGATCCTTGATCACCCAGTTGTATAGACTGTTCAACATTTCTGTACGTGTTTGGGGATGACATCTAGGCTGTGGAAAGCTGTCAGCAGAGTCGTAGAGTGCCTCGAGCGCGACCGCACGGTGCAGGATATTGATTCCTGTTTCCCCTTGGCGGTGGTTCACAGTGTCGGCAGTGATGAATGTTCCGCCATGCGTAGATTGTGTCGGCTGGGGAAGGTATTGATGCTCGAAAGTATGGTAGGACTCGCCTGTGCCCCAAATTGGCTGGTGGTTTTGGAACAACTGAGTTGAGAAATCACCGAGGCTGGCTTGATCAATGGGGTGCTGATAGTTGATGGGATGCGAAAAGTGTGGATCAAACGGAAGAAAGGTGGAAGGGGAAGTTCCTGCGGGATCCAATTGCGGCGGAAAGTGAGACAAAGGATTTAGTGCAAACGTGGACTGCGTCAAGGAAGAGACGCGCGAGTCCGGGGAAGGGTGTTGTTGATCGAAACCCGCCAGTGAATTATGTGGGCGATAAAAGAGATCTATTTTGTATGAGAACTATGAAAGCATATTGAATAACCATTAGAAACACACCGTAAGGCCTGTACCTCGTTCCGATCTCGTACTGAAGGTTCCTCGTAGCACGAGACAATTCGCGGCTGGTTCCTTCCGATCCGCCAGGTTCAAGTAGAGGTCGCGGACGTGTGTCCGGCAGGTGATTTTGTATCACAAGGTGCATAGTTGCGGCTCGAAAGTTGGGGCCCTCCCCAACACCCCCACCGCCACCCTCTCTGCCTCCATTTCCACCAGCGCCTCCGGTACCTCCTGGATGAAATGAATATTCATGCTGGCAGGCTCACCAACTTTCTACGCACCAGAGACTCGAGAGATGTAGATGTTACTGATTTCCTGGGATTCACTAGCCTGGCCAGCCATGACCAGTGCGGATCTTGATGTTGTGCGCCAACCTTACATCAGTGACCGACAAAGTCTACACGGGAGAGAGAACCGACCAATTGAAAGAATGGGTGATTCTTGCAGCTGAGACGATGGAACGGACGGACGACGACGCGAGAAAGGGATCGGTAGCGACGGCGAGAGTTAGAGTGTCGAGAACGTGTTGTCAGCGTGTCGTCGTCTGAAATAGAACTCGTGGAGGGTAACGCGGCGTAACCGAACGACACTAGTCTGCCCCGTGGTTACCCTACAAGGAGGAGGATGTGTACCTGCAGTGGACTATGCAATGGACTTGAAGGCAGAAGACGAAGGGGTGATCACGACAGACACAGCTCGACACAGCCGGATCCCGTTCGAAGCGCGCGAGAATAAATCAGTTCGTGGAAGACTGATGGTAAACTAACTTCCTCCCGAAAAAAAACCGCGTTAGTTGGTGTAGACTCAAACTGGTATTTCTGAGAGATAACAAGGCAATGGGAACGTGCGATCTTTAACTCGAAGTTACAATCATTGACACTGTTGCGGTAAAGAAACCGACGACTGCTAGCCCCGTTGACTGCCGACCCCGTTCACGACAGGGCCATCCCACAGCAGGCGACATATCCATTCCTTTCTGGCTCAAAAAATTAACGGTCGGCGAGAGGAACGTCGGTATGAGAAGGGACTACATGCCGCTGTAATTGAGATCCGAGATGTTAGCTTCCGCCGTTCACGTTGCTCTTCAACAGCAGAAAATTTGTGAAATACTCAGCCATGTTCGGCGGGACTGTAACCGCGGGGGCTGCAAGGTCTCCAAGAATTTGACGCAGAGTGAGCGTTGAGTTAGCCTCGGCGGAAGGTGAGTACGGCCAGAAAGAATCAGAGGGTCAAGGGCTGGGGGACGCTGTCTTGAGAATGAGTCCAACGAAAGACGAGTGCAAAGCATAAGATTCAGTGCAAGGCTGGGGGTCACTCAGAACGCTTGTAAAGCGAGTGCGTGTCGGAGAATTCGTAGTACTTACCGATCTCAGGAGCCAGCGACCATACAAGGCACAGATGTAGCATTTTGGCCGATGCTGTTCGCGTTCACAGCTCAGTCTAGATTCAAACATCCAGTTTCTGTCACTGAAACCTTGCGATCCTGCTTCCACTCTTGAACGGTTTAAAAAGCGGACAGGGAGACGGTGGACATTTTAGACTGCACGAAGATGTGACCATGAGCGTGAAGACGACGACTAGAGACTTAAACGTCCGCCGATCAACGACTGTCCGGGATTCAACTCGGATCAGTCCACTCGTTTCGTGCTGTCAAAGGCAAGTCTGCGGATCCCGAATTGGTTATCAAGATAGTACAAAAATCTAGAAGAGAAAAGCAAGACATTTATTCCCACCGAATTCCCCGCTGGTCTGGAATATTCTTCAAGCTGGAAAAGATGAAGAGCCAACATCAGCACTCGCACTTGCAACCAAAGAATCGAAACATCTCACTCGACTTCAATGCAATCTCCTACCCGCCGCACCCAGACGTACAACAACTGTCCCAGCACACCCCTCTCCCTCACAACCTCGAGCTCCGCAAACTGGCGGTACCCTGCATTATGGAACGGAATCTCCACCCATGCACCCTGGCCTTCCTCGGCTCCTGCGGCCCAATCCTAACGATAACGCTCCGGCGCCGGTCGTAGAGGAACGCCGTCCCTCCACCCTGGTCGTAGTACACTACCTTCCCCTGATGCGGGTCCCACTGACCCTTGCCCGCGTTGGCAAGGATAGCGCGACACATGAAGCGCTCGCCGCCGTGTTGGTTCCGCGGGGGCTCATCGACGAGCGGGCCGCCCATCTTCACAGCCTCCTGCTCGGAGGCGAAGCCAAAATCGGCGACCCAGTGGAAGTATGCGCGTACGGGGACGTAGAGGGTGTCTTTGGGCAGGGCGGACGGGTCGGAGGCAATTTTCTTGGAGATTTTGCAGACGAGTTTGTGCGTAGGCCACTATGCTTTGGCGCAGTCTGTGTGGCAGTACGACTAGGAAGAGTATACATATCGGGTGTTAAACGTAATTTCTAAGAACGGGAGTACGCACACACTGCCACAACTGCCCGACATCTCCAACGCAAAACTAGGCTCGTTTCAGCCTCTCTAGTCTACCGGGCGTGAAATCTGAAGATAGTCGTTCAGATCACGTATACTAGAGAGGCTGGGATTAACGAGTACAAGCGAGTACGAACCGCCTCGGAGTTTGAATTCTTTGATGGGGAACTTGCTTCCTCTCCCAAACTCCCCCAAAGTGCCGGGTTTTTTTTACGGATGTTTGTTATACTAATCTCAGGGTGTCGAAAGTGATTTTTAGAGAATTTTCCAACGAAATATAAGTGAGTTTGAGCCCTTTCTTTACAAGGTGCTCGGGTGGATCTGTGATGGAATGATGGCACGCGACCACCGGATTTTACTCGGATCTTTATTTTCAACTCCGAGGCGGTTCGTATTAGGCTGTACTCGTGAATCCTAGCCTAACGCAAAACATTGACAGTTGACTTTTAAGTTTTAATGTTCAACACTTACGGGTTGGAGTTACGATGTTACGATTGTGAACACCGCCTATGTCAAATACATGACTGAGGTTCGACAAAAGCCGACCGCGGCGGGCCATAAAATAATGAAATCATCTTGTTACAGTCCAGGGGCGACAGCCTCCGTCCACCGCCACTGATCGCGCCAAGGCTGCCATTTTCTCCATCAATCTCATTATAATACTGTAAATATACATATCGCGCTCTGCTTTCGACACGTGTGTGCGTAGAGAAATGTTGGAGCGAGGGGCTTTGCCGCTGATAATCGGGATCACACCGCTCTTGAGCACCTTATCCTCAAACGTCGCGCGGAACGCCCCATCGGGCTTCGACAGCCCCTTCTTCACCTGCCCGCGGATCCCCGACACCGTGCGTATATTCGCCCCCTCAAACTTCGCCACCTCCAGCGCCGTGCTGAACATATCCCGCACGAACGCCGTGTTCTTAAAGATCTTATACGGCACGCCCGTCAGCTTGATCTTCTTCACGATCTTCACCGAGCGGTCGATGTCCAGCACCACGCCCGTCGCGGACACCCTGAACCCGGGCGCCGCGCCCGCGAGCGAGTTGAACGCGCAGAAGCCCGTGTTCGGCAGCGCGACGGGCCCGTAGAACGTCGCGTAGCAGTGCATGTGCTCCGGCGTGTACTTGAGCATGCGCATGCGGATGCTGTGGTCGTCGAGCGAGTAGAGCGGCACGCTCTGGAAGCGCCGCCAGCCGACGGAGAAGATGAGCGGGTCGTTCGTCTTGAGCGTCTTGACGTACCACCGGTGGCGCTTGATGCGCACCTGCACGAAGCCGAAGCGCTCCTCGGCGGGGAGCAGCCCGCCCACGACGATGGGGTACGCGGGGTCGAAGTGCTCGATGAGCTCGCATGGGACGGAGACGAGCTCGATGCGCACGTAGGTGCCCGGGCGGTACCCTTCGACGAGCGCGCGCGTCTCGGCGGAGACGTCTTTGAACTCCTCGACGTTGAGCTGCAGCTGCCGCGAGATCTCGTCCTTCTTTTCCGTGTAAAAATCGACCTTGGAGGCCTCGGGGTCGTCGTATTGCTCGTCGAACTTGCGTTTGAGCTCCTCCTTCTTCTTGGCAAGTGCGGCTGCTCTTGAAGACTCCGTGGTGGGTGGCGCGGACGTCGAGGGCTGGGCCTCATCGTCCCCTTCGAGATCCTCAAACTCGCCGCCCTCATCCTCTTCGTCCTCGTAGCCCTCGCCCTCGACACCGTCCGCCGCAACCGGGCCCGTGATAAACAGCCCCCGAATGGAATCGAGTATCTCCTCGTCCTCCCACTTCTTCAGGTCCTCCTCTTCCACACAATCTTGCTCGAATCCACCTCCTCCTCCTCCTCCTTCCTCGGCACATTCTTGAACCGGAAGAACTCGCCGTCGTCCTCTTCCTCCTCGTCCTCGTCCATCGCACCCTCCTCCTTCCCAGCCAACACCTCCTCGGGCGTCAACTCGCTCGAGTAGATGAGCTTCGTCCAGTCTTTCCGCCGGCGCGCATTCGACGACGCCGCCTGCGCCTTCGCCGCCAAATTCCCCTTCCACTTCGGCGCCGCCTCCTCCTTCTCCTCCTCGTCCTCGTCCCCCTCACCCATCACATTGTCCTCCTCCTCATCACTCGAATATCCAGCGCGTCCCCGTCCTCCATCCGGAACCGCCTCCCCATCCCCTCGTCGTCGTCGTCGTCACCCAAGTCCGAGTCGCTCTCCGCGTACTCGACCTCCCCGCGCTGGATCTTCGACGTGCTCGCCGTCGGGAGCGTGCGCGTAACGTCCCGGCGCGCCGCCCGCCCGGTGCTGTGCGGATTCGGCGCGCGCTCTTCGCCGTCGTCGTCGTCGTCGTCCTCATCCGAGTCGATGCCCGACTCGTCCCCTTCTTCCTCGTCCTCGTAGCCATCGCTGTCGTCGTCGGAGTCGCCCGCAGGGGCCTCGACGGTGAGGTGCTTTGAGGACGAGCCGAGGAGGCGGATGTGGCTCTGCGCGACGGCGTCTTCGAGCGTGGCGCCCGCGTCCTGTAGGTCCATCACCATCTGCTCGCCCTCGCCTTGGGGGACTGAAAACGCGCGTGAATAAATTGCAATTAAAACTTCAAGGATAAAACGGAAACCCACCATCCGTATTCCCCCTCGTAAAGCTGCCGGGCACATTAATCCACACCGCGTCCTTATCATACATCACGCCCCCAATATCGCTCATCGGCGCATGGATGAGCAGCTTCTTCTTCTCGCTCAGCTTCCTCCGCTTCTCCGAGTCCGCGTCGGGCAGCGGACACGGGTCGCCCAGGATCGTCAACGCTCTTCATGTCGAGGTCGCCCACGCCGGGAACGTGCACCTTGGTGCCCAGGCGCAGGTTCGTGCCGCGGACGTACCCGTACACGGTGACGGTGCGGTCGCACTTGCCCTTGCTCAGGCGGACCTCCTCGCGCGGGGTGAGGTCCTCGATGCGGTCCGCGAGGAGGTACGGGTGCGCATTGCGGAAGACGAGCGGGCGGAACTTCATGACGCTCACGAAGCGCGAGAGGTTGAGGATCTCGGTGTCGGGGTAGCGGCCGTTCAGCACGCCCGAGAGGTAGAAGAGCTTGGCGCCCTGGTAGATTTCGGTCCAGAAGCGCTTCTTGAGCGCCTTTTTGGTGTCCTTGAGCGTCGCGGCCTTTTTTATGAGGTCGAGTGGGTAAGGATGCCGATGACTTTGGGGAAGCCGTGCGATTGGAGGATGTTGAGGAATTCAAAGGTTTCCTGCGCAGATAAATAGATTGGCATGCAGTTGGGGTGTAAAGAATGGGAACACACCATCTCGAATCCAAACGAACCGTCTATCATGAGCAGAACGAGGTCGGCGATTTTTCCAATGTCGATCATGCTGTTCAAGTCGTTGTTGCATTCGATGAACGTTAGACGGCGCTTCTTCCCACTGACGACTGTGACCGGCCCCTTGACGTCGTTCAGCGTCTGCTTGGTGTACCGCCGCACCAGACTTTGAGAAGGGTGGTCTTGCCGACACCAGGAGGGCCCACGATAGCAATTATTACTGGCGGCGGTTCGGCGTCAGGAGTGCGGTTGACCAGCGGGACATGAAGACGGGTTTGGTCGCGCTCGGCATTGCGACGACCCTGCTTGTCAGCTGTACGGCCAGATTTTGGAGCAAAAAGCCTGATTTACAGCGTTGAATTGAATAACTTTTACATTGTTGAGTTGCGTACCTTCTCGTTGAAGCCATGCTGCTTTTCCTTTCCTTTTCCCTTGTCCTTCTTGTCTGTCTGGACGGCCTGTGTGCTTTGTGCGGCCTCTCGTCCATCTGAGACTAAGTTGGGGAAAAAGTTAAGAGTGATCGGTTTGGAGTTGTTGAGCGGCACCGCCACTGATCGCCCGTCAAGGCTGCCATTTTCTCCATCAATCTCATTATACATATCGCGCTCTCTGCTCTGCTACAGGCAGAATCGACTGCACAAGGGATGTTTCGACACGTGTGTTTGTAAAGAAATGTTGGAGCGAGGGGGCACTGGGCCCCAGGCTTTGCCGCTGATAACTTTGAGTGGCGATTCGGAATATTAATCTCTTCAGCCCTTTGCATTCTATCTCCTACTCGCGTCTATGGACCTGCCGTCCTGCCCAGGAGACTAATTGACTCGCTTACACGATATTATCTTCTGACCATGAGGTTGTTCACTGCTGGCCTTATTGGAACTATATTCGCAAGTGGGTTCCGAATCGACCTGGTCACCTCAAACCCAACTCCGAATCCCAGTGGCCCATCCACACGGCATCGTCCGAGAACTCTCGAACGCTATCGCCCCTGTCGCGGCCGCTACGATGGGCGACATGAATGTGATTTCGACCACGGACACGCATGGAATCGGTGTGTCTGCACTTGACGAGGCGGGCAGGCTCCTGGGGTACCAGCACCCGGGGCTCAAGTACAGGTGCGTTTCCAATTGAGTATTGAGCGGGGCTTGACTGACTGGACCAAACTCAGTGACACCTGGGGCGACTACCGTGGGGTTCGTGAACCATATAAGCACAGTCGCAGCGCAGCTCGACGGGTGCTCGATGTCGCTTGCGAACGGGAGGTACATGGAAAGGCCTGGTGCGTGCGCTATCGGAGTACAAAATCCACAATTGACCCCACGCCATTAATCTAAAAGTTGGATGAGTACGCGCTGTGCTCCCTCAGCCTTCGCCCCTCTGTCTAAATCATCTTCATCGTACTAGGCGTCGACCGAGATGGCGGGAACAGCATCCAGCCTTTAACTTCAGTCGCCGGTACCTCGACGCTAATCTGGTCAATCGAGTGTGTACCTCTGCTTCCTTCCCTCCTCTCCTCTCCCTCCCTCCGTCCGTTTCCCTGCCTCATTACACCGACTGCAGCTGACTATATGCCGCATGTAGTACCGCACGAACCGCATGGAGCAGACGTTCGGCACTGTGGAGGGGCAGAATATCGCCGAGGCTCAAGGAGCGCTTTAGTTAGTATGGGGAGGTGGAGAACGAGTGTTTAGAGTGAGTGGAGGATGCGCCTTGCCAGTACTACGAGCGCCCGAGACAGGCTGCGGAGGAGGAGGGGGAGAGAACGCTGCGATACGTTTCTCTCAGCCTTCCACTTCCAGCACGAAGGCTAACCTGCCTCATCAACAGGCCTGCCCCGACATCGGCGACGACACCCTGCACACCCCGCACGCACCCCTCCCCACCTACATCGCATCCCCGACTTCATCGCCTCTCGTGCGCCCGATGTCGACGTCGGCGGGGACCCCAACGCCACCGCACCCCTCGACCTCATCTTCGTCGACTTCTTCGGGGCGCAGCTCATCCGGACACTGAACGCGATGCAGACGGCGTGCGTGTACTCGCGGGCGGACGCGAGGGTGTATAACCCCAGGAGGTTGAATGAGGTGTTGGGGGTGGAATTGATCATGATTCATGGGGGCGGGAGGCGTTCTTGATTTTTGTTTGATTTAGATTGTGCCGCTTTTGATTTAAAGCCAGTTCTGATTATGCGAATATACTGGCCTTGTCGGGATTCGCAGATTTTTGAGGCACAGCCACCTCGCGCTTGATCTTAACTTCCGGCGCTGGACCTGATTGCCTCAAATTCGTGGGGCTTGGACTGAACACATGGACTTGAGACTAGTTTTTCCAAGTGTCGCTTCTTTGATGGGTTTCAGCTTGACAATCATGAATCTCACTTAGTGGCGGAGCTCTCGACGGTACGACGGTACGACGGCGTCTTCGAGTTGCAGATGTGGTTTATCTTAGTTTATCTTCCCTCCGACCTCCATGCCATAGGCAGACAAAATTCAAATTGATTACTGCACCAGTAAAGGACAAAATCCCAACCAAAAACACAACCTACAAATCACCTTCCTTTCCACTTCTTCTGTGCCTCGTCAACCCAGATTAGAATTTATAAAGGCGACCCATTCAGTATACACCCAAAGTCGTCGTAGTTTTCACAAAGTCATGTTCTCCAGAGCATCCTCCCAGTCTTGAACAAATTTCTCTTCGTCAAATGGTGAAGGGGGTTTGCTGAAGTCAACCAGGCCATTGGCCACTCGGTTCTGCCACCTTTTCTCATAAGGATAATCCCACCGGTGCATACATATATCTTCACTCTTGCTAAGATAACTTTGCCAACATTCAATGAGTGTGAAACGAAGTATATCTCAGCCGGGCACTTCAAGGTGAACGACTGTATTATTATATACCTGTGAAACGAAGTATATCTAATAGAGCCGTAAGTATAGAAAGAGAAATAAGGTAAGTAAAGGGACGTACCTCAGCCGGGCACTTCAAGGTGAACGACTGAGGTATGAATCCGTATCTACGAGGCTTATATAGGTGATCGGTAGGTAGGGGATATGAAACAGGAATTAATAGGGGGAATAACGGTGCTGAAGGGCGACGAGAGTCGCCCCGGCTATAAGGCCGCCGAGCCATGCTCAACACTCCCCCTGGCGAGGTGTCCGTATCGTAAGTAAGTATGTAGGGAGCGGAATAGAAAATGAAAATAGAAAAACGTGTACGCATCGTGTATCAGATAGAGACCATGGCATCTCCGCCCCTCCATCCACCATCCCCCTACTCCGTCAGGCCAAGGGTGCGGACGAGCGCGAGATGCGCATCGCGGGGCAACGTCTTGGTAAAGATGTCGGCCAAGTTATTCGCCGACTCCGTGCGCACAACCTCGATATCGCCGTCCGCGACGCGCTCCCGAATGAAGTGCTCGCGTATATTGATGTGCTTGACGCGCGCGTGCCCTTTCGCATCCACAGCAAGCGCGGCAGCCCCCATGTTGTCACAGTGGAGTACAGCGGGACGCTCCTGGGGCATTCCGAGCTCCCCCAGGAATGAGTACATCCACAGCGCTTGCTTTGCACCTCGCGTAAGGGCAACGTACTCCGCCTCGACAGTGGATAGCGCGACCGTTGCCTGGCGTTTGGCCGACCAAGAAACGGGACCGCCCGACATCATAAAGACCTCGCCGGACGTCGAACGACGCGTCTTGAGGTCAGCAGCGTAGTCTGTGTCGACCCATCCGATGGGTTTGATGCCCGAGCCCCCACCACGTCGGTAAGTGATCTTGTAATCGAGACTCCCCTTCACATACGCAAGCACATGCTGGACGTTCTTCCAGTGCTGCGGTTGGGGGTTCGAGACGCAAGTGGCGAGTCGGCCAACGCTGAAGGCGAGGTCGGGGCGCGTGGTATTTGCAGCGTGCTGTAGCGATCCTACAGCCTCACGGTATGGCTTGTCGCCCATGAAGGCACGGTCAGCATCGGTGAGGGCGTCCTTCGAGGCGGTGACGGCAGAGCCAGCAGGTAGCGGTGTGGACCTCGCGTTGCAGTCGGACATCCCATATCGCTCAAGGACACGTTCGAGGTATGGCCTAGACGAGATGGAGAGGGTGCCGGCAGCTTGGTCGTACTCGATAGCCATCCCAAGGACTGTAGCGGTACGCGGGACATCAGTAACGTCGTAGACAGATTTAATGCCTGCCTGCGCTTCTGTCGCCGCCGTCTCTGTCGTCGAGATCCCCTGCATGTCGTCTGTGTAGACCCCCACAATAGAAGTCCCCGCGTCGGTGGTACGGATGCGGATGGCAGGGTCGGCACGAGAGCGTACCCACTCGAGCGCACCAAGCGACTCGTTTAGGTGCTCTGCCCAGTTACGCCCTGACTGCATGAACCCGTATAGGGAGCGCTTCATCAAGCACACCTTCCCCTCCTCCCCCGGTACAGCGAACCCCTCTGGTTGGCGCATGTACACAGTCTCCTTCATCTCGCTATTGAGGTAGGCGCTCACGACGTCCATCGCCCACATCACCCACCCGGGCTCCTCCATAGCGATCGCCCACAACATCCTCAGCGACTCATACCGGACGACGCCAGCATAAGTCTCGAAGAAATCGACACCTTCGATCTGCTGGAAACCTTTCGCGACCAGCCGCGCCTTCCACTTTACCACCTCGCCCTCCGTGTCATACTTGACAGCGTACACCCATTTGCAGTCAACGACATTCGCGCCCGGGGGAAGATCGACTAGGACCCAGGTTTCATGGCCAATGAGCGCCGCGTACTCCTTCTGCATTGGCGGCATCCAAACTTCCGGGCTCTGCATAGCCTGCTGGTAGTTTTTGGGTACGGATGCCGCTGACACAGTAGAAATATTGAGGGCAGCAACTGCCCGCGGCTTCTTTGGCTTGCCGTCGCCTCTTGCCCAAGGCTCGCGCGCCGCCTTCGCAGCTTCTTCTTCAGCATGCGAGTCGCGCGAGTCCTGGAGGGCTTGTGAAGGGTTGCGCGTACGTGCAGAGCGGCGTGGTTCGATCGCGACGGGTACAGGCTCTGCGACAGGGACAGGTGCAGGGGGAAGTTCTGCAGTAGGAGTAGGGGCGTCAGCTGGTTCGATAACAGGAATGGGAGCGTGCGTGTTGTCGACCCCAGCATCATCCACATCTCCCCCTGCTGGGGCACGCGACCAATGCCCCAGCCCCTCCTCAAACACGACGTCGCGCGACCAGAAGAAACGGTGGGCTTGTGGGTCCCACAAGTGATAGCCGGCAGTTTCCCTGTACCCGACCATCACGGCTTTAACCGTGCGGGGTTCCAGTTTAGCCGGCGCGGGCATCACTTTCGTGTAGGCGACGGAACCAAATACTCGCAGGTGCGCCACGTTCGGCTTCACTCCATAGTACACCTCCCACGGAGTGATGCCTCCCGTCCTAGTCTTGGGATGAAACCATTGCAGGTACGCGGCGGCCTTGAACGCAAGTGGCCAGAAAGACTTGGGGAGGCCGGAATCGGCCAGCAGACAGCGTCCCAGCTCGACCGTCGTGCGGATGCCGCGCTCGCCAGGACCATTCTGAGCGGAGGAGTAGGGAATAGTGGGTTTGAGTTTGATTCCGTTCTCCACGAGGTAAGCGGTGAATTTTTCGTTGATCCACTCACGCCCGTTGTCAACTCTGATGCTCTTCAGCTTGTTCCCGGTCTGGGTCTCAAACTCTGCCTTATACGCCTTGAACGCGTCCAGCGTCTCGTCCACTGATTTGTGCGCCAGAGCCTCGATTTCGGGACCAGCGACGTGGCCGTCCACGAGGTGCATCAACCAATTCTTTCCACCAACGCCGGTGACCTGCGCAGGACCCCACAGGTCCATGTACGTGCAGTCCCCCGCTTCCTCTTCGGGCTCATGCTCCCCATCGAACGGCCTACGTGACTGCTTGCCCGATAAGCAGTCTTCGCATAAGCCGTCGTCATCCTCGCCTGCCACAGTGAGTCCTTCAACCCGTTCCCCTTTTACAATCGCATCTAAACCAGTCATGCCGATGTGACCTAGGCGACGATGCCAGGTGCTCCTGCTCACCGGCACGTTTCGCGATCGCGCAACGTTCGCTGTCACGCCCACATCCTCGAGCACCACGACGTACATCCCGGCAACAAGCTTCGCCCCCAAGATGATCTCTCCCGACGGCGCTCTAACGACGGCTAGGCCAGCGGAGAACTCGACTTTATAACCCTTCTCGTCGAGTTTCGATACTGAGATGAGGTTGGAGGTGCCGGGGGTATGCAACGCTTCAAATGTCAGGATGTGTTTAACACCCTCATGTTCGACAGATTGGCAGATCGTCCCTTTCCCCGGGATCTGGAATTTCGACCCCTCGACGCCGGTGCCCTCGCGGTTAAGGCTGGCGTAATCAGCAAACAATTCGCGTCGGGAGAAACAATGGTCGGTGGACCCGGAGTCGATGAACGCGATCGTACGCCCAGCGGCGAATGTCTGGAACGCTAGGGCGGCGGCTTCTTTCGTGAGGACAGCGTATGCGCCAGGATTTCCGGCGGGTAAGTTTCCATCCGTATCGCCGCCGGACTTCTCTGAATCTCCATCAGAAGACTCATCAGAGCCGTCTGGGTCGCTCGCCATATTGTACGACGAGGTTTTGGACGTTGCGGACCCAATTATCTCGAAGGGGGTAGCGGAGGTGGTAGTCCCCGAAGAGGAAAGTCCGCGTCGATCCTCGTTCAAGCCGACGTCGATCTCGGTTACGGCGTCCACAACCTCCTCCCATTCCATCAACGCTGCGGGCGAGGCGACAATATCCTCCCCCGCAAAGCGGACGCTCTGCAGGCCATCGTTATCGTATACAGATATGTCCGCTGCTGGCACGGCCCACATCGCAAAAGCATACGTCTGCGCTACGTTTGCCGTCGTCTGAGGCGTGCCGTGGCGCTTCCCCACCCACCAGTCGGGCCACTGGCCTGCTTTTCCTCCCCCCGGCCAGAAGCACTCGTCGATTGTGTGCCCCCGCTTTCCCTGTGCGCCGCAAGTCGGGTTGGTGCAAACCAGAGCCTGGCGCGCAGCCTTGCGAGCATCACGCGATGCGAACTGCGATGTATTCGTGGCCAGGGCTGTGGTGGGAACAGGTACGTTGTTACCGTTGTGGGCCTGCTCCTCCTCGATGAGGAAATTGATGACTTCGGCAGATGTATTATATGTGCGGAGGACGGGGGTAACGTGTCTCCAGGGTTCGCCAAGAGATGCAATGAACGTCATGCGGAAAACACCGTCTGTGATGCCGGCGCCTACGTCGTTCGCCGCGCGCTGGAGCTTGCGCATAACCGCGGCGTGCTCCCCGACTGTCATACCAGGTGCGTAGTAAGTCGTGTTGAGGTCGCGGAGCACGCGGCTGATCGCCATGTCGGTTTGGCGCGCATAGATATCCACCAGGGACTTCCAGGCATCGTATGCGCTCCCATCGGTTTTGAGGCCGACGCCAACGGGATCTTTGACGTTTAGAACCAGGATACTTGTCGTGATCCCGTCACAATAGTCCCATTCGTCGCTCGATGGGGTCCTGGAGTAGACGACTGTGGGCTCGGGAGGTAGTGCAATCAGGTCGGCAACGTTGGCAGCGAGGTTCTCAGCACCGTTGACAGGGGTAGGGTGTGGTTAGGTATGGTGCCGTCAATATATCCGCCCAATCCGCGGGCTTTAATGTGAGCACTAATCTTTGTCTTCCAGGCTGGCCATCCCGTTCCGTCAAACTTCTCCGCCTCGGGAAGCATAGGAACACCAGGCGCGGTCGACGACATCATTCAGGGGCAGCGACGAAGCAAGGTATATGCAGCAGGGTTCGCGAGGTAAGTGAGCTGAACTAGTATTTGCCAAACTGAGAATTTGAGTCGTGTATTCAGGCGCGGGCGGGGCCCATAACCTGTGAAACGAAGTATATCTCAGCCGAGCACTTCAAGGTGAACGACTGTATTATATACCTGTGAAACGAAGTATATCTAATAGAGCCGTAAGTATAGAAAGAGAAATAAGGTAAGTAAAGGGACGTACCTCAGCCGGGCACTTCAAGGTGAACGACTGAGGTATGAATCCGTATCTACGAGGCTTATATAGGTGATCGGTAGGTAGGGGATATGAAACAGGAATTAATAGGGGGAATAACGGTGCTGAAGGGCGACGAGAGTCGCCCCGGCTATAAGGCCGCCGAGCCATGCTCAACAATGAGGTCCAAATGGCGGATCTGGGTGTTCCTGGTGTTGGTATCAGTACTGGGTTATGTTATCAGGCCAAATAATTACCTTGAGCCATTGCACAACATTATGAAACTCAACTGAACAGAGACAATCCCTTCCAGAGGGATCAGATAAGAATGACTCCCATGGTGGAACAAATTCATAGAGGTCTTGCAGAAGTTCTGGGCTTGAGTGTGGAGAACATCTGATGAGTTCACCCCATCGACTCGGACGAAGAAGAATATGTCATCACTGCAGTCGTGGCTGAGTGAGTGGTCCAACCAAATGCATGAGGTAACATTGTGAACTTACCACACATGCAAGGGTATGTCACCAGCACCAACTCGTTGAATCAGATGAAGAAAATGTCGGGCCAAGTTGCTGAGTGCTTTTCCAGTATTGTAGAGTTCCGAAGAAAGCACAAATATTGCAGTTGCACCAGCGAAAAACCTGTTTTGGAGTTCTTCCACCTATGATTGAGCACAATGCAGAATGAGCAGCAATTATCTGATCCCATGATACATCCAATAGAAGACGTGTATAATGTATGGACTTGCTGTATGGGGAAAGATAAATCCTGAACAACCAGCTAGCTTGGAAAATCCGGACAAAATCCGGAAACTGATGCACAAACTGTTGACAGTCGCCCAGGGACAGTGATGAGAAATTGCACATCCTCACCTGCAGTACATGAGCTGCATGAGAGGATAGTGAAGGGAGTTGAGATTTGAGCGAAGAAAGTTCTGTCACCCTCATCAGATTCCAGATCAAGAAGTCCCACCACAGTGTGAATTGGAGGCCTTGCCAACAGTGGACTAAATCTTCAGGGACAGGTTGAATTTCCTGCATTGGGAATGATCAATGGCCATGAGGTATCATGAGATGTATTCATGAATCAGACTCACTTTAAACCAAATTAGAACCTGTTTAATCTTGCAGGCCATTTCCGATGCACTGAAGCCAAAACTCCAGTAGATGAAATCTAGATTTAAACCACGAATCAAAGGTATAAGATCTGTTGAAGGTGGGATGAAGGCAATGCATTCAAAAAAATTGTTTTCCAATCAGGTTACTACATACAAGACAATGAGAGAACAAACACTTTAAGAATAAATTCACACACTAGAAATCATCCTGGTAGGAGGCATCACCAGAAAGTGTCTTGAGGACTGCTCCTGCTACATTCATGCGGGTTTCCAGCTTGATATGAAAATTTGATGACCGTTGCGGATTCTCCAAAAAATCCAAAAATGATGCATGATGCATGGAAATGGCACTATTCTTCTTTATGTTGAGGACAGAGTGCAGACAACGAAGAATTAGCTGTGTATCTCCGGTCTGCAGTTCAAGAAGTCGGTCAATCAGGAAGGGATTCCATTTGAATCTTGAAATAATCATGCACTGCAAAATATCAAGAAGTTTGGAGCGAAATTGGATGGGAACCCCAGATAGAATCTGGATGTACAGCTGGTCAAGAGCTTCAAAAGGTGCCTCAAAATCGGTAGGGGTGAGACTTGAAACAGCCACCAGCCGCTCTGTGGGACGGAAATTTTTGTCGTCAATGAATCTAATGACGGTGGATGCATAGACAAAGTATCCAGAAGATTTTTCAACTAGACTTTCTACAACATCTGCTGGTGGCCACGGAGCCGGAATATCCGCCATTGTATGTTGATGTTCATAATGGATGCGAGCAAATTGGTCATTGAAGTACTTCTTGACATCCATAAAGGACTGGTGGACATTGATAGAATTGAGGATCTTGTCAAAGGATGGGTTGTCAAAAGTCTCACAGATATGGGCCTCTGGTCTGCTGGCAATGAGAAATTGAAATTTGCTTGGATGTAGGCAGGCAGTGATTCGTATCAGACGTAATATTTCCACCTGAGAATCATGAGTTTCACACTCATCCAGACCGTCAATGAGGAGAATCAGAGGCGAAGAATTCTGGAGTGACTGGCATGGCTCGACAATCAGTTGGTGCAGCTGAACCTCCATCTGCCTTGCAACAACCGATGAATTATCCTCCACAGTCTGGGAGATTAAGGGTCTCAAATCCCAATTGTGCTCTGCCAACTGATAGGCAAGCGTGGCAAACAGAACTTTGGGATTCCCTCGAGTTGCATGGCCTCGTTTGAAAAAGAAGGCTCCCCCAAGGCGGCCTGCATCCTGCAATCGCTGGCATAGTGTCTGCATGATCGTGGACTTTCCTGCCCCTGCAGGCCCATGCAGCCAGCAGATTGACTGGCAGAGGTAAATGTCTGGCTCCTGCTCATTGACCTCGCTCTCATCCTCGTCAAGGTCATCATCCTCTTTGTCAGAGTTGCCTATATTCTCCTCGTCCTCATCATGACCTTTGGCACAGTTATTATGATCCTTGATCACCCAGTTGTATAGACTGTTCAACATTTCTGTACGTGTTTGGGGATGACATCTAGGCTGTGGAAAGCTGTCAGCAGAGTCGTAGAGTGCCTCGAGCGCGACCGCACGGTGCAGGATATTGATTCCTGTTTCCCCTTGGCGGTGGTTCACAGTGTCGGCAGTGATGAATGTTCCGCCATGCGTAGATTGTGTCGGCTGGGGAAGGTATTGATGCTCGAAAGTATGGTAGGACTCGCCTGTGCCCCAAATTGGCTGGTGGTTTTGGAACAACTGAGTTGAGAAATCACCGAGGCTGGCTTGATCAATGGGGTGCTGATAGTTGACGGGATGCGAAAAGTGTGGATTGAATGGAAGAAAGGTGGAAGGTGAAGTTCCTGCGGGATCCAATTGCGGCGGAAAGTGAGAAAAAGGATTTCGTGCAAATGTGGACTGCGTCAAGGAAGAGACGCGCGAGTCCGAGGAAGGGTGTTGATCGAAACCCCCCAGTGAATTATGTGGGCGATAAGAGAGATCTATTTCATATGAGAACGATGAAAGCATATTGAATAACCATTTGAAACGTACCGTAAGGCCTGTACCTCGTTCCGATCTCGTACTGAAGGTTCCTCGCAGCACGAGACAATTCACGGCTGGCTCCTTCCGACCCGCCAGGTTCAAGTAGAGGTCGCGGACGTGTGTCTGGCAGGTGATTTTGTATCACGAGGTGCATAGTTGCGGCTCGAAAGTTGGGGCCCTCCCCAACACCCCCACCGCCACCCTCTCTGCCTCCGTTTCCACCAGCGCCTCCGGTACCTCCTGGATGAAATGAATATTCATGTTGGCAGGCTCACCAACTTTCTACGCACCAGAGACTCGAGAGATGTAGATGTTACTGATTTCCTGGGATTCGCTAGCCTGGCCAGCCATGACCAGTGCGGATCTTGATGTTGTGCGCCAACCTTACATCAGTGACCGGCAAAGTCTACACGGGAGAGAGAGAACCGACCAATTGAAAGAATGGATGATTCTTGCAGCTGAGATGATGGAACGGACGGACGACGACGCGAGAAAGGGATCGGTAGCGACGGCAAGAGTTAGAGAGTCGAGAACGTGTTGTCAGCGTGTCGTCGTCTGAAATAGAACTCGTGGAGGGTAACGCGGCGTAACCGAACGACACTAGCCTGCCCCGTGGTTACCCTACAAGGAGGAGGATGTATGGCAACGTAGAGTGAGTTGCTCTGCTGTGCAGTGAGTGCTGATGATCCGGCTGATCCTCGACACGGCAGGGTGTCCGGGACCCCAGATACCTCATCTTTGCATCTCCCCGACGCTGTCCGTGTCTGATCCAGCAGCTAGAAAGAGTGAAACGGTGTATTCCGGAGAGCATTGCAAAGAACGAATTGCATGTATTCAACCAGACACCAGACTAGTGTTGAATTCCGGGAAACTGGTCGTGCCGTGGCCTATATTCTGTGGGTAAGTGATCCGGGTACCAAGTGAGATAGTGTGTTTTTTTTTTTTGAACAAGAATATTTTTGACACTGCGTAAAGGCCACGTTCGGTACATGTACCCTGGTAGACGTATGTTCGTGCCCATCAAGACCTGGCGTCAATGGCACGCCAAGGTGAACCAGTGGCCACTTTGTTGCATTGGTGCCGTCTTCGCTGGACCTGTCACCTTGCCCGCGGCCACTGTATCCAGCAGATTGGAGGAGGAAACCTCCGTCATCGCCAGCGCCGCCATCAAGTCCTTCACCGATGCCAGGAGGCTGTAGTGCTGCTCAAGTTGCCAAATGCATATGCAGATGTCATCAAGGCTCAAACACATGCAAGTGCGCGCCGGAAAACCAGGCAGCGCCAGCACCCCAGAGCCCCCTTTTTTACAACTTGCCCGGTCTCGCGCTTGTTAACATGGTGTTCGGCACCTTTCTTTTTGTCTTTGAGGCCAAGTTCTGATGTCCAAGTTGGACTTCCAATGTCACCCGTCTCATCAGCAACGACAGTCCGTCGTGCGCCTGGCTGGGCAGAGGCCAGAAACGCTCGCAGACAACAATAGCCCTTTGGCAACAAGGCCGTTCTTTCCATCTCAACCCATACGCTGCTATTAAGACCACCTGCAGGCATGATCTCTGTACATCTACCAGCGTCTGCCCCTTTGTTCCTCAGCCTGTCACGTATATGCTTCGGTTGACGTTGTTGTCTTTACTTTTACAAACGACCGAGGAAGAGCAACGCAAATCTGTTCTCTTTGTATTTGAGAACTTTGTCGCGGTCATACGAGATGGATAGGTTGGGAGGATCGGCTATGCGAATTCGTGTTCATAATTTGTTCTATTGCCTGCATGCTCATCTCAATAGATTTGCCTTCCACGATCCTCATAGCGCGCATGTTATTTTGTTCCTGATTTCTTATTCAACATGCAAAAAGGATTTGCTCTTTTCACAACTGAAAACGAGAAAGAAAAGGTATAAACAAGTGCATATAGCCTTGGGATTCTCCACTACAAATTAACAGATCTGCCAACAGTGAAAAAATTTGCCTAGACCAACCACGAAAACATATTATGCTGTCGATGTCGAAGACCTCTGTGGTAGAAAAGGTGGTATAACACCACACGACAACCACGACGGTCCACAGGAACAGAAGCAAGGTACACGGCCGTTCGCATTTTAGAATCTGGTCAGTAACAATGTACACTCTTTCTTTCTTTTTCAGATGGCGTACGCCGTACTGATGTCTGAGGTTGAATCTCCGTGAGAATGGTATGTTGGAACCCTTTAATCACATTCAGTCAGTTTACACTTGAAACTGAGTGAAAACAGGCTCTGCCTGTTAAGCACCTGTTATAGTACTGTCGCCGCCGTCCCAATGATGCTCGTCACTCTTTAAATAAAACAAAAACATCCATACTTTGGGCCCCACTATGCTGTTACATAGATCTATGGCTGATAGAACCTAAGCTGTATGTTGATGGCCGCCGCCGCCAAAGAGGACGTCGAAGTGGTGGTACAATAGTGAGAAGAGGTATCTGGGGTCCCGAACACCCTGCCGTGTTGAGGATCAACCGAAATCAGCCGGATCATCAGCAACTCACTGCACAGCAGAGCAACTCACTCTACGTTGCCATAAGGATGTGTACCTGCAGTGGACTATGCAATGGACTTGAAGGCAGAAGACGAAGGGGTGATCACGACAGACACAGCTCGACACAGCCAGATCCCGTTCGAAGCGCGCGAGAATAAATCAGTTCGTGGAAGACTGATGGTAAACTAACTTCCTCCCGAAAAAAACCGCGTTAGTTGGTGTAGACTCAAACTGGTATTTCTGAGAGATAACTGACCAGTACAAGGCAATGGGAACGTGCGATCTTTTTTAACTCGAAGTTACAATCATTGACACTGTTGCGGTAAAGAAACCGACGACTGCTAGCCCCGTTGACTGCCGACCCCGTTCACGACAGGGCCATCCCACAGCAGGCGACATATCCATTCCTTTCTGGCTAAAAAAATTAACGGTCGGCGAGAGGAACGTCGGTATGAGAAGGGACTACATGCCGCTGTAATTGAGATCCGTGATCCCAGTTAGCTTCCCCGTTCACGTTGCTCTTCAACAGCAGAAAATTTGTGAAATACTCAGCCATGTTCGGCGGGACTGTAACCGCAGGGGCTGCAAGGTCTCCAAGAATTTGACGCAGAGTGAGCGTTGAATTAGCCTCGGCGGAAGGTGAGTACGGCCAGAAAGAATCAGAGGGTCAAGGCCTGGGGGACGCTGTCTTGAATGCAAAGCATGAGATTCAGTGCAAGGCTGGGGGTCGCTCAGAACGCTTGTAAAGCGAGTGCGTGTCGGAGAATTCGTAGTACTTACCGATCTCAGGAGCCAGCGACCATACAAGGCACAGATATAGCATTTTGGCCGATGCTGTTCGCGTTCACAGCTCAGTCTAGATTCAAACACCCAGTTTCTGTCACCGAAACCTTGTGATCCTGCTTCCACTCTTGAACGGTTACAAAACGGACAGGGAGGCGGTGGACATTTTAGACTGCACGAAGATGTGACCATGAGCGTGAAGACGACAACTAGAGACCTAAACGTCCGCCGATCAACGACTGTCCGGGATTCAACTCGGATTAGTCCATTCGTTTCGTGCTGTCAAAGGCAAGTCTGCGGATCCCGAATTGGTTATCAAGATAGTACAAAAATCTAGAAGAGAAAAGCAAGACATTTATTCCCACCGAATTCCCCGCTGGTCTGGAATATTCTTTAAGCTGGAAAAGATGAAGAGCCAACGACAACACTCGCACTTGCAACCAAAGAATCGAAACATCTCACTCGACTTCAATGCAATCTCCTACCCGCCGCACCCAGACGTACAACAACCGTCCCTGCACGCCCCTCACAACCTCGAGCTCCGCAAACTGGCGATACCCTGCATTATGGAACGGAATCTCCACCCCATGCACCCTGGCCTTCCTCGGCTCCAGCGGCCCAACCCTGACGATAGCGCTCCGGCGCCGGTCGTAGAGAAACGCCGTCCCTCCACCCTGGTCGTAGTACACTACCTTCCCCTGATGCGGGTCCCACTGACCCTTGCCCGCGTTGGCAAGGATAGCGCGACACATGAAGCGCTCGCCGCCGTATTGGTTCCGCGGGGGCTCATCGACGAGTGGGCCGCCCATCTTCACGGCCTCCTGCTCGGAGGCGAAGCCAAAATCAGCGACCCAGTGGAAGTATGCGCGTGCAGGGACGTAGAGGGTGTCTTTGGGCAGGCGGATGAGTCAGAGGCAATTTTCTTGGAGATTTTGCAGACAAGTTTGTGCGTGGGCCACTATGCTTTGGCGCAGTCTGTGTGGCAGTACGACTGGGAAGAGTATACATATCGGGGTTTAAAGTAATTTCTAAGAACGAGAGTACGCACAACTGCCCGCGGCCGACATCTCCAACGCAAAACATTGACAGTTGACTTTTAAGTTTTAATGTTCAACACTTACGGTTTGGAGTTGTTACGATGTTACGATTGTGAACACCGCCTATGTCAAATACATGACTGAGGTTCGACAAAAGCCGACCGCGGCGAGCCATAAAATAATGAAATCATCGTGTTGTTACAGTTCAGGGGCGACAGCCTCCGTTCACCGCCACTGATCGCCCGTCAAGGCTGCCATTTTCTCCATCAATCTCATTATAGTAGTATAAATTATACATATCGCGCTCTGCTTTCCACACGTGTGTGCGTAGAGAAATATTGGAGGGAGGGGCTTTGCCGTTGATAATCGGGATCACACCGTCCTTGAGCACCTTACCCTCAAACGTCGCGCGGAACGCCCCATCGGGCTTCGACAGCCCCTTCTTCACCTGCCCGCGGATCCCCGACACCGTGCGTATATTCGCCCCCTCAAACTTCGCCACCTCCAGCGCCGTGCTGAACATATCCCGCACGAACGCCGTGTTCTTAAAGATCTTGTACGGCACGCCCGTCAGCTTGATCTTCTTCACGATCTTCACCGAGCGGTCGATGTCCAGCACCACCCCCGTCGCGGACACCCTGAACCCGGGCGCCGCGCCCGCGAGCGAGTTGAACGCGCAGAAGCCCGTGTTCGGCAGCGCGACGGGCCCGTAGAACGTCGCGTAGCAGTGCATGTGCTCCGGCGTGTACTTGAGCATGCGCATGCGGATGCTGTGGTCGTCGAGCGAGTAGAGCGGCACGCTCTGGAAGCGCCGCCAGCCGACGGAGAAGACGAGCGGGTCGTTCGTCTTGAGCGTCTTGACGTACCACCGGTGGCGCTTGATGCGCACCTGCACGAAGCCGAAGCGCTCCTCGGCGGGGAGCAGCCCGCCCACGACGATGGGGTACGCGGGGTCGAAGTGCTCGATGAGCTCGCACGGGACGGAGACGAGCTCGATGCGCACGTAGGTGCCCGGGCGGTACCCTTCGACGAGCGCGCGCGTCTCGGCGGAGACGTCTTTGAACTCCTCGACGTTGAGCTGCAGCTGCCGCGAGATCTCGTCCTTCTTTTCCGTGTAAAAGTCGACCTTGGAGGCCTCGGGGTCGTCGTATTGCTCGTCGAACTTGCGTTTGAGCTCCTCCTTCTTCTTGGCAAGTGCGGCTGCTCTTGAAGACTCGGTGGTGGGTGGCGCGGACGTCGAGGGCTGGGCCTCATCGCCCCCTTCGAGATCTTCAAAGTCGGCGCCCTCACCCTCTTCGTCCTCGTAGCCCTCGCCCTCGACACCGTCCGCCGCAACCGGGCCCGTGATAAACAGCCCCCGGATGGAATCGAGTATCTCCTCGTCCTCCCACTTCTTCAGGTCCTCCTCCTTCCACACAATCTTGCTCGAATCCACCTCCTCCTCCTCATCCTTCCTCGACACATTCTTGAACCGGAAGAACTCGCCGTCGTCCTCTTCCTCCTCGTCCTCGTCCATCGCACCCTCCTCCTTCCCAGCCAACACCTCCTCGGGCGTCAACTCGCTCGAGTAGATGAGCTTCGTCCAGTCTTTCCGCCGGCGCGCATTCGACGACGCCGCCTGCGCCTTCGCCGCCAAATTCCCCTTCCACTTCGGCGCCGCCTCCTCCTCCTCGTCGTCCTCGTCCCCCTCACCCATCATATCGTCCTCCTCCTCATCACTCGGAATGTCCAGCGCGTCCCCATCCTCCATCCGGAACCGCCTCCCCATCCCCTCATCGTCGTCGTCCTCACCCAAGTCCGAATCGCTCTCCGCGTACTCGACCTCCCCGCGCTGGATCTTCGACGTGCTCGCCGTCGGGAGCGTGCGCGCAACGTCCCGGCGCGCCGCCCGCCCGGTGCTGTGCGGATTCGGCGCGCGCTCTTCGCCGTCGTCGTCGTCGTCGGCTTCGTCCTCATCCGAGTCGATGCCCGACTCGTCCCCTTCTTCCTCATCCTCGTAGCCGTCGCTGTCGTCGTCGGAGTCGCCCGCAGGGGCCTCGACGGTGAGGTGCTTTGAGGACGAGCTGAGGAGGCGGATGTGGCTCTGCGCGACGGCGTCTTCGAGCGTGGCGCCCGCGTCCTGTAGGTCCATTACCATCTGCTCGCCCTCGCCTTGGGGGACTGAAAACGCGCGTGAATAAAATGCAATTAAACTTGACGGATAAAATGCAAGGGCAGAAAAACCCACCATCCGTATTCCCCCTCGTGAAGCTGCCGGGCACATTAACCCACACCGCGTCCTTATCATACATCACGCCCCCAATATCGCTCATCGGCGCGTGGATGAGCAGCTTCTTCTTCTCGCTCAGCTTCCTCCGCTTCTCCGAGTCCGCGTCGGGCAGCGGACACGGGTCGCCCAGGATCGTCACGCTCTTCATGTCGAGGTCGCCCACGCCGGGGACGTGCACCTTGGTGCCCAGGCGCAGGTTCGTGCCGCGGACGTACCCGTACACGGTGACGGTGCGGTCGCACTTGCCCTTGCTCAGGCGGACCTCCTCGCGCGGGGTGAGGTCCTCGATGCGGTCCGCGAGGAGGTACGGGTGCGCGTTGCGGAAGACGAGCGGGCGGAACTTCATGACGCTCACGAAGCGCGAGAGGTTGAGGATCTCGGTGTCGGGGGTAGCGGCCGTTCAGCACGCCCGAGAGGTAGAAGAGCTTGGCGCCCTGGTAGATTTCGGTCCAGAAGCGCTTCTTGAGCGCCTTTTTGGTGTCCTTGAGCGTCGCGGCCTTTTTTATGAGGTCGAGGTGGGTGAGGATGCCGATGACTTTGGGGAAGCCGTGCGATTGGAGGATGTTGAGGAATTCAAAGGTTTCCTGCGCAATTAAATAGATTGGTATGCAGTTGAGGTGTAACAATTGGCAACACACCATCTCGAATCCAAATGAACCGTCTATCATGAGCAGAACGAGGTCGGCGATTTTCCAATGTCGATCATGCTGTTCAAGTCGTTGTTGCATTCGATGAACGTTAGACGGCGCTTCTTCCCACTGACGACTGTGACCGGCCCCTTGACGTCGTTCAGCGTCTGCTTGGTGTACCGCCGCACCAGACTTTTGAGAAGGGTGGTCTTGCCGACACCAGGAGGGCCCACGATAGCAATTATTACTGGCGGGGGTTCGGCGTCGGGAGTGCGGTTGACCAGCGGGACATGAAGACGGGTTTGGTCGCGCTCGGCATTGCGACGACCCTGCTTGTCAGCTGTACGGCCAGATTTTGGAGCAAAAGCCTGATTTACAGCGTTGAATTGAATAACTTTTACATTCTTGAGTTGCGTACCTTCTCGTTGAAGCCATGCTGCTTTTCCTTTCCTTTTCCCTTGTCCTTCTTGTCTGTCTTGGACGGCCGATGTGCTTTGTGCGGCCTCTCGTCCATCTGAGACTGAGTTCGGAAAAAGTTAAGACTGATCGGTTTGGAGTTGCTGGGCGACAGCCTCCGTTCACCGCCACTGATCGCCCGTCAAGGCTGCCATTTTCTCCATCAATCTCATTATAATTATACATATCGCGCTCTGCTTTCGACACATGTGTTCGTAAAGAAATCTTGGAGCGAGGGGCACTGTGCCCCAGGATTTGCCGCTGATAATCAGTGGTGACTCGGAATCTCTTCAGCCCTTTGCATTCTATCGATCTCAGGGACCTGCCGTCCTGCAGGCCCCGGGAAGCTTCTCCAAAGGATGGTCCGGAAAATTCCTTAAATCTGGCCTCAAAAAGTCACTCGTCCCTGGTGTCTGGGCCTGGAAAAGCTACTTTTTGGACAAGGGTCATCACGTGTTTACTAGGAAAGATTTTCCAGAAAATGAGCAGGAAATTTGAAAAATCATGTGCACCAACCATAAGGACATAGAGTACAGCCGAAGCGAGTCCCTGGACTTCACAGAGGGCTGGTTCTCATCTACTGGTAGTGGGATCACATCGCCAAAAGAACTCTCAGACCTCGCCTGGATCTTGCCTGAAAAAGCCACTTTTCAGGACAGCGGTCGCCAATTTCTGGCCTCAAAAAGCCACATTTCGGCCAAGGAAATCGCCAAATTTGGGGCTCAAAAAGCCAATTTTTGGGACCATCCTTTAGGGGAGCTTCCCGGGACCTCGTCCTGCCCGATTGCTGCCCGAGAGACTAATTGACTCACTTACGCGACACTATCTTCTGACCATGAGCTTGTTTACTGCTGGCCTTACTGGAACTGTATCCGCAAGTGGGCTCCAAATCGACCTCAAACCCAACTCCGAATCCCAGTGGCCCGGGAACTCTCGCCCCTGTCGCGGCCGCTGCAATGGGGCAACATGGACGTGATTTCGACCACGGACACGCATAGGTGACGAGTCCTGCACTGAGGTACTCGGTGTGTCTGCACTTGACGGCTCCTGGGGTACCAGCACGAGTCGTTCCCGGGGCTCAAGTACAGGTGCGTTGTCAATTGAGTATCGAGCAGGGCTTGACTGACTGGACCATGAGAGTGTATGCCATCTGTCTGCTTTACCGGTACTGTGGATCCGACTAACGCTGGAGCAAATCTACTTGGGTCTCTGTACCCGTCGAACGGCTTGATATTAACAATGGTTGTCGAAGAGGTGGGTGATACCTCCTTCCTGAATGAGCAGCAGGCTAATGATACACACTAGGCCATGCCGACTGCGCTCTCCCTGACCACCTCGCGTGCGGGCATCCCGTTCCTCCTTATCATCAGCTCGGGCTCGCAACACTTCAATATCTATAAGGGTCTTTTCATGAAGAGTGGTCAGCCCATCTCACCCTTCTTCTTTGTCTCCAGTCCTCACGAAAGCTTTGATCCGCTAAATCAGACCAGCTCATCGCATTGCCGTTCAGTACATTTACATTCCAGATGTGCCGTTCGGCGCCGCCATGAAGGTGCTCCCGGAGCTGAATCACACTGGTGCGGAGCGGCTGTGGCCGGGGGAGACGCACGCGAGGGAGAAGGGGAATCGGAGTCGCTGCAGATGAGGGTGCAGCGGCATAAGCGGGAGGTGGAGAACGAGGTAGTTAGAGTGAGTGGAGGATATGCATTGCCAGTACTACGAGCACCCGAGACAGGCTGCGGAGGAGGAGGGGGGAGAACACTGTGATATGTCACTGCGGATATACGTTTCTCTCGGCCTTCCACTTCTGGCACGAAGGCTAACCCTACCTCAATAGACCTGCCCCGACAGTGGCGACGACACCCTGCACACCCCGCACGCACCCCTCCCCACCTATCGCATCCCCGACTTCATCGTCTCCCGTGCACCCGATGTCGACGTCGGCGGGGACCTCATCTTTGTCGACTTCTTCGGGGCGCAGCTCATCCGGACACTGAACGCGATGCAGACAGCGTGCGTTGTACTCGTGGGCAGACACGAGGATGTATAACCCTGGGAGGTTGAATGAGGTGTTGGGGTGTATGCGGAGGTGGTGTGGAATTGATCATGATTCATGGGCGGGAGGCGTTCTTGATTTTTGTTGGGGAGCAATATGGAATGACTGGGGTAGGGGCATAGAGCCATTTAGATTGTACTGCTTTTGATTTTAAAGCTAATTCTGACTATGCGAATATACTGGTTTCGTCGGGATTCGCAGATTTCTGAGGCACAGCCACCTCGCGCTTGATCTTAACTTCCGCTGGACCTGATTGCCTCAAATTTGTGGGGCTTGGACTGAACACAGGACTTAAGACTGGTTTTTCCAAGTGTTGCTTTCTTTGATGGGTTTCAGCTTGACAATCATGAATCTCACTTAGTGGCAGAGGTCTCGACAGTACGACGGTGTCTTCAAGTTGCAGATGTGGTTTATCTTCCCTCCGACCTCCATGCCACTGGGGCAGACAAAATTCAAATTGATTACTGTACCAGTAAAGGACAAAATCCCAACCAAAAACACAACCTACAAATCACCTTCCTTTCCACTTCTTCTGCGCCTCGTCAACCCAGATTAGAATCTATAAAGGCGGCCTATTCAGTATCCACCCAATGTTGTCATAGCCTTGCTGCCAAAGGTGCGTTCTCCAGAGCATTCTCCCAGTCCCGAGCAAATGTCTCTTTGTCAAATGGGGAAGGGGGTTTGCTGAAGTCAACCAGGCCCTTGGCCACTCGGTCCTGCCACCTTCTCTCATAAGGACCATTCCGAAAACGGTGTGTACATATATCTTCACTCTTGGTAAGATAACTTTGCCAACGTTCAATGAGGTCCAATGGCGGATCTGGGTGTTCCTGGTGTTTGGTATCAGTACTGGGTTATGTTATCAGGCCAAATAATTACCTTGAGCCATTGCACAACATTATGAAACTCAATTGAACAGAGGACAATCTCTTCCAAAGTAATCAGATGAGGAGAACGACTCCCAGGGTGGAACAAATTCATAGAGGTCTTGCAGAAGTCCTGGGCTTGAGTGTGGAGAACATCTGATGAGTTGACCCCATTGACTCGAACACCAGGATATGTCAAAACTGCAGTCGTGGCTGAGTGAGTGGTCCAACCAAATGCATGAGGTGACATTGTGAACTTACCACACATGCAAGGGTATGTCACCAGCCACCAACTCGTTGAATCAGATGAAGAAAATGTCGGGCCAAGTCGCTGAGTGCTTTTCCAGTATCGTAGAATTCCAAAGAAAGCATAAATATTGCAGTTGCACCAGCGAAAACCTGTTTTGGAGTTCTTCCACCTATGATTGAGCACAATGCAGAATGAGCAGCAGTCATCTGATCCCATGATATGTCCAATAGAAGATGTGTGTAATATATGGACCTTTTGAGTGAGGGAAGATAAATCCTGAACAACCAACTAGCTTGGAAAATCCGGACAAATTCCGGAAACTGATGCACAAACTGTTGACAGTCGCCCAGGGACAGTGATGAGAAATTGCACATCCTTGCCTGCAGTACATGAACTGCATGAGAGGATAGTGAAGGGAGTTGAAATTTGAGCAAAGAAAGTCCTGTCAGCACCATCAGATCCCAGGTCAAGTAGTCCCACCACAGCATGAATTGGAGGCCTTGCCAACAGTGGACTAAATCTTCAGGGACAGGGCCGAATTTTCCTGCATTGAGAATGATCAATGGCCATGAGATATCATGAGATGCACTCATGAGTCAGACTCACTTTAAACCAAATTAGAACCTGTTCAATCTGGCTTGCCAATTTCGATGGACTGGAGCCCACATTCCACCAGATGAAGTCTGGATTTAAACCACGAATCAAAGGTATAAGATCCGTTGAAGGTGGGATGGAGGCAATGCATTCAAAGAAATTATCTACAGTCAGCTTACTACATACAAGACAATGAGAGAACAAACACTTTAAGAATAAATTCACATACTAGGAATTATCCTGCCAGTGGGCATCATCAGAAAGTGCCTTGAGGACTGCTCCTGCTACATTCATGCGGGTTTCCAGCTTGATATGAAAAATTGATGACCGTTGTGGATTCTCCAAAAAATCCAAAAATGATGCATGATGCACGGAAATTTCACTATCCCCCTCTATGTTGAGGTGAGGACAGAGTGCAGACAACGAAGAATTAGCTGTGTATCTCCCGTCTGCAGTTTAAGAAGTTGGTCAATCTGGAGGGGATCCCATCTGAATCTCGAGATAATTATGCACTGCAAAATATCAAGAAGTTTGGGGTGAAATTGGATGGGAACCCCAGATAGAATCTGGATGTACAGCTGGTCAAGAGCTTCAAAAGGTGCCTCAAAATCGGTAGGGGTGAGACTTGAAACAGCCACCAGCCGCTCTGTGGGACGGAAAGTTTTGTCGTCAATGAATCTAATGATGGTGGATGCATAGACAAAGTATCCGGAGGATTTTTCAACCAGACTTTCTACAACATCTGCTGGTTGGCCACGGAGCCGGAATATCTGCCATTGTATGTTGATGTTCACGATGGATGCGAGCAAATTGGCTGTTTAAGTACTTCTTGACATCCATAAAGGACTGGTGGACATTGATAGAATCAAGGATTTTGTCAAAGGATGGGTCGTCAAAGGTCTCGCGGATATGGGCCTCTGGTCTGCTGGCAATGAGAAATCGAAATTTGCTTGGATGTAGGCAGACAGTGATTTGTATCAGACGTAATATTTCCACCTGAGAATCATAAGTGTCGCACTCATCCAGACCGTCAATGAGGAGAATCAGAGGCGAAGAATTCGGGAGTGACTGGCATGGCTCGACAATCAGTTGGCACAGTTGAACCTCCATCTTCCTTGCAACAACAGATGAATTATCCTCCACAATCTGGGAGATTAAGGGTCTCAAATCCCGATTGTGCTCTGCCAACTGATAGGCAAGTGTGGCAAACAGAACTTTGGGATTCCCTCGAATTGCATGGCCTCGTTTGAAAAAGAAGGCTCCCCAAGGCGGCCCGCATCCTGCAATCGCTGGCATAGTGTCTGCATGATTGCAGACTTTCCTGCCCCCGCAGGCCCATGCAGCCAGCAGATTGGCCGGCAGAGGTGAATGTCTGGCTCCTGCTCATCGTCCTCGCTCTCATCCTCGTAAGAGTTGCCTATATTCTCCTTGTCCTCATCATGACCTTCGGCACAGTTATCATGATCCTCGATCGCCCAGTTGTATAGACCGTTCAACATTTTTGTACGTGTTTGGGGATGACATCTAGGCTGTGGAAAGCTGTCGGCAGAGTCGTAGAGCGCCTCGAGCGCGACCGCACGGTGCAGGATATTGATTCCTGTTTCCCCTTGGCGGTGGTTCACAGTGTCAGCAGTGATGAATGTTCTGCCATGCATAGATCGTGTCGGCTGGGGAAGGTATTGATGCTCAAAACTATGGTAGGACTCGCCTGTACCCCAAATTGACTGGTGGTTTTGGAACAACTGAGTCGAGAAATCACCGAGGCTGGCTTGATCGATGGGGTGCTGATAGTTGACGGGATGCGGAAAGTGTGGATCGAACGGAAGAAAGGTGGAAGGGGAAGTTCCTGCGGGATCCAATTGCGGCGGAAAGTGAGAAAAAGGATTCAGTGCAAACGTGGACTGCGTCAAGGAAGCGACGCGCGAGTCCGAGGAAGGGTGTTGTTGATCGAAACCCGCCAGTGAATTATGTGGGCGATAAGAGAGATCTATTTCGTATGAGAACTATGAAACCATATTGAATAACCATTTGAAACATACCGTAAGGCCTGTACCTCGTTCCGATCTCGTACTGAAGGTTCCTCGTAGCACGAGACAATTCACGGCTGGCTCCTTCCGACCCGCCAGGTTCAAGTAGAGGTCGCGGACGTGTGTCCGGCAGGTGATTTTGTATCACGAGATGCATAGTTGTGGCTCGAAAGTTGGGGCCCTCCCCCAACACCCCCACCGCCACCCTCTGTGCCTCCGTTTCCACCAGCGCCTCCGGTACCTCCTGGATGAAATGAATATTCATGTTGGCAGGCCCACCAACTTTCTACGCACCAGAGACTCGAGAGATGTTGATGTTACTGATTTCCTGGGATTCGCTAGCCTGGCCAGCCATGACCAGTGCGGATCTTGATGCAGTGTGCGCCAACCTTACATCAGTGACCGGCGAAGTCTACACGGGAGAGAGAACCGACCAATTGAAAGAATGGATGATTCTTGCCAGCCGAGACGATTGGAACGGACGGACGACGACGCGAGAAGGGATCGGTAGCGACGGCGAGAGGGAGTTTAGCGGGTCGAGAACGTGTTGTCAGCGTGTCGTCGTCTGAGTGGAGGTGGTAACCGTGACGCGGCGTAACCGAACGACGCTAGCGTGCTACAAGGAGGAGGATGTGTACCTACGGTGGACTATGCAATGGACTTGAAGGCAGAAGACGAAGAGGTTGATCACGACAGATACAGCTAGACACAGCCGGCCGTGTAGGATGCCGTTCGAAGCGCGCGAGAATAAATCAGTTCGTGGAAGACTGACGGCCAAACTACTTCCTCCCGGAAAAAACCGTGTTAGTTGGTGTAGACCTCGAACTGTTATTTCTGAGGAGAGAGCAGAATTGACTGCACAAGGCATGTTTCGACACGTGTGTTCGTAAAGAAATGTTGGAGCGAGGGGCACTGGGCCCCAGGCTTTGCCGCTCATAATGAGTGGTGATTCTGCCTTAGGGAAATCTGCATTTATCGCGGAAAAAGAAACACGGTGTGAGCCTACTCATTCTGTATTGCTCCAGTTCCGAACAGTTCGGTTGTAAAGATCGTTCGCCGGTGGATTCCTGGATTCCGTCCGGAGCTCGTCCATCGCGCTGTTGTACTGCTTTGTCTGCTTGACCATGCTCCTGACCCCGATGTAGGCCTCCTCATCACCTCGAGACCCCTAAGCGAACAATTCGGCGTGACGCGCGCTTTGCGGCGATGCAACGTGAAACGAGCGTATTTGCTCATCCAAGAACGCAGCGGGGGACGCGTATGGCCCATGGTACCGACGCACAGTGTCGTAGTCGCGGGCCATAGAAGTAGTGTCTCCCCTCGCACTGGAATGCAAAGTCAGTCATCGAATTCCCCGCAGCCGTTGGTATCGCAGAATGCGAGGGGGCATGATTGGAGCGTGGAGCCGAAATGAACCGTTCAAGAAATCCTCCACCCTAAGGCTCAGGTTTGCGCTTCAGTGCCGTCCCAAGCCGCCCAATTGCACGACCAGAATCGTGGAAGGTTCGGGGTGTGGTGCCAGTTTTGTGACTGCTTGATGCCGACGGTTGCATTCGTTCCTTGGGGAGTTTGAGCAGTGAGGATGAATGAGAGCAGGGGAAAATACGGGAGCTGATAAGCTGTTACTGGGATTGTCCAGAAATATCACAGAATCCCAATGCTCGCTCGATGGGCGGGGGTCCTTTACCGCTGTTCGCGCTGGTTGTTTTTTGTGCAAAGTACTGTACCATTACGACCATTTATTCAGGTGACGGGTGACGGAGGGTCGTGAAATGAACCTAATTTACCCCTGGTGACGGTTGACATTGACTTTCTGGGCCCAATCAGGCTGAAAAACGTCAAAATTTGCGCTCCGGCTTTCGCCGGATTTCCATTTATGGTATTTTTTGCGTGATTGCCGAGAAATGAAGAGTGAACTTTTGAGGTGACGGGTGACATGGTGTGAACAAATGGTCGTAATAGTACAGTAACACGGGAGCTTGGCATGTGTCTGGCGAGGAGTGGTAGGGGGGGTTGCAGAATTGCAGTAGACTGGCCGGGCGAAGGGGAAAGCGCAGCATCTCGGTTTTCTGTTGAGCTCGATAATGGCGATAGGAGGGCAAGCTAGCGGAGTTTGATTCACCAATAATCACATGCGATCGAGATAGTTTGCCGATTTCTTGACAGCACTTCGATTTGTCAAGTGACTGGGCGGCATTTACCGTGGAGTGGGCGGCGCATACACGCCTAAAGCGTCAGCAAACGCGTCAAAAGAACTCGAAAATTACAAACACAATATTACATGTACAACACGGTAATAGATATTTTTAGATAAATACAGCTGCCATCTGCCATCCATCACGCCCCGAAGTTGGTGTACCAGTTTGCGTTTGCATCCCCACTCCGATTGTCCATATACGCGTCCCAGTTGTTGATGTTCCTGCAAGTAATCCATTCAGCCGAGTGCAGGCATACGAGGACAAAGTACGAACGCGACGTCCGTGGGGGCCCATCCACATCGACAT